>CM067592.1:50496972-50949472 GCA_034336665.1 Luscinia megarhynchos | reverse complement strand
GATAAGGCTGAGATATTTTCTTTCATTAGTTTGATAGTCATCAGCAAAGTGTAATAAACCTAATTTCTTGTATGTCCTAGGGATGGTTATAGACTTTACCACATGACAAGAAAATGGTTGTTTCCTTATCTATGCATGACTATTTCTCCTGCTTTTAAAGAAATTCATGTATGGGAGAATCACATATTATATATTGGCTTCCCTAATAACAGGGGAGTGAGGTGAGGATGTAAGTCTAATTGAAGTGCTCTTTAATAAAATTACTGTTAATTTTAAAAATAATTTTTCTAATTAAGAAAACAGGCATATTATCTGAAGGGCTATGTTTAGCATATTCTGACATCTTTCTCTTCCTAAGTTGGTGAGGTTTTCTTTTCTCTTCTATTCTAAATGCTAGTATAGGGAAACCTGTCAAAGAAAAACAAGAATTGAAAGTTTTCTAGACTGATGCGGTCTTACTTTCTCAATAATGACTGTTGCTGAACATTAATCACATTGTTAAAAATATTAATCATGCCTGAAGTTCTTTCAATATTAGGAAGACAATTTATGCACTACAGTTCTGGGACACAGGATAGTGCTGAGATGGTGGCAGCATGATAGTACTAACTACCTCAAGCAAAAAGATGCTGAGTGTTTATTGCTGGGCCTCCTGTTAGGGAAGCAAAACTAATAAAAAAGAATTGTTGAACCCCTAATGCAATATAATTAGCTATGGAAGATCAAGTTTCAAGCATGAATTTAGTTTATAATGACACACCAGGTGTCAAGCATTGGTAAATTACATATTCTTAGCACATATAGGAAAACATGAATATTAATAGATTAAGCTTAAATTTAATTTACTGAGTATTAACAAGATAGCAACTACTTCTGTGGTGAAATCTAAAAAAACTTTGGTAGATCATATCAGGATAATGGTTTTCATCCCAAGAGTCCTCCACGCCTCAAAAATGCAGGTCTTTGTGTTACCATTTCATGAAAAGGTAATTGTAGAAGCGTATGTCAGGTGTAAAGGAGTAACTGTAAGCAATCCTTAAGCACGCTGTGAAGTACAGTCATCCCGGCCAGAAAACTCAGCAGCTGCACAGTAGATCATGTGCAATTGCAAAGAATGATAGAAATGGAAGACGAAAATATTACTTTTTCTTGATGACTGTCTTCACGAGATGAAAATTCTAAACTTCAATCAGAAAGAAAGAAATTATTGGAAACTCAAAGATTTTCCCCACTTCTTACCCTGTGCTTGTATCTAGCACATCTTGACAGGCAAGTAAAATAAAATCTTCCAATTTCATCAAGTCTCTCACACCAACCTTAAGAGGTTTAGCAATTGTTTCATAGCAGTCATGTAGCCAGGAACTCAGGGTTCAGTAGTTTCCTGGGCAAGTTTTGAGGGGCGATATTGTTTCTCAGTAACAGTAGAGAGAAATTTCATCCACCTTTTTTTTTTTTTCTTTGTATCTACACTTTATGAAAGCAGACACACATAGTCAAAATCTTTCAGATTTTATAATAGTAATAAGCACATGTTCACATCTCTGCCATTAAACAGAAACTGAATTACATTTTCCAAAACAAGGGTCCTCACATGAAGGAAATTGAAGGAAAAACTAATCTTTTTTTTTTCCTGTACAGTTAGAGGAATAAACAAAGCAAGAAAACCAAGTTAATTTTACCAGATCTGCATGGTCTTGTACTGATCTTCCTGTATTAATCCTGCAAAGTTGCCTGAAGAGGCCAGGACCAGATTTAGTGTCTCTGGGCAAAGGCAACTTCTTCTCTATGAACGTTTTCACTTGACCAGGTGAAGCTAGTGTTTGAAAAATAAAACCAAATCTTGGGCAGCTGTAAGTCCAGGGCAAGGAGCAGGGCAAGAGAAGAGAAAAATGGAAGATAATGGCAAGTGGAAGAAGAAAGTGCAAGGCCACCTGGGTGAGACGAATAATGAAGATGTTGATTAGAAAATTTTGAATAAATATTTTGCTTCTGTCTCTGTGAAAGGAAATTTTTGACCAGACATTCTTCAAATATTCATGAAGTCCAGCAGTGCCTCTCCAGTTCTGCAAGACTGCACCAGTTCTAGGTCACAACTGCTCTCCAAGGCATTGGTCTTCACCTGCACTTAGTTACTTGGGTTTGAAAGCTGACGTTTTCCCTCAGAGCAATTAGGAATTAGGAGATGCTAGCAAAAAGCATTAAACAGTGTTAGTAAGCTGTGGTGTTCATATGAAGTAAATGGAGGACACAATAGATGAAATTGTTCACCTCTCCATGAAAGGTAAGAAATGTCTGTGGTTTTATGATTTTAAATATCAATTGGTAGTTAAAGACCATTTAATGAGACTTAATAGGAAAGATGATGTGTAATCTAGTTTAAGTATAATTACATTTTTCGCACATAAAAATTCTAGCGAATATTTAGACTTTTAATTGGATTTTTAGAAGCTGGCTATATTAAGTTAATAATTGTGACAACTAATAGAATATCTAAGTAAATGTCAGTATTTTTATTAATTGATATTTAATTTTCTGTAGGCTGCCTTGGCAAATGTTAATTAAGTGACAGAAAATTCCTTACAAATTTTAACATATTAATAACCTTAAACTATGCCTTTATTACTCACATAATTGGAAGTTAACTACACAGCTGCATACCTTCTCTCTGTCCTTTACACAGAGTTCAGGATGACGAGGTTTCTTATGGGTCAATAAACTTACCTACTTATTAGCTACGCAAAGGAAAAGTGAAGGCTCATCCTATGTAATTGTGTGGTGTAGAACATATTAATGTCTGAGGAACTCCTACTTCCAGCCAAACGAATTAAAACCCAGCACAGTGTATATTTTTCATGATTTCCAGAGTATATATGGTACAAGGTCATTAACCAGGGCTGTAATGCCTGGGATTCAGAAAAAGTAAGTAAGTTAGAATACTTACATTCTTGATAATCAAAATCTTGCAGTTGTTTTTGGTGAGTAAACACTACAATTAACTGGTTGTAGCATTTTTAATTTAAATCACTCAGTAAAAGAGAAGAAAATTCAGGTCAGTGTGACCAAATGCTTTGCCTTTTGTCAAAACAGAGCACATATTTATTACTTCAGAAATTAGTATTTCTGAGAAACTTACCTCAGTCCAGAAGGTACTTCCAACCTCCTGACAAAGCAATTTCTTCACAGGCAAAGTTCAATACTAGCCAAAAATACCACCAAGTCGAGAACTCTTTTTCCTTCTTATGGTCAGATATTTTTAGGATCCTTATGGAGATACTTAGGATTCCACATCTAAGAGGCAACTAGGATCGTGAACTTCTGGTGCTGTGCATTGGTTAGATGTTTTCAGACTTACCAAGTTATGGCTTATTCATTTTAAGTTGTCCTACTTGCAAAGAGGAGAGCTTTACAAACATTAATTTATTTCTGAGTCTGAGTCTACATATAATTTTCTTTAATAAAAGGATGGGATGTAAGCAAAGAGCTATCAAAAATGTAGACGTAATTTTTTTTGAGCAATTTTTTTTGAACTTTCACTGAGTGAAAGCCATGGCCAGTCGTATCTCAATGATTTGCATGAACAATTTCAGTCCCTGTGGTTTGATTCTCATTTTCCAGAGATTCTGTGCCACAGTAAGTTGGGGATGTTCTATGAACAATGGGCAGTCTATGGAGGAAGTAGGTGATCTCTTAGCTACTCTCTGTGGAGTTCAGTGCACTGGGCATGTACACTCTTTTCTCATAAATACCTGAAAATATTGAAAGAAATTTTGTCATATGATTGAAAACATTGCTATCTTGTTTGGGAATTCAGCAGAAGGAGCATAATTTGTCTGAAAAGAGCAGACTGCCAGAAAAATCACTTGGGTGCAGTTATTCTAATCCATACACCATCCCTTCTCAGTGTGGCTGTTCACATATCTTGTATTTTTTTCCCCAATAAATCACTTCTCCTTTCATTTCTAGATAAAATAATTTTCTTCCACTCAGAAAGAATTAATATTAAATGCATCCTCATATTATCCTTTTTTTTAATCTGTGCCATAGTAATTGAATTGCTATTGATTACATGTAGAAAACTTTATTGAACCAGGTTTCTTCTGCTTTTTTTTCAAGATGGCACTTTGGAATTCAAGTCTGGGTCCTTGTAGTCAAGACATACTGTCCAAAGTTGGACAAAAGTTGTCTCTAGGGATATGGATGCAGCTGAAAGTCTGTTCTGCTGTCTTCTAAATGTATCCCAATTGTCATTGATGAAAGGTAATTTAATGTGTGACACGGTAGGATTTGTGTGATAACATTGTCTTATTATTTAATTTTGTTTCAACTTCAAGCCTGATAATTGTGTACCTTATTTATAATTGTTCTGTTGTATATTGTCATGTGATTTTTTGTAATCTGGACGATTTTGGCTAGTCAACTTTCTTATAATCCAGATTAATGATGGTAAACACTGTCTTCTGATCTGTGTAATTTATTCTTGTGTTTAATGGACTGTATTTTTCTATGTGTCAACACATATATTAGAAATAATACATGGTAAACTCTGTTTGCACGAATATGAAGAGATAAGGTTCCAGATGTTTGTACATTATTTTTCTAATTGTGTTATTTAGATGAAAATTTGTGCATTATTTATATTGAGGTAGTTTGTGATGTCACAATATGCATTGCATATGTTGATATCAAACAACATTTTTGTACCTAATTTTGTTAATTAAGAATGAGGGAGAAAACCAGAGATGTCTTGGTCATTATGGACTGTAGGGGATTCAAAGCATGCTCAAGGGATAACTTTCTAATCTTAAGGAATGTTTTACTCCTGTTAAAAATATTTTTAAGAACTTTCACTACACTGAGATCTTTACATCTTTTATATCAATGTAAAAACATTGATGGACAGTGAAAAGACATTTTTACATACAAATCCTCATAGTTTTATTTGGCACAAATCTTATAGGGCAAATGTAATTTTTGCAGGGACTGCAACTTTAAACAGGTTAAGATTTATTTTCTGTCACATGAAGACACAAGTGATAGCCATTTAACTCAGAAGTGCTAAAAGCTCACTTGCATGTCAATTTTTAATAATTTTCTTGTGTAACCAGTATGAAAAACTGAAACTGAAATATGTTTTGGTGATACATTCTTAAGGACATATTTTGAATAATTCTCAGCTTGTGGGATAATCACTACATTGCTTCAGGATAAAATTTCAAATTATGTATTTGTATTAAAAAATTGTATTGAAATTTTTATGTTTTATTAAAATTAATATAGCCCTCAATAAACTAGACTATAGTAGTTTCATTTTCATATAAAGTAGTTCCAGATGTGCAAATCCAATATTTAGGCTTTTTTTAGCTCTGACCTCCAGATAATTTCTAGAAAGGAATTTTAATTGTTCATTTAGGTACATTTTACAGAAGATAATCTTGATGACAATGAAATCATGCAAAATGAATAGAATATTTATCCTTATATAATTTATCTTTACACCATAAGAGTTTAAATAGGTTAATCTGGTTGAGTATAAATCAGTTCTGAGTAATAAAACTGTCCTTAAATTTGAAAAAACATGCATGCATATCTTTTGTTTTGACTCTGCCTGCTGTTCATGGCTTCTTAAGGACATGGTATCTAGAGCTCAGGTACTTTGATTTTTTTTATAGTCATAGCAGAAATATTACTGAAAGAACTGGTGAATTATTATGTAAGAAGCTTTTTCAAGACCATCTCCATGTGACATTTTTTCTCCCTAAATCCTCCATTCCATGCTGGCGAGAGCCTGGAATCCAACTGTACCCGTGGTGAGCATTTACTACTCTGCAATGCTCATCTTGCAGAGTCCAAAACTGGGAAGATTCTCAACATAACGCAATTGTCTTCTGTGCCAATTTGCATTGCCAATGGTTTGGGTCTACTTTTAAACACATATAAAAATATATATTGAATTATCATGAAGAAAGGCCTTTTGTGTATATCCGTTCACGTTGCATATGCTCGAATATTGCATCAAGCATATTGCCCTTCCCTGGAATAACAGGCTAACCTTCTTCATGATCCTGTATACCTTCTGAAATTTGAAGATATTTTTCTTTTCCATGCTGACAGTTTGTTATAAACCTGCTTCGCTCCCAGCTACTTATCAGTATGTTAGCTGGTGATTTTACGAGTATGTAATATGATCTTGATTTTTTTAAGAAAAAAACCAATCTTCATTGAATGTAGAGGTCTAGTATGCAATAGGAAAGTACTGATCACCATGCTCAGTAGCAGAGTCTAGGTTCCCTCTGCTGAGGCACCACAAAAGTGTCTTGTTAACATTACAATTGTTACTGCTGCCTTACTGAAGAATTTCTGGGGATCAGCAGTACATGTAAGAAAGTTCTCACTGAAGTGGTTAATCCTCCACTAATCTGAAGTGAAGGAGACAACATAAACATCACTGCAGCCAGATGGGTATTTTTGCCCTAAATGGATTTTTCTTTTGTTTCAAAGCTGGTTAAAGAAGAAAATTCAGAAACTCAGACTTAGCTATTGTAGGGGTTCTTGTTTACAGTTGTATTTCAAATGTGCAGTTTAAACTGAATATAGAGTTCTGCTGTTTTGCTATAACTCTATTAAAAAGGTAAACTGCTGAAGATAAGTCATGGAAATAAAAGAGTATTTCAGTGGCAATTCACAGTCGATTAAAACATAAAGTAAAAAAAATAATTGAGATTAGTTGTTGCAATCTGCAATTTTTAACTTAGAGGAAAATGAAGAAATTTTAAAGGTTGTGCTAAATAGGTCTATATTATGTGGAAAATGGGAAAAATATATAAAACAATCTCAGACAAAAGAAGGTCTAAACAAAATTTGAGCAAACCTACTATTAAGCAAAATAAATAGTTGGGTTTTTTTCTATCAGAACAACAGGAAGCAGAAGCCAAAAATTAGAAAACTGGGTAAGAAAAGTTGTTGCTGATGGTAATAAAGTGATATTTATCTTGTTGGTTTTTTGGAACTCATACTAGACCTTCTAGGGCAAATTTGAGCATAAATATTGCTGATAAGAAAGTTTAAACATTTCATGAAGACCAGAGGAGTGAATACATTCTTCTTGCAAACTTACCCAAATTCATCAGTTGCCCACTGAGACCAATAGAAAAGCATGACTTCTATTTGTGGACTCTGGATTATGACCTGAATGAAATAAAATATGCAGCTCAATAAAATGACAGGTGGTTCCTTTACCTGCCCAATTCTCGTGGTTTCTCTGCTCCTCGGAGAGAAACTCCCAGATAAGAGAAGTGCAACCGGCTGCCCTCCTCCCCTGAGCTTGGCCACTATTTTGTTTTTCTTAAATACCCAGCCATTAGTGTTTCCAAGCAGCTCATGGGAAAAAATTCCCTAAGCACAAAGGTGCAAAAAGAAAGAAACTTAACCCCCAACACTCAATTAAAGTTCAGGAATAAGTGAGTTGCAAAATATTAAATGCAGATTGATTTAGCAGAATTTTTGGAAGCAAAGTACCTTTTCTTTTTTCCAGCCTTAATGACAATGATCTAAAGATTATTCCATTTCAGAAAACAACATCTTCACACCTATTTAGGTAAAGAGAGATTTATTGAAAAATTCACAGTATCTGCTCTACCCCTGAAATAGAAATTATTTCACACTCACTGCCCTCCTTTATATGTGTGAGCTGAGCTTTTTCGCTAAACCACCATAATATCACCTGAAATATAAAAATCTACTGGTCAAACTTTACTGTATTACCTCCATGCTTTAAACAAGAATCTTCAAGGTATTCTTTCTTCTTTAATTTTCCTCTCTGTTCCAACTTGTGGGGGTCCAGGGAGTCCCTCTGGACCTTCCAGGAGAGCGGAGACCCCCCTGTCCAACCCCTGAGAGACCCCCGAGTAAGGCCAGGGGGGTCAGAGAGCTGGATTCAGCTCGTCAGGGACATTTGCTTTCCTGCAGAGGAGAAATGCGACCTTTGAGAGTAACTAGGATCTGAATTATATATTTAACATGTAGAAAATGTGGTTTTTAGGATTGTTTATATTGTCAGTCACAAGGCCAAGATGGAGAATTTGGGGTGTGGTGTCTTTTTTCTTCTTCTTCTTCTTACCCTCCATGTTGGTGTGGGATGCTGGGAATCACAGATTGGTTGGGGACAAAACTAGACATTGTAATAAAACTTTGTAGTATTGGAATATTATTGTAAACATAAAATACGTAGTATAGAGTATAAAAGATAAGTTCGGCCCTCCTTGGGCAGACTTTCGTCCTGGACACGGTGGTGATCAGACTGCTGCTCGCGAGCAAAGAACGCTTTATAGATAACAAATAATAAACAGACCTTGAGCCCGGACGACTGTCTCCTGCGGTTTCTCTTCGGTTGCTTCGGGAATTCCCTGTGCCCTGAACCACCCTCCTATGTCCATCTGAGTGGTCTCGGCCGCAAAGAGACCCCCAGACAGTGACACCAACTATGCTATAATTTTCTTTGCCTCTCTCTCCTATACTTTTTTTGTGGGGGGTCCTCTTTACTGTTCACTTAATTTTTCTCAACAGATAGTTAAGATAAGTTTCTGTGCATTGGGTAGTATGACTGTAGTCATAAACTGGAATCTGCTTTTGTGCATAGTTTATGCTGTGAAAATGGTATAGGAATTACTGGAAAATAGACCTTGCATTTCAATTGGACCCAGCAGAACTCTTTTCCAGCCCAAGGGCTTTCTGCCCTGAAGCCCCCCTCCTGTACTAGAAAGTTTGGCTCCCCTCGAGGAGATGGCACAGCCACAGGATAACAGTGGGGTGTGGTGATTTTGGTGGCACACGACAATACAGGACAGTTTTCCTTCATTTGCATCCCAAGGAAGATATAAGTGAATATGTTAATGGGGTCTAATGGGTGCCTCACTTACTTATGGTCAGAATTTATAGCTGACAAAAGTGGTAGAATCAACACTCTGATCCTCCTGCAGAGTCCTTAGGTGGTGGCCAAGGCCCTCTGACGTTTTTCGGGGGTCTTTGCAGGCGCCCTTATCTCCTTGGGGAGCCAGACTTTGAGCAATGGCCGTTCCTCACGGCGTGGGGAGTGTGGCAGCCACAGAGACACGGTGCTTTGCCCACTTCACCAGGGCACGAGGCCTCTGCTTTGCTCCAGGTGCTTGGGCACTCAGATCTCAGGCCCTGCTTGGTAAGAAAGAGGCCAGCTCATGTTCTTCTCAACCAGTCTCATCAGTTCTTCACCGTCTCAAAGTTGCACTGTGCAAATCTGATCATTTATAGCTATTGTACAGCAAAAGGAGACAGTTATTCCTGTACTTCTGTGCCTGGCTAATGTTTCACTTTGTTAGAAAGTTATTGCTGCAATTGCAACTTGGAAGTGTCTTTTCGACCATTGTTCCATCTACAGGGAAACCAGCTGCACCTCGTTTTACTGCCATTCACAATACTTAATTCATTTTTGTGCTCTTGGTGGTAGGAAGGTAGACCACGATTTCCAGTAAGCACAACACTCTGTGGATTGTATATTTTCCCTATGTTACAATTGTTAACATCTGATATAAACTAAGTTGCACTTTGAACTGATTTTTTCAGCGGATGATTCCTTTAATTTTTCTCATGGCTGTCAGATGTATTGACATATAGCTGGTCTTGCAAAGGCCTGTTGACTTAAGAAACATTCTATTTTGTTTTTCTATATTTATTTTTGTCCTCCCACAAATAAGCTGACTGACATATGTTTAGACATATATAATCTTTCCATCAACGAAAGATTACTTGACACCAACTCAGAATTGTGTTTCCCTTCCTCTCTTCTTTCAGCAAAATGGTAACGTCTGGCACTATATTCCAGTCTCTGAAAGACTGGAAAAGGGTGGGAATTTTCAGGGAGCAGAGAGAAATAATTAATAGCTGAAAGGAAATCCGGAATAGTATTGTTATCTCTTTGTCCAAAAAAAAACTTTATTATGTCAGTCACACAAAATCACTGGCTTAGAAAGCTCTCTTTTCCTCTCTTATTTCCTAAAGAAAAGATACATTTAGAAAGCATTCTATTATTGGTTCTGCTACACAAAGAGATAGAACAAAAGTCAACATGACTCAAACCAAAATACTTTATTGAATAATAAAAGGATGAAATAATGTATTTTTATCTGTTCAAGAAATTTCTCCATAATGGCTTTCTGGACCTCTGTGCTCTAATACTCTATGAGGCTACTAATGGCTTTCTAATTTCATAATCTGCAATGCTAGAGTTTTAAATCTATTTACTTCAATTTCATGAAATATGTCAGGGGCAAAAGGATGTATTTAATGGTTTCAGGTTACATGTTTCTATTATATTAGAGGGTGCTCAAATGTCTTCATCAGGAATTCAGGAATTCCAAATTCTCAACGAGGGAAGGGAAAGAAAGGAAAGGTTACTTTATTATTAATTTCAATTTTTAAATTAAAAAAGCCAGATCATTCCTGAATTTTTGAATTGCAATGTATCTAGCATTGTTTTCTGCCAGAATTCTTCTTTCAGGAGGCTGCAGCTTGCCTATGTAGTGGTATTTCCTTCCTTCCTTCCCTTCCCTTCCCTTCCCTTCCCTTCCCTTCCTTCCTTCCCCTTCCCTTCCCCTTCCTTCCTTCCCTTCCCTTCCCTTCCCTTCCCTTCCTTCCCCTTCCCTTCCCTTCCCTTCCTTCCTTCCCGCTTCCCTTCCTTCCTTCCCTTCCCTTCGGCTCCCTTCCTTCCCTTCCCTTCCCTTCCCTTCCCTTCCCTTCCCTTCCCTTCCCTTCCCTTCCCTTCCCTTCCTTCCTTCCCTTCCCTTCCCTTCCATATTCCATTCCTTCCTGTCCATGTCTTCCCTGGGGCGCTTCCTTCCCTTCCTGAAGCTTCCATTCCCTTTCCTTCCTGACTTCCCCTGTCGCTTCCTTCCCTGATTTCCCTTCCCTTCCATGAGTCCTTCCTTCCCTTGCACTTCCCTTCCTTCCTTCCACTTCCCTTCCCTTCCTTCCTTCCCTTTCCCTTCCTTCCATTTCACTTCCTTCCCTTCCTATACTTCCCTTCCCCTGACTTTCCCTTCGCACTTCCTTCCTGGGAGTCCCTTCCTGGGGCTTTGCTGGAGCTTCCTTCCCTTCCATTTCCTTCCTGGGCTCTCCCTTCCCTTCCTGGAGCTGCACTTCCCTGGGCTTCCTGGAGCTTCCCTTTCCCTGGAGCTTCCTTTCCTGGAGCTTCCTTCCCTGACTTCCCTGGAGGCACTTTCCTGGGACTTCCCTGGGACTTCCCTTCCCTGGAGCTTCCTGGAGACTTCCCCTGGAAACTTCCCTTCCTGGAGCTTCCCTTCTCCTTTCCCAGGAGATCTGTTACTTTTTCCGCTAGTTTCCTGGGTTTTTTCCATCTTGCTGTGGGAGTAGATTACAGTTCTTTCTGTGAGAGAGAGATTTTTGGAACAAGGATGGGAAGGGGAAATGAGTGCAATGTGTCTCCACCTGTCCAAAAGAGACGGATGTTTACAAGCCTTGGATGCATGAATGGATCTTTAAATCAAAATCAGATGGGAATTTAGGTCCAGAGATTTTCAAGTTAGCTGTTATATAAACAGAGTTCTCAAAAAGAGGAAAAGGTTGGGATTAGTGATTGATGCAAAATTGTTTATAAATCTGGATTTTTTCAGCCTATAGAGACTTGTGGAATTGATGGTGACTCTTGTTTATTTTTCAGTGGAGAAGCACAACAGAACATTTTACCCTGTGGGGAAACTGGAATAGGAGGGAACACAATGCAGTGGTTCCTTCTAAGAGAGCCATCTTGAGCTTTCCAGTTGAGATATGACTCTCCAATCCATGCTGACTCTCTCTGTCCAATTTCCTTATGCTCAACCTGATTGCAAAAAAGACACTTTCCTGCAATGTTTCTGACTTGGAAGAGCAGAGCAAAGTATATATCTTCCTCCCACTTTGGACCTTCAGTAAAAGTATTTGATAGGCACCATAATGTGAACATAAACTATGTCATTTTTGCTGATGAAAACTGAAAATTGTACTAGAGACTCTCTTCTGAACTTAGCAAACATATGAAACCTTGAAAAGTAGTGATACTGAGTTGCCATGTACCTGATCTGCTGCCATGAGGGTGCGGGTGTTCACTGTAAATTTACATTATACTCGGAGATTTTTCTACTAATCTGGATGTCCTAGCAGAAGATTCAAATCTGTTATTGCACTCTCCAGGAGAAAGAAAGTTGAAATAACACATTTCTGTTGTGATTGCAAGGGCCAGTTCAGGTTCTAGAATTCTACTAAATCAATTTCTCTCGGAACAAGAGGACACAAATCTGTCAGATCCAAACCTTGGCTGGGACTCTGCATTTTTTTGACCTTTGTTCAAATTAGATTGATGCTATTCTGAAGCACACACTAAACCTTTAGAAGTTAAGAAGTTCAAAGGCTTCTTTGAACCTATTTGTGTTTCAGTTTAATGATTCATATATCATTTCTTTGTTCCAACTTCTGTATCCTGATGCCAAGCATCATGTAATAAATCTTGCTTGTGCCCTGTAGTAGTATTTCACATAGTGCTTAAACCACTGAAATACATGAAACATATCTCCTATACTAAAGTCATTCAGGAGAATGAATCTTAGTTGCAGACTATAAAGTGTTGGTTTTGTCCTTGTGAGTTCAAAAAATACATACTCTTGCACCCCGAGCACTATATGACATAGCAGCAGTGTCCATAATCATCTCTAGTTTTACAGGATTACAACTGTATCTTAAATTGTTGTCTTTTCAGAAATAAGACTTAATGAAATGCTAGCCAATAGTGCATACTGTAGCTGCAGTAAAGAAAAAATAGAGATTTGCCTAAAAATAGTATCAGTATATTCATACTTTCAATATACTGAATAATTGCTGCTGGAAGCTAGAGAAAACATTACAGTAAATTTTAATAGCAGTTTTTATGCACCGTCATTAAAATTGCACCTAACATTCCTAATTTTATTATTTCCTGTTTTAGGATGCTGACTTTATGACTTTAGTTCATTTATTTATTTGTGACGGGAAAAAAAAATTCCATGTTTAATTAAAGAAGTATAAAAGGAAAAATAAAGCTCTCAGGAGCCTGAGTGGGATTTATCACTGCTTGTGCTCTAATTTGATGGGGTTTTCTGCACTTATGTAACATCAGATTTTAAACAGCATTAATTGGTACAGTTGTATTGAAATTGGTGGACCTACACTGGGTAAAACAGCTTTCAACATAGTTTATTTGGTTTGTTTGATCTGGGCATGGATTGCAGCACAGGACAGTGTTTTCTGGACCCCCTGGGTGTCTCCCAGAGGAAGATTTTCTTTGTAAGGGCTTTCTACCTACACACTTTTCTTGGACTGCTCGGTTGAATTTGACAGTCAGGAACCCAAAGGCTCTCTCAGGGGTCTTTTGGGAACATCTATTGTTAACTGCATTGCTCCTTCTTTTAGGAGCTAGGAAAGTGTGTTTTTCATCTTCATCTTTTTGGTACTTTTTAATAATACTCTTTTCCCCACCTCTATTGTGTTTTGTTGTAAAGGTTACTTGTGCTTTCAGATCTCTTTTCTAACTGTAAATGGAAAATATGGCTCATGCAAATGAATAGTCTTGAGATGAAGTCTGCTCATGGTATTTGTCTGCCATGGCTTGCATATGTGAACATGGCCTATATGATATTGTGATGAAAACACCTAATGGGGAGCATTAGTAAAGTAAAATAGAGCAATGCCTCTCCCATGTTTTGGCACAAATCAGGACTAATCTGCTGGGGTAAATGAAGGCTGGTAGATCACAGGTGCTGACATTAGCAAGCTTTTTTTTTCCTTTAAAGTCAGAGTGACTGTGATGCTGCTCCTATTTAAAGACATTGCTGTAGAAGGAGACAGAATTTTCCAGACTGTTACTTTAAAAAGCCCCTCATAATTCAGATGTTTACATTGAAATTATCTCTAGCATCTGATCCTGCTTTCTTTCCAGACTAACAGTTTTCTGGGAAGAAAACACTCAACTCATTTCTAGTGGACCTTTCATGCTTTACACAGATAAGATCTGAAATTAAAATCTGATCTGTGCCATTTATTTCTGTCATTACAACTTTTGCCAAGCAGGCACTAAAGTGTCAAAAACTTTTTGATGTTGTTTCAAATTAATATCCTGGGCAGAGCAAGAATAACTAGGTAAGGAGAGCATCCACACAGGATGCTCTGAAGGTCAAGAATGTTGCAGTGACTGACTTTTTTTTTTTTTTCTTTTTCACATAGAAGAATAAAGAGAAAACATAAATGAGTGTGACAAATAATACTTGTGCATGTATTATGTTTAATTCTTTCCTCCTCTTCTGCAGGCCTTAAAGAGCTAAGTTCAAAACATTCAAGCTTTTACTGGGAGACCTCTTCCTTAGGCAGGCTAAATGCTTAAAAAATGTAAAGCACTGTTTATTTTCTCACATTTTACAGTGCTGTGCAAGAACGACAGCGTGGCATTTGTTGTACTAGAGAGAATTACTGCACAAGATAGTTAAAAAAAAAGTGCTAGAGAAAATTTGATGTTTGCTTGTCATAGTTGTCTTTTTCTGCCTCCCTCCCACTAGCGTAAAAGTGTTACGTTTTAATAATCAGTGTGATTATCAGGTATCTCCTCAAAGAATACTTTGATTGAAGAAGCCTGAGAACTTTTCAATAATCTAGCTTTATTATCCCTCTCCTTTTTTGAGGTAGCTTGGGTCGAGATCCTTTTGACACATCTACATATAAGCACTGCTGCTGTGATCATTCATTGTTACTTTACAGCTTCCTCGCTCAATTACAAGGTAATTCTTAGGTGGTCTTGTGAGTTTTTCTAATAAATTCTCCATTGAAAATTAAGGGCAACTGTGTTAAATCATTCTTGAAACGATTTACCATTTTTTAATGCTCTTTTCCATATATTGAAGAATATGGATTTAATATGTTTGCTGCCTCCAAATGAAATGGCCTGCAATGATTAATGCATGAAGGCAAATAGTCAAGAGAGATTGATGCAGGTTTAGCAACAGTGCAGGCAAAACAAGTAACTTATGAGTGATGATTGCACCTTTTCCCCCAAAGAAATAGATATAGTTTCAAATGGTTCAACAAGCTGCATTAAGTTACACATTAAAGCTGTTTACAGCTAGGCAATCTAATCGTGAATATTGCATTTCCTTGCTTTACCAGTGTGATTGACTATCATTCTAAAAGGGGCCAAAGCATGAGTGGAAGAGTGTCTCTCTGTAGCAATAAATGAAGAACAAACAAGCTGTGGTGAGATGAATTCAAGGACTTTGTTTTGGATGCTAAACTCATCTGCCATGGCTGAGAAATTTCCTCTTGATTAGATCCCAGTGAATGAGCAAGCAGCTCTGCCCTACGCACCTTACATTCCAAGGTTCTCTGAACCTTTTATTCTGATTTTACTAGCAAACACTAAAGATTGAAAAAATAATATTATTAATTAATCACATTTTTAAATTGCTCTAAAGAAAACTCCTTTTTAATCTTCTTTTAAAATTATTTTATTCACTGAACAGCCTTTTTTTTTAGAGGCACCTAATTCCTTATTCAGAATTTGAGTACCACCATTATAAAACTAATGTGTTTTTCAATAGAGGCACTGATAAAAAAATTTGTCTAAATACAGTTTTCCCTCAATTCATAGGAAAATCTGTATTATAGGGTTTTCATGCTATTAAGCCTTTGTGTTTCTTATGATAAATTTAACTGGTTATAAGTATTATACTGCTATTACTTCCCAAAAATACACTGAATTTCTTCTAACATGAGGGATTTTTCACAAAATATTTTTTATTCTGCTAAGGAGAGACTTCAGTGAAAATAGAATTCACTCCCCATGACACAACTTTATTGCACCAACCTAAGAGAGCTAACTGGAGCTAAGATTGGAGACCACCTGAGATGCAGTGCTTGTGATTGGTGGAGTTTGCAGCCCTGAGGAATATGGATCAGGTAAGGAGTAAGGCTAGGCCCCTAACTTCCAGACTTCCTCATCTTCAGGGAAAGAGCCAGTGGAATTCCCTGGAAGGCTGCCCTCAGGGACAAAGGAGTAGAACAGAGCTGGCACATGTTAAGGAAGTTTTCCATAGAGCACAACAACAACAATCCCCCAGAGTGAGAAATCAGCCAGGGAATGAAAGATTCTATTGCATATTTCAATTTTAGTAAATTTTGCTGAATTATGTTGCTATAGTCATCCAATAAAAGAAGAAAAATACCAAGTCATGTAATATTGCTATAATCTGATTAAACACTTGAGTACTTCTTTAAGAATATTTTCATTAGGCAAGTGTAAATACACTTTGAAAACTTGATTGCCTTTGTCTGTATTTTAAAATTAGTTATCTTAAAACAATAAGTTTTTAAAAGCCAAGAAGAAACCATTGTTATAGCAATTATATATCTGTATATTTGACACTACATGACCATTTGCACATTATTTTTAACATTTTTTCATTATATTTTACATTTTTCATCTAAAAAATTTTGAGAAATTTTTTTGTACGATACTTCTATGACCAGATGAGAGTGATAGACAATCTATTTCATGTGAGATGAGGGGAGAAAAAATATGGCTGATTTAACTTTAATCGGGTTAAGCATGAATCACTGACCAGTTCAAGTCTGATGTGCCCTATAGATAACCCAGGGCCAGTTTTATCTGTAACAATTTTCTAGTTCAGTACATTATTTAACCAAGGCAGGGCAGGGGAACCAGAAAGCATTTTCATGCATCACTTCACCCAGACTGTTCTGTTGTCAAGCAGTGTTGAAAATTACAAGGAATTGTGATAAAATGAAAAGAAATCTGAGGAATAGTGGAGCTTATTTGCCTTTCACTTGGGGGTTCATCTGATGCTCAGTATCAATGCAGAGAGGGCAAATGCTTCAAAGTCAACAAAATCTATTCCACATTATATTGTGTCACACCATGAGAAGCTGCAAAAGTTCCTTTATGTAGTCTCATGTGAGGTACAGGAAAAGATTTCTATCGATTTTGAAAGTGTAAAGTATCCTTGTTAAAACCCACTTTTGACCAAAAAAAATTAACTCACTCAGATTATCTGTCTCTTATCATGACTGGAATTTCTACCAGTTGCTACAATTCACTGGTCTTCAGTAGCTGCTGCTATTCAAGGCTTAAATATGCTAGGTAAGTTCAGCATCTTCATATGTATCTGGTTAGGAAGAGAAAATTTAGTGTCATTTTCACTACTGTTGAGCAAACCTTGGCCACCAAGTTTATGTGAGAAACACTGCTGAAACTGTCCTTATGAATACAAGGGATAGAAAATGACTAGGATCTAACATGGATATCCATATAGAATGCACTAGCTCATGAGTTGTATTTTTTTAAAGTCCATAAACTGCTACTTTTTCTGCAATAGACTATTCTCAATATCTGTTTTATGCACTGGTTCCTAGACTGGCAAAAGACAAGGTCAATGCCTTTTTAATCCTGAGGCTCACTTCGTATGTTCATTGAAATGTTTAGCTGTGTTGCTTACTAGGTATTAATTCCTGTTAAAGGCATAATCAATTGTTTTCTTTCCTGTTCTCAAATGGCTACATGGAAACGGACATGCCCCATCTTGAAAGTAGCCTTAACATACTTGAAATGCAGCTTTGTGCACGGGGCTGGGGGCTGTGATAGAGACCAGTTGCTCAAAATTCTGGAGTGATTTTGGATTCCTGAAGGCAAATCCATAAAAATAAAAATAATAATAATAAATATATATATATATCTAAATAGAGCAGCAAGTGGAGGTAAAATAGTATTCAAATATTAAATAGCATTAAAGTATTAAATAGTATTAAAGGTAAGATAGTATTATTTTAAAATATGTAATAATAAGCTGGGTCTTGGATTTAGTTTTTGTTTGCTTTTTTTAAAATGCAATTTCATATCATAGTCCTATGGCTATAAGAAAATGAATGCTAACATTCATTTTACTGAGGAGGAACCTTCAGCGTGGCCAGATGCATGAGTTTAATGCTTAATGGCAGATATTTGGGGCAATACAGTTTACCATGGGCAGAAGAAATGAACAGCATAGCAGTTTTTATATAGTAGTAGTATTTGTTTTTAGGCTTATACCCAATATTTAGACCTGTTAAATAGTCAGTGACATCTGTATTATCTGGAGGTAATACAGCATTATTTGAATAAAGTCTGAATACTGTAGTCATATCAACATGCAGACAGATAAACTGCACAAGCACAAAGGCAGCCTGGGAATAAGAAGTCCTACTTTTTCTCCATGCCATTTGTAAATCCACCAAAACAAAATTATATGAACAGGTAACACCTAAGTAAAGTAAAGTAAATAAGGTAACATATGTGGAAATGTAACATCTTAGCTCTTCTTGAAAAGCAGCCCAAGCCTCACTTCACCTGTAATATGGGCTATTAAGATATTCTGCCACGTAGTGCTTTGATATAGTCATGTCAGATGCAGAACAAACTCTGTTAACATTCTGTTCAGTTATTTTTTCACAGTTTTAAATTTAATTTTTGACTAGATCGGAAAACCTTTCATCATTTGCATCTGTTTTGTACAGAAGAAAAAAACAAAATAAAACAAATAATCCCACCCTAATCAAACAAAACAAAAACCAAACAACAAATGTACCAACCAAAAAAAAAATTGAAACAACTACAGAGCCCTAATTGTACTATACTCCATTGACCTCCTATCGATGCTGGTGTACAAGCTGTGAGGCTGGGTGGATGACAATCATATTGTTGGTCTGGGCAAAAAACATACAGACAGATCAGTGTCATTCTGTAGCTGCTAATTCACCTAAAACTCACACACCTATCACACACTACCAGCTCAAGACAGAGAAGGCACACTAAATAGTGATCTGACTTTGCAATAGTACCTGCAGTGTAAAAATGTATGAGTGTGAATGGAGTGTGAATGGCTGCTTAACTACTCTCTTCCTCCCTGTTCTGTCTCTTCATGACAGTGTCACCAATTACTGCAAATTACTGTTGTGTTTCTAGGTTTGGCAGCACTGGAATGGAAAAAAGGTCACTCAAAATTTAACATATTACTGGAACTTGAGGGTATCCGTAATGCTCATGAAGGTCTGACCGAGACAGATTTAATTTCTTCATAGTAGCCTCATATGGTGGATTACCTTGAGCTTGTGGTCAAAACAGCACAGTAATCTGACTTCTGCTGAGAAGCCTTTGCACAGCATCAAGGCATTCACACTGACCCAAGCTATTCAAACAGATATCCACACTTAATGGCACCATGCTCATCAGCGAGGGAAGGGTTTTAGGTTGGGTAGGTATTGCTTGGGAACTGGCTGTGTATAAGTAGCTTGTGAAATTGTTATTTTTCTTTTTGGGGTTGGGTTTTTTTTCTTCTTCTTTCCTTTGAAGGTTAATATTTCTTCATCTTGGCCACTTTCAAAAGAGAGCTTTCTCTGTTTTGCTCTGTTATCTCCCTTGTGTTGCTAAGCATGGGGTAGGAATGACCAGCTGTGTGGTGCTTAGCTTTTGGCTGGAGTCCAGTCACCACACAAGATGAGTACAAATTGTTTGCTCTGGAATTAAGAAAGTTAAGACAAATTTTAGCACAACACTTTTAAACATTTTTTTCAGCCTTAGAGAATATGAGAGAGAAAATGTGCACTATAAACTCCCCAAGCACAATAGGAATTTGCAAATGATAGTTTCTCTTGAAAATGGACTCTTTCCTCCCTCTATGATCACTAGTCATAGGAAGTAGTAGTTATAAGCAAAATTGTATTAAAGATTTTTACTAATGCATTATTTCTAAGAGAAGTTTCTGGTTTTATATTATATGAAGCAACATAGAAAGTTTTAAATAATCTTTAGCACTCTCCATAAACTGAGCAGCCCATTCAGACCTTCATTTTCTACAATGTCCATAAATATGGTAATTTTAGCATTTCCCACTTCTTTCCCTTCCAGAAATGATCCTCTCAGTGGACCTGCCACTTCTGACATTTTCCTTCATTTTATAGAGATAAGTAGCAACCTGGCAGTGCCTTCCCCGAGCCCCTTGTGACAAGAATTCATAATATTGATTGCCAAAAATTACTGGCTGCAAGCAATTTCTAACAAAGCTGCTCTGTGGCTCTCTCAAGATGATATATGTCGCAGCTAAGAGCTTAAGCATGTAAATAGGAAGAAGCCCAAAGTCTAATTAATATTTTAAAAGCAAGATCTCAGGCTCTGCTAAAGAGTTTTTTAGCATCCATATTTTTATTTCTTAAATCACATTTTCCTCAGAAGAATGTATTTTGGGGTCTAAGTGAGCAACTTTCTATTGGTGAGGGCTTTAGTGTTTTACTGCAAAGTGGTTAGAACTACAGAGCTGTTATGTAAGCCTCAGGTCTAAAATGGGGAAAAATGCCATTAATTCTTAAATATCTGATCACATAGAATTGTGGGGTTTCTGCCTTTTTTAGAGAACTCAGAGGCAGGGAAAAAAACCCTAAACAAATAAAGAAAAAAATATAATTGGAGGAAAATCTGCTACTGGATACAGGAAATAAAGTTAACAGCCTAATAAGCATATGTAAATGAAAATCCACCTTTTATAATCTTCTGAAGTCTATGGTAAAATTAAAAGAACTTTTTGCAGTTATGTGCCAACAATAACAGCTTTTGCACTCACAAGTTACTGAAATTTTAAGCTTTGTATTTTAGAGCAGGAAATTACAGAGCAGAGATCTTAAATGAGATATCCAGCTTTCTGTACAAGGTCAGAAGTCCTCTAATAGAGTTCGAAGATAAAGCAAAGCTGGTGTTCAGTCCTAGCCTTCAGAGACAAACTTAACTCTTCTACTAAAAATTGTGGGGGAAAAGGTATCTATCTACTTGTTAGAAAGAACTTAAACCCTCAAATACCTCTTGTGAGGATGTTTAAGAGGTCTCATCTCTCTGTCAAGTCTCCCCAGACTGTGCTGCCCCTCAGGACTGCCTCCCAGAGGAGTCTTTAAATCAGACTCCTAAGCAGGCAGAAGTCTTACTCTGGAGGTCAGAGGCAGCTGTTCAGCTGCTATCCCTCCTTACTCCATAATCACCTATGGTCACATCACCCACCAGCCCTTCTCCATTTACAGGCAACAGATGCTTTGCCTAGCTGGATCTCTCATCCGCTGTGGCAGGATGTTATCTTACACACACCCCAGGAATCTTACTCTCCATTGTGTCTGATTTCCATCAGACATCTAGTAAGTTGACATCCCCCCTGAGAACAAGGCTAAGAATCATGAGACTCCTCCCAGCCGCTTATAAAATACATCTGCTGTTTCACTTTGACTGGGTGATCTATAACAGGTTCCTCCCTTGGTAGGTTAGTGATCTTTTGTCTGGTTCCTGTCCATTAATGCTCAACCCTTTCCTTACCATCAGCAAGGTGTAGATAATCAAAGCACTCCTCAAAAAGTAGGACTACCCCACTCATTCTTCAGCTATCTCTTGTGAAGGGTTCATAACCATTCACTGCAGCACTCCAGTCATGTGAGTAATTCTACCCTTTATCTGTCATTCTGACAATGTCATAATTTTCCAGCCCCACAATGATTTCCAATGATCTCCTGTTCTTGTTGGTGTAGAGACACTTCCAGTGGGCTATTGACCCTGACATCTTTTTGGGGTGAGGCCTGAGTGGGTGTTCCGAGGTACTTCTGTGATTCCCAACACATCAGCAGCCCTTGTGTCTTTGTTGCCACACAGATCTCAATCCCCTACCCCCACTGAGGTGGCTAGGGTGTTGCATGCACTAGTACAGGGACATTGCAGATGTGCTCCAGAGCACTCAGGACATTGTGGAGCATGAAGGACCTCACTAGCCCACCCTTTCTGGAACACTGGCATGCCTTCCCCAGGCTCATCTCTTACGAGCCTGGTTTTATCCCTTTCCCCTTTCAGACCTAGTTTAAAGCTCCTTCAAGTTCTGCTAACGCTTGTGCAAAGATTCTTTTCCCTTTAGGAAAAGGTGAGCAGCCCACCTCTTTTCAGTCAGTTTGGTGTAGACTAACCCCTGATCAAAAACCCCAAAATTCTGGCAATAAAACAGGTTTCAGAGCCAGGTGTTGGTCAGCTAGGTCTTTCTGTTTCTTCCAATATTTTCTGCAGTTGGAAGGGTAGAAGAAAACAGTATTTGAGTTCCTCATCCCTCAATAAATCAATATTCATCCAACACCTTTGCAAGGCTGGCAGAACAAGTCTGAAATGAACATGCACAATCCTTCTCTCTTTTAAAAACTAGTATTGTTATGAATAATAAATAATTATTATGATAGTTATGAAGTTCTCCCAGATAAAATCACATTGTTTTTTTAGTTTTCATTTTTGAGACATAAAACTACTCATATTTTCATATTTTTTAAAAGCAGGGGAGGCATTGTATTGTGTGTATAAAACAATGTAGGTAATCTGGGAGGTAAAGAATCCAAAGCAAAAACAAAGGCCATAAGTATTCTTTCAGAAAGCAGATGAGTTTCTATTTAGCTGTTTCTAAATTGTTCACTTTTAGGCACAGATGCAATATGGAAAACGTAATGAGAAAGGTGAATATTTTGAGGGACTTGGAAATAACAATTGACAGTGGAAATTATTTTGCATAGTTAAAACTGTGGCAGTTTTAACCTCAAAAATATTGCCTTGATGTAAAAGTGAAAAGACTGAAAGCGAGTTGAGACTTCCAAACTGTGTATATCTGAAATAGGAGATATACCATATAGTACCTACCATTAGTTTTAATATCACAGTCATAGAAAAGGTCATTCTATTAAGAGACACTTATTATATTTGCAAAAAATGATTCATAGCTGTAAAAATGCAATAGAATTACAAAATGTCATGACAGAAATGTTCATGATTTATTGCTACAGAGCTGTTGTCCATTTGAAGTACTTTGGTAAGTGGAAGAGAAAATTTGTGGTTAAGCACTAGACTAGGAAAGGGGTAACATGGGGTGAGCTATGTATGATCTTGGACAAGGCATAGCCACTTTTTATTGTTTGCTCTTTCCTAGATTACATGAATTGATTATGTGCACAATCTCCACACGTTATAACCAGATGCTATAGGAGAAGAGTCAGTTAATAGAGTTAATATATCCACTACAAGATGAGACTGCTGGGAAAAGGATATTAAGCAGGCTCTCTGGTTGATTCCAGGCAGAAATCCCCCAAAAGTCCCAGTAGCTGTTTTTCCTCATAGAGTACTTGCCATTACAGTGACACAGCTACTATAATAAATATCTTAGTATTGAGGGTGTGCAGTACTCTCCCAAGGTAACAAAGGAATATTGAATACGATAGCTTTTCTTCTATTTGTCATACTCTGAGTAATTGCTGAGTAACTTGGGAACATTTCTCTAATGTGATGGAGGCAATTAGTGCGGATATTTTTTTTTTTCAGAGGGTTTTATTTTCTTCTTTTATTAGATAAAGCTACTTATTTCCTGGATATTTACAAACAGTAGACCATTAGCAGCATAGAGGACTCATCATCCATTTGATCACCTATGAGTCAAGTCCTTAGCTCATGTAAATGGGCTGATTTTTTCCCTCTGAAGGATCTGGCCCTGCCTCTTAAATGATAAAGTTATTTCCTTCTGGTTTACAGTGAATGTACTCAGTAGATCTTTTATACCACTGCTGCAGAATAGAAGCTATGGCTGGTGGCATACACGATGGTATACAGAGGTCCATGAGAAATATTTGGACTTTTCTTGTAACCTAACAAGGCACTACATTAAATCCTTGCAATAAAGAAATATTTAAACCACAATACGAAACAGTCTTCTTGTAGTCTGACTATGACAGTTTCATATTCACAAAATTACCAAAGTTTGAAAGAAGGTGGCAAATAATTAGAAGAAAATGATAAGCCGACTGACCCCATTTTAGCTAGATGTCAATGACTGTGCTTATTTCTTCCTAAATTTCAATTCCAGTCAAACAGACTCTGAGGTGTACGCACATATATTTGCTGATGAAAGTTCCTATATTCTAGTATTGAAAAAAGTTTATGTCATCTCCCCTGTTTTTTGAACCAAGCTGATGGATTTAAAGTTGCAATTCATGCCCAAAGACCTTTCTATTAGTCATGTCATACTGGAGCGTAGCTCCTGCGCATGACTTTGCTTTGTACACTGATTCAAACTTGCTGGATCAGACAGAAAAATAATTGAGCACAAAGCCCTGGAATTGCACAGAAATCCAGGTATGCAGCTCTGTGTTTCCCCCAGTGCATCTAGAGAGCAATAATGGACTGGGACTTTCTTCAGAGAGATTGGCTATGTGTGTTTCATCCATATGTTTTGGGATAGACCTCGTGCTCTCTGCTGACAATGATGGAGAGAATCCAAGGTAATGTGCTGGGAGCAGGAGAAGCCTGCAGAATGGTCCAGGAGTAGTTTTGTCAAATGCCAGAGCTGTCTAGGCATGAGGACGCATCTCTGGGAATGCAGGCAGCAGCAGAGATACCCACCGTGCAACTGTTTCTAGCAAACCCCTTTTTGGACATGTCCTAGGCTGCTGCTATAAAATATGTACCAAATCCCTCAAGGAGTCATTGAGGGCTGACTGCTGGAGGTGGAGCCATGCAGACTTCAGGCGTCTGCTTGTGACAAGTCCCTGCCTACCCCACTAAAGCTGCTCAGAGTTTCTGCTTCAGCAAGCACTGTGATGGCAGTGAGAAAATGCTGAGGAAACCAGCATTTTCTGACCATGGGTAGGTGACAATAGTTTGTATGTTCTGTTCGTTCTAACAGAAGTTTTTATACTGCTCAATACAGAAGAGTATTTTTTCTCCCCCCCTGAATAGCAGAAATCACTGCAGGTGGTTAGTGACAGGTGTTACTTCCAAAATCATCCCCACTTCTGCCAATATCATTCTTTGCTTTTGCCACAGGGTCCCATAAAAAAGCCCTAAAGATGCTGGGAGGTTTTTGTGTGGTGCCTTATGCCAGCTGAATCCAATGGGCATTAGTTTCTGAATTTGTCAGTCTCAAGAGAGATGCAGCTGCACCAGTTATCATCTTTTCTGACTATAAAGGAACATTTCCTTTCCCCAGTCAGTGGTCTGTTGCAATACTGTAGCAATGGCAAAGCCATTAACAAGTTGAAACAGTCACATGTTGGTTTCCACTGCTGGCCCAGATTTACTGTAGAATTTAATTTTGCTGATCCTGTCTCTGACCAGTCTGTCTTGCCTAGTTCGGTTTCTTCTCTCTTTTAAAATAACTTTATTATCATCTATTATCATCTGGAATAAAATTACTATTATCATCTGTAATAAAATTTATATTGTTTCCTCTTTCCAAAGCCAAGCCAAGTAGCAAAGTTTTGCTCGGTCTTCATAAAATACTGATGGCATTAAGAGCCTCTGGAATTTCTACTTGTTACTTTACCAGACCAAGGGACAATACTTTAATATCCTTTTTTTTCTGCATACACATAAGAAATTAGGTAGCTATATTTGGTGCTTCATAGCAAAGAAGAGGATAAAATACTTGTTTGTTTAGTTGGTCATCTTGCTATGCAAACAGACATGAGAAACTTGCAATAATATACATAATATATCTTCTAAAAGAAAATGAAAAAACATAGGAAAGGTTGAATAGTTATTGTGTCTTTCAGTTATTTACCTTTGTAGGATATTTTATATGATAAGCTGGTTACGCTGTGAACCTCGAATTTTTTTCAATTGCATAATTAGTTCCCAATAAGGTAAGTAGTGTATTATCTCTATAGCTGATCTGTCTAATCAGTAGACTTTCTGTTTGCAGTTGTAAAATTAAACCTTACTAGTATAGTTTTGTTTAACGGAATACTTTTTAAATCTCTACAAATTTCAAGTCACAAAAGCTTAGCTTAGTCTTCTAACACCTATCACCTAGTTTTGAAGCAATGTATACAGCACAATAACCATGATTGTCCCAAGAGGATAGTCTAAAACCTGTGAGGTTTTATTTCTAGCAATTACATTTTATACCACATTCTTAAATGTTTCAAAATACTGTTATGATCAGGAAGGGACTGAGATATTGTAGCACAAGACAGATGGGTGAGGCAATATTAAAGCATGCAAACACATTTTCTAGTGATTCATTTGTATTCCTTCATTCTAGAAATTTCTCTAATTATTTTTCTATGAATACTAAGGTTTTGAAAGAAAGAACCATCTCCATACTAGAAAGCGGCAATGAGAAAAAATTACTTAGTTGAGAAGCAGTCCACAAAGCCCAATATTTAAGCATTTTAAAAAAAAATTATTCAAGGCAGATTTTCAGAAAAGGAGTTGGCTCTGAGGACCAGAATTTCTGGATTTCTCCTGGAAATTTTGTGTTTAAGTAATCATATTTGTAGCATCAACTGACTTCAGGTCAAAATAAAGCACAGAACTGCTTTATCATTAGCATTTGTCCTTTGCATTCTACAGCACACCTCAGATAAAGCATCATGAGACTATGCCAGTTACTATTTCTTTCCATCTCATGCTGCAAGTAGATGTGATAGACTGAACTTGCAAAACTTCCACCTGAATTTTGGTCTCTTTGCTAGAAAATTTCTGATCACGAGTTTTGATTCTAATTTTTATTTTGGTCACCATCATGAAACAGGATTGAAAGAAGGTTTGAGAATGGGCTCTGACAAATTATTTGCTGCAGTGTGCCTTGACATTTGGAGGCAGAATCTGCTTTCAGCCAATTTCTAGTTGCTACATATCTTCCCAATAGAATAACTGCATAGAATACCATTGTCACTGTATATTGTATGTAGTCTTCTGCCAAATAACTCAAGTTATTCCTTATCATTATAATAGATTTCTTTGGTACAAAAATAACCAAAAAAATCTTTTCTAGAACAAAAAAATGTCAGGTTTTAATGCTACATAAGGTAGCTGTTTTATAACTGTGCTGAATACAGCAGATTCCTCAAAGTGCTCTAGATGTTTTATGTGGTGCCTATGTGTCAAAGTCACTTTGTCCAGTTATCATTTTGTGGTGAACCCAATAGTTTAAGCAAGAGCTGAAAGCCCAACTGCTCTGCAAATCTGCCCAGAAGAGCACTCACTGCAGCAGTTTGTCCCCAACACCTGTGGCAGTTCAACCTCCAGCAGCAGGTGAGCCCCATGCTACAACTTGCTCTCTCCAGTGGTGTGGGGGAGAGTATGGGAAGGCTAAAAGACAAAAATTTGTGAGTTGATGGCAGTTTAAAGCAGTCAGCTAGCAGGTGTTTAGCTATTTCCAGGAAGGCAAGGCTTCATCACACATATTGGTCATTTGAGAAGACAAAAACTGTGACTTCCAATGTCCCCTCTCCCTCTTCTTTCCCATCTCTTTAGATCTGAGCATTGACATCATGTAGTATGGAACACCCATTTAGTTCTCAGACAGGTGTGTCAGGTGTGTTGCCTTCCAATCGGCACCTCCAGCTGCTCACTGGAAGGGCAGCATGAGACACAGAGTAGACTCTAATGTTGTGCAAACAGTGCTCAGCAACAGCAGGAACGTGGGTCTGTAATCAACATTGTTTTGGTCTGAAATCTAGCATCCCATGAACTGCTATGAGACAGCTCTATCCTAACAAGTTCTTGAACAGTGAAGGGTTTTTATTGGTTTTATTTTTTGTAATAAGTTTCTAAATTGGTAAACCAATATTTAAGTTTTCCCTTGATTTATGCAATATGCTGTGTTGATTTGGCACAGCCTAAATTTTTGATAGCAGATGGTGCCACAGAGAGAGAAGCTGCAGGAAACTTCCACCACGTCTGACAGAGCCAATCTCTGATGGCTCTGAAGCTGGACACGCTGCTGGTCCAATTAGAAGGTTAGTAACACCTCTGTGGTGACATATTTAGAAGAAAACCAGAACAGCAGGGGTGCAGTTGTTTCCAGAGGCAGCAAAGCGCTGCCGGGGGCCATCGCCAGCGCGGCGCTGGGGATGTGCCACCACGGCCCCACCATGGCGTGGCCCACAGTGAGCCTGCCTGCTTGGCTGCCCCCAGCCAGCCATGCAAGGCCAAGAGGGCGGGGCAGGGCAGTGGCTCCCCCTTCCCCTGCTCCCCATGGAGGGAGGCACTGAACAGCACCAGCACGGCCGTGCCACCGCTGCCCGCGGCCACGGGCCCGGCCGGCAACGGGAACACGGAGCGCGATTCCCGACTGGAACCAGGGCAGAGCGACCGCTCGGCACCTGCATCCTGCAAGAACCTTTGAGTCAGGGGAGCTTGCTGGCAGTGGTACCTACAGACCGTCAGAGAAGAGGAGGAAGGGAGGACATGCGAGGGAAAACAACACGGTGACACCAAGGACAGTGGCAAAGGAAGAGGGGAGGAGGTGCTCCAAGCGTTGGAGCCGAGATTCCTCTGCAGGCCTCTGTGGTGAGGAGTATGGCAAAACAAATGGTCCTCTGTAATGCACGGAGTCCACAGGGGGTGCAGAGATCCACCTGCAGGCTGTGAGAAAAGTGCTCACGATGGAGCAGGTGGATGCCAGAGAAAGGTGTGGTCTGGTGGGAGACCCGAGCAGAGAGAGGCCCTGCTTCCAGAGACAGAGAGAGCCCTGGCTTCCAAACTAGAGCCAATCCTTAAAAGACTGCACCCTGTGGACCAGTGACCACGCCACAATGGTTTTGGGAAGACTGTTTGGCAGTGGGAGGAACCCCACGGCATAGCAGAGAAAATCTTCTGTCTCTGAGCGAACAGAAAAAGATCTCAAGTGACAAACTGACCAAAACCCCCATGCCCTGTCTTCCTGCCCTGTCCGTGAGAAGGAGGGAGAGGCTGGAGGGGAAACAAGGTGTTTTAAAGGCTTTTATTTACTTCTCATTATCCTCCTCTGACTTTGTTAATAATAAATTTGCTCTATGCCTTTAACTTTGAACCTGTTTTGCCCTTAGAGTATTTTGTCCCAATCCTTATCTTAACTCATGTGCACTTCAATATTTTTTTTTCCCACTCCTCTGCCCAACTATAGCAGACTTTCGTGGGTGCTTGGCAATTGGCCAATATCAAACCATGACAGATTTCTATCATCTAAAGAGGACTATAGGTTAGCAAATTCAGGACCTCACAGAGTTCCAATGTGCCAATACAGACCTGTATGGTCTGTATTTAAGTTTCACTCTTGTAAAAACCTGAGGAAAATTATTAAATAAAGTATCTCATAGACAATATAACATGAAAAAGAAATCAACAAAATCCATGAAAATAGACCTATTCTACTTTTATTAATGGCTCAAAAATATTTATTTTAATTTATTTGTTTTAGTGAAACATTCAAGTAAATTAAATTATCCTATTATTTGGCATAAAGTTAGAAGAAATATTTTCAGGGTGGGACATGAGATAAGCTAGGATAAATTCTTGGAAACAGCCTCTTTTTTTTCTTCCCAATAGACAGAGTGACAAGGCACATTTCATCCGTTCCTCTATCAGGTAATTTGCAACTGGTCATCTTGAGAATGAGACTGTGCAGGCAGAGTCATATATAATTTATATTAGCAATTACCTAATGTTTAATAGATGTAAAAGGTAGCTAGGGGAAATGTTGGTACATTCACTATTCCTACTGAGGGAACCTAATGGGTTTCTACTGGACAGGCAGACATCAGCCATGTTGGTATTCATCAGATCAGTTCCAGGAAGTCCCTGGAAAGTCTGACCTTTGAATTTTCTCTGTTGCTTTTTTGACTTCTTTGATTTTCTTGGAGCCCCATATACAATTTTGTTTCATTATTAAAAAATATTGCAATACTATTAGTCCAGGAGCATCACGAGGTTTTTTGGTTTCTATGACAAATATCCCAGCACTAGTCAACATGCTGCTGAGTAAAGTAGCAAGTGAAGCTGAGCCAAGCCCCCAGACCCAAATCTTACAGAACTAATCACAGCACCAAAGACTGCCTATAATCCCAGACCAGGTATTGTGAAAAAGAAGCACACCAAATCACTGAGTTTTAAGCACTGTGCCATACTTAGCCTACAGAAAAGATGGCTGAAATTAAGAATGTGAAGTACAAAACAGCTGTACATCAAGTAGAAGGGACATCACAGGCTTAGGTGTTGGATCCTCCTTTTGACTCACACAGTCCAGCTGGACTGCTAAGGACAGGTAAATACTATGTTCTGACTCCCCTCAGAATTAATAACAAAGTCAGTCTCAAAGGGAATTTGCTCCTGCCCTCTCTCACACTCAGTTCTTCCACAGTGCTTATGGTAGTTGTCTAAATGCTTTTGCAAAGAAATTTCCAGCTGTTCACCCTGGAAGGGAGAGTCAAGCCCTTGGGATAGGGTAGATAAAAATCTAAAGTGTCCCTGTTATACATAGTCCATCAAATGCATAAAGAATTTTAAAAAGTGTAACTCTTCCTTTTTAAAAACCTTCTAAAGAGGGCAGAATCGAGGCACAGCACACACAGGGTTTCCTACCCACCGCAGCATTATACAGACTGCATGAGCACAGAAATATTATGAATTGGCTAATCCACAAAGCATGGAGCAGACAGACAAACGTGCTAGCAGGCCATCCCTGCGGTGTGCTTATCACTCCTGGTGCAGGAACTCAGGGGGCTTCTGCTGTCCCCACACAAGACAGCTGGGAGTGGGCATGTGTGCTTTGTACCTGGCTTAACCTCAGTGCTGCTGAGAGGCTCTCTTTGTACCATGTGGTGTTTTCCGTGGGTATTCCAGACTTTGTATCCTTGATATTCTTTTCTGTTGGATGTTTTCTCTGACCTACCATCACATTTCACCTCTAAGCTACAATTTCTTTAAAGAAGCCTCTGGCTGACTTATGGCTCAGGAAGATATTTTTCATTACAAAATACAGGATTCGATCTCAAGTCACATATCTTGTCTAAGGCTCTTTTTCACTCACCCATGGGATGCAGTTTCTATGGTTGATGGCTCAAAGACACTGACCTTCTCACGATTTCCCTCCTGCTATAGGTTAAGTGCTAAGGGCTTGTGTCCTACTGCCTGTGAGCTGTGGTTGCAAGTTATCTTTAATGTCTTGATGTAAAGATGATGATTCTTACCACATATCTACTGCATTGCTCCTCTCCCTGTGGTTTGCTAAGGGTGTGGTGCTAAAAGTTATGGGTCCCACATATGAACATCCTCTGGTTTTGTTAACAAGTAAGTAATATCAGCAACTTAACTAATAGCACTTATAATATACCTCGAAAGTGGAGCATTGTCTTCAACTGTAACATGATTTCCAAAATTTTATGAAAAATAGCATTTTGATTAATAAGGAATTCCAGTAGATTAAAATTCATTTAAAGCTGGTACTCTATTTCAGCGATAATTTTATAGAATCCTAGGATAGTTCATCTTGGAAAAGAGCTCCAAGATATAAATTCAACCTTTGGCTGAACACCATCATATCAACTAAACCATAGCAGTAAGTATCACACTGAGTTTCTTTTCGAGCACCTCCAGGGATGGAGAATATCATCCAGCCGCCTGAGTCCTTCAGTGTCTAAGTGGCACAGCACATCACAAACTATTCCCTCCTGTGTTACAGGAGGTCTGTGCTGCTCCCTGTCCCTGTGTACCAGCTCAGGGGACTGGTTGCCCTATGTGCAACTGGTCCTCTCATGAAGACTGAGACAAAGAAGGCATTAAGTACCTCAGCCTTTTCCTCATCCTTGGTGTAAGGGTTTCCTGCCCTGTGAATATTTATGTAGACTTTCATTATCCATTTTTCAAAATTAAGTTTCCAGACACTTGATTACAGAAAATTCCCAGCAATATCTCATGCTGAGTGTCCAAACAGCTAACATAAGTATTTTTTATTTGTCACAACTCCCCAACATTCTCAGTGCTCACATTGTAACCTGTGATAGTACAAAACAGTGGCACATTTTAAAGCTGCAATACAATTATAAGAATGGATCTTATCTGTTACCCTGAGGAAAATCTGGGTTTCAGCTGCTGTCAAAATATCTTTTAGAAAATTTTTAATGGTACCTGGGTCTTGATAATAGTCTTTGTAAATCATAGAGGTGTTATCATTAGCACAACACTAGAAAACCACTCAGAACCACTCTGTTTGGTATTTATTATGTATCATAATGAACTATTTAGTTAAAGAGGTTGTTTTTTTTTTTTTTTCAATCAGGAAGAAAAAAATAATAATGGTTGTCACTGAAAACCAGGAAATAAACTCTCCTACACATTTTACTAGGTTAGATAGTTGATATTACTTTATTATCTACACTGGAAGGATGGGGCTTTCCCCTCAAAGCATGCATGCCTGTAACCTAACAGATTGGTTATATTTCTGAAACTAATACAAATCCATCATTTTCCTGAATACATGCATATATGTTAATTATTTCAGTGGGCTTGTTTAGATATGGTTCCAGGTCTTCTGATAAATCTTTTCTCCTTGAAAGTATCTCAAATATGTGGTCAGGTCATAATGTACTTGTCTCATCATTCTTTGCTCTGACACACAATCCTTGTTTTCAAAAGTAAGCTATCAGCTAGTACTCATTAATCACTGATGTAAGTAAACAAGGAAGCATTAGCTGACACAAGGCTTATTAGTCACAGATGTAGGGAGTTAGCACAAGGCCACATTAATCTCTGACATTTGTACCAAGTACTGAACGGTACAAAACTAAGAATTAACCATGAATATAGGGATCTACACCATGTGTTAAAGTTAAAAGAATTTTCCATTTTCTCACATGGCAGTATAGACTTTTTCTTAAAGGAATGCAAATAGCTTTGTAACAGAAGTGTTCCATTTTAATCTTTATATGCCTGAATATTTCTTCCTTATTTTCCCAGTTCTCATTTGTACAATAAATTAGGAATTGTGTATAAAATTTTACTTTCTCTTCCAGATATTTCTATTATATTTGTGCTCCTGCTGCTATATATTGTGCATGGGAGCAATAAACAGCCATACTTGAGCATTAGCTATTCATTTGAAAAAGTGGGTGTTTCAATTCACATAAATTTGCATCCTTAAGTGATATCTATGCAATTGTCATTGAAGTAATTTATGATTCAGGTACAGCATAGTGTAAAAAAGAGATTAATTTCAAGACGACTGTAATACTGTGGAAGTGCCTTCTGTTTTAATAAAACAGCTTGAAGTTTGCCAAATTTTCTCTTAGCTGATAAAAAGACAGCAATTGGTAATCTATGTCTTTTGATATTATCTAGTACTGCTGTGTTGTGCTAAAAATCAAAATTATCCAGCGCTGAACCTCAGAAATATCTACTTCTTATTAACCCATTTCTAAAGAAGGACAAGTTCTATTATTATCAAAACATTTAATACCTTTTCTTTCAGAGGGGATGTACAGCTTTCTAAATCTTCAGAAAACAAACCTGGCTGTAAAATTCTTCATGGCCAGTTCTTTTTAATCTTCAAAAGAACAATGATTTTTTTTACTTTTGTGCATACTAAAGACCTAAACTTAGGACTTTTCAGTCCATGAAATATTTTTTCTAAGAATTATGAGAGCTCTATTACTTGATCTGCTCTGATTTGACTTGATTTGGAGAACTATTTAAATCTTCCCACTGAAATAAACGAAAATCCAAAAAGGGAACGTCTTACTCTGCCTGTACTCTCAGATTGCCTGACCTGCTGATGTAAACACGAATAAGAAAAGCCTGTATCAGACATATACTCAAAATGAGGATGCCAGTGGACTGAAGATTGATTGGGCACTAGGCATTTGCATTGGATTGTGGCCAAACTGATTGCTGAGTTGTGGATGGCTGGAGATGCAGACCCCATCAAACTCAGGCATCAGGTGATGATTCAGGGCTTTGGACAACCTGCCCTCATGCACGTGCCTATAGAAAGTCTTACTTAAAAAAAAAAACGTGTTATGTGTTCCAGCTGTACAGAAGGAGATGTCACAACCACACATCACAGATCTGTAGAAGGTAATGCACCCCAAGTACTGCTATCACAACTTTTATCCCATTAAAAGGTAGAGCAGCAGGAATTTCTAGTCTAGGGAAAGTATCCACTGACACAGAGATTTAGATGTTTATTGTTACTTTATTTGCATCTTGGAAAAAAAAAAGAACAGAATAAATTGACCTACACAAGAAAGAATAAAGAAAATGGAAAGATTTCAAAAAACAAGTGATCATATTTTTTATAAAGGAACTGGTATTTTTACTGACTGAGAACAAGTAACCACCATCCATCCACTCTGTGAAAAATGATGTGTAATGGAGATCACAATTCCATCTCTAAAACAGGAGGAAAAGAAGGCCACAAGAGAAAGTAAAGGATGTGTGTTTCTCTCCTCTTGTAACAGAAATATGGTTTTAAAGACAAACAAATGTAAAATCTTGCCCAAATAATGGAAAACCAATCATCAAAAAAAAAAAAAATTCCAAAGACAAAGGGCACCAGATCTTTCTTTATATGTTCTTTTCACTATTTGAGTATTCTCTAATTCACAAACATATCATATTTACTATTTGTTTGTGCCCAGATCTTCCAAGGCATTCAAGAGTCGAAGCTGTGCTTTAGATTTCAAGGGAAACTGGACTCCCATACAAGGACCAAAACACTTCAGAGAGCATAAGACATGAGGAAAGATTTTGATACTGTCCTTTTTTCTATTGCATTCTAATTTTGCCAATAAAGACTTGATATGACAACACTTGTATTTTTAACTTAATGCAGTTTACAGCACCAGTGATGAATATCACTTTACTTGAAATGCATGGATTCCCATGGTTCCAAACACGTACAAATTTTGGTTTTATGTAGCTCAAAGGCAAGTTGTTTTTATCTTGAAATAATGTTTTCCTCATAGATAACCTCATTCTCTTTGTAACACAGAATATATTTACCTTCCAGAAATTCCAAGATTACAGATGTAAATATGACTATCTAAGTTTTTCTTTAATCAATGAAATTAGAAAAGCAGCACCTAAATGGAAGTCATTTTAAGCAATTACTCTTTCTGGTTTCCACAGCATTAATTTAGGTGGGTCAAAGCACTACTAAGTACAGAAGATAATTAGTACATTGCAAGCCTAATTTTAATTCATGTTGCCATCTGTAATGCATTTGATTTAGGTTCAAGTTTAAATTATGCATTGCAACAACACCTGACCAAACATCACCTGATCTTCTCAGGACAAACTCATAGGAATTAATAAGTAATGTCGTCCTGGATGGAGATGTAGCTTTTCTGACTACAGTACAGAATATTCTAGCTGTTGTATGAAATGAAGGATGCTTGGTGAAATAAACAGCTCAAACATGAGCTTAAGTGTGCCAGTGTACTTTTGCCAGTTTGCATGAGCCTTTTTCTTCGTAAGACTGGTGGTACAGTTTGATGGCTTCAGTTTCCCCATAAAGGGCCACAGAGCTCTGTGACAATAAAAAAAGGTACTCAGTGATCTTCTGGTGAATCCTTCCCCCCAGAGAACCACATATCCTCCCTCTTTTAGATTATTTCTGATAGGCAATATGGTTTGTCCTAAGATGAGAACATCAGGTGGGAATTGCAGGAGGAACTGTTTGCCTACTCAAATGCTTTGTTGATTTCAGAAATGGAGGAGTTGTGACGATTTTAAATTACTTTGGCACACAGAGGCCCACAAAAATGTTTAAAATGCTGCTGGAGACTGGGCCAGCTGGGTAAACTGATCTCCCAAGGTTGCAGGCAGGTTCCAGGTACATATTCCCCCTGGCAGGGACACCTGAAGAGTTGTGTCCAGCCTGAAGACAGTGAACAAGTTCTTTTGGATAGGCAATTAAAACTACTAAGACCTGATTTTATTTGGGGATAAAATCCTAAAGTAGCTCAGAGGAGCTTTCTTCCTCTGTAACTGTTCATTCTGCAAAGCCAAAGACAGTAAACATGTACATCTAGATGAACGTGTTTATATGAGAGCCCTTTAGACCTGCTTATATTATATTGCATTTGCAATGTTTAGACAGCGTGTTAGCAATAAACCTAATCATAATAATCCACTTAATTAGTGTCATATTTCTCACACCTTACTGAGAATCTTCTCTCTATTACTCTGTTACAAGATTTCAGCGACATGGTTGACAAACCCTTTACAGCAATCAAAAAATTTCCAGACACCTCTACATATCAGTCCTCAGTACAACTGATGGTCATGTAACCAGTGTGGCTGAGTTTTCTTAACTCTTCTAACTCCTGGAAATATGCAGAAACTCCTTCTTCCTCACCTCAGCCTACCCTATTCTTTTGCTTGAGTGGTTTCTCTTCAGCCTTGGTGTGGATGATTTTGACTGCCTCTTAGATGTCAAAGTGGATTTAGACGATGCTTTTAGGCTTTGCTGTGTGGAGAGTCATTCTGAGCAAATGTATTATTTTTCAAGTTTTGAGGAAAGAGGAGAAAGAAATAACTCATAAGCACACAAAAATGGAGGTGGTTTCTTTGAGTGTTTCAGTACAGGCAGCACTGTGATCTTGTCAAGTGGCTGAAGAATGCTCATACTTTATCTTCCCCTGTATTCCTTCTGAAGCAAACAAGACTAAAAGAAATGTGATTTCCATTAGCTTTTGCACAGTGTTCATAACAGCCTGTGCCAGTCAGACCTACTTGAGAAACAAATTAATTTTAAATGCAAAGGCTCAAATTACTTTAAACACTTCCAATAAGAGAACTTCTTCACTTTAAGTATATTTGAAGCTATATTTCTAAATATTCAGGATTCAGCATAAATCAATGTGTGTCTTTTTTAGCATGAGTTGATGTAGAATTGTAATTACATTCCATTGTATAGCAAAGGTTTTACTGTCAACTTTGACAAATCTGATACATGGTACAATTTCCTTTTTTCTTTGAAGAACCTGATGATTAGTGAGGGTAAGAGTAAGATATCAATGACACGTTGGAGTTTCCAAAAAATAGCATAGAATAACAATTGAGATTTTAAAAAAGTCCACAGTGTGGCACCATTATGAACATAATTCATAAAATTATCAGTACCTATACCTTAAGGTATCCTTCTTATTCTATGTGGAACCATGACTAAATATTGAGGCTGCATCAGCTGAGATGGGCTGAGAATTCATTCCTTTGTATTTGGAGTGCATCATGACAGATTGCTTTTCCTTAAGAACCTTTTGGCAATAAAACTTAGGTAAAGTCTTCTTCCATTAGTTTTTCCTTGAATATTTTCTGAAGATGCCCTAACTGTAGCACTCCAATGCAAAGCAAAACTTCCAGGGAAAAACATTCACCTTAAGAGTGAAGGGTATGTAGGTAAAAATAACTACAAGGAAAGACTGAAGGTGAGTACATAATGGCAAAATAAACTCATTACTACCTTGCTGCTCCACCTGGAAACAGAGGGTATACTGAATTAGTTGTCTTGTATATTGAATTGCAAGTCTTGTGAGAAAATGCAACCATTTTAGTTATTGAAATAAGAAAGCCTAGATTATTTGAGCACTATTTAGAAGATAGATATCACTGTCCTAGAGCTTGTCTAACTTTCTTGTATAATGACTCATACTGCTGTCTAAAAATAGAACCTCATTAAAATAAATGCATATCAGTAAAAAAGACCCTAGAAAAACAGAATCATTGAATTTCTCTCCCAGGAACACATATTCTGTGACAGAAGTTACTATGTTTTTCTTAACTCTTTTAAATGGTAGCAGAATAGGTATCTTTAAGCCAAAACTTCAAAATGATCTTAGGGACTTTGCATAAAGAAATGAGATAACAATGGAGGAACAGCTGATGGATTTCTTTGGAAAAGCTTTGGCCCATTAAAAGAGAAACTCTATAACTTACACATTGTGATTCACTTCAGAGAAGTTCTTTGAAAACATCAGAGAGGAACTTTAATCCTTTGAAGCTGTACAGTAGAAAAGATGTGCATGAATTTTGCTCTGCCTATGCCATCATTGTAGTTATTGTCAGCAAAAAAGGTGATTAGTCAAGACATTGAAAGAGTTTGGCCTGAGCCTAGAACTCCATCTGATCATTCCTCTCTGTCAATGGCAAAAACCTGCTTGCACTATGATTATTTAAAACCCCCACAAAATCAGACATTATGGATCCTGCTAGTGAAATAAAAATAAATTTCTTTCCCTGAAGAACAAACTTACAAAACTTTAACTTTTTATCAAGATGAGCAGTATTGATGGTTATGCTGTAGAACACTACTGAGCTAATTAAATGTCTCAAAACAAACAAATCCACTAAATCTCTTAAAAAATTAAAGTTCTGAATCAAAGCATTCAAAATCACTTAAATACTTGCACAAATGAACAAATAAACAAATGATTAGAAAAAAAAAGGAAAGGAAAAGCAATAAGAGAAGTAAAGTCTCTGTCAATGTTTTTGGATGAATATGTCACACGATTTTTGCAGTAATAAGACTGAGACAGTTGCACACAGTGCTGTGATTCCCACTGCATCTTAGCAGCTTGTAAGTGATTGTGGCATTTCTTGAGGGGTCAGTTGGATACACAACCTCAGGATTGCCAACAGAGGTAACAGCTAAGTTCCAAAGCTAAAAAAAATCATAACTACTGCCCTTTTCAAAAACACAAACAGCCTCTCCAGTCCAGAAATTCTTCACTGTTATTTTCCATGCAGGCTTAGGTGCTAAGTCTTTACTCTGTTTAAAGAGACATGCTAATCTACAACATTTTTAGCTGGTTTTGGCTTATTTCTTGTGCCAGACCATTGAAGATGACAAATTCTTGCGAATCATTTTAACTAACTTTATATATAACTATGGATAGTTTCCTCTAGAAAAGTTGATATATTAAGTGAAGCCTGAACATACTGTTGATTAGTTACTGAGCAGGTGTATTTTCAAATGGCTGCAGTTTAGGTAAACCTGAATAGAAATCTCATTTACAGGATTTGTGTATCTCTCTCCCATACAGAGTTCTGCAAATTTCCTTTACAAGAACAAAGCCAAAACAAATTAAGCAGAGGGAACAGAGATATTTCATGCACCTTGTTTCTTGGACTTTGAATTAGTGGGAATTGTTTTAATGGAAAATTACTTTGGGCAAAATTACCTTAGTGCTTTACACAGTTCATATATATAATTTAAACATTCTCTCTTACATTCCATAAGTGGTATTTTCTTAAAATTGGGCTGTTTTTTGCTCTTAAAGTACCTGAATTTACTTACAGAAGGAAGTACCTTAATTTAATCATAGAAGGAAGTACTAGCATCTACTCACAGAGGGACTTGAATATTTGATTATATGGGATTGGTGACTGTCATGGTGTTTTTTAAGCAGAATTATTATATTTCAGTTCAAGCTGGTCCACTAGGAGCTTACTTACACTGAAGTTAATAACGTAAAAATGTACAAAATGTATAATATATAAAATAATGTATTTACATATCTTTATCGCAACCTATTGCAATTGTTTTTGTCAACACTAAAAGAGGTATTCCTGGTAATTCAGTGTCTGGATATATCTAGAATACTATGCCAGATAAGTTTTTTATATTCACAGCATAATTAAACTGCTTTCATATTCTTTATTGACTCAAACTTCGAAGTGCTAGTAGGTACAAGCCTCCTTGTCAGACTGTAAATTTAATTTTTCCTTTTCAACCCAGCGCTTCACTCCTTCTCCCAAGGTTAAATTGATAGGGCAGCAGTGACAACCCAGTTCTCCCTGTGGATGTTTTGCCTTCACAGCAGCTGTAATATCAGAAGGTTTGGTACCTGCAGCAGGATGCAAATAACTTCACCCCAAGTTAGAAGAAGTTGTATCAGTAGGTAAGGAATGGATTCATGCATCATCGTGCTTCAGTACTGGTAGTAAGGGTTCACAGGCTCATTTAGAGCTCCAGGTGCAATATTTTTCCTGTGGCCCCTTCCTTTTCTTTGTGATGCACTGGCATAGGGAACCCTCTTTGCAGGTTTGCTGCATGGGTAAGGGAGAGCAGACGCTTTGGGGCTCTGAACCTTAACATGCCATCCAGGACTCCCTCAGGAGCTCAGCACTGGGAGTGGGCTTCTAGCCCTAAGTTTGTTGTTTCACACCCACACGGGGCTGATTTTTGGAGAAAAAAAACAATCCTTTAGTTGGTACTTCTCTAAATGGAAGGCAAGGAGCATGAGTATCCGTCCCTTTTCCAGGAATAGTGGCAGTGGGAAGAGCCTAGCTGTGGGCAGGATATCTCACAAGTATTAAGACTCAACTTAGATGTGCTTGCTGATTTCATAAATACACATTTAAGTTTTGAGACTTAGAGCTGTGTTGGTCCTGTGTTCTCTCCTTGAGAGACTATGACACCATAAGAGAGAAATAAGTTTTTGATTTTACACTTTGAACAAGCCATGTGCACTAGAGTTGTACACTTCCTGTTATCTGCCTATAATTCCTTCTCAAGTTTATCATAAAACTGTGATTAGGGGAGGTTAGGAAGGGTGTTCTGAGTATAAATGAGTAAGAGTTGCAGAGCAAATGAAAAGGACAAATGCTTCTTTCATCCTGGTCCCACTGATACTGCTTATTGGGTACTACTGACTTAGCTGAGCTATGCTTAACTCTTCTCTGATGCCAGAACCACTGCAGGAGAAAAGAAAATGCTTAAAATGCATTCAGAAGACAGTTGGGACTCTACACCCTCTTGTTCTCACTTATTTCTGTGTGGGTTCAGACACATAACTGGCAAAAGAAATTATCACTGCTGTGCACTAGACATATTCAGACCAGTTTACCCCTCTTCAGACCCATTTTTATCAACTAATAAGCCCAGGAAAATCTGGCTATTGCAGACTCAAGATACTTTTTTTTTTTTTTTTCTTTTTCCAGACTACTACTGATGTGCAGTGACCTTTTATGCAGTAAACTTTTATAGGTTTATGTAGGCATCAAATACCAGGACTTTGGCTGGGCAGATGAGTAAACCACATGCATTCAACAAACTACTAAATACAGACTAACAATTCTGCTTAAAATTGCTTTGGACTATAATGAACTATGATAAATTATTCATTTCTGGACATTTTGGTCTATTACTTAGCATGGTGTAAGTGCAATTGTCTTAGTACAAGGTTGCATGTAGCAGTTCACTGACATAAGCAGATTAATGTTTCAAGGACAGCTACATCCTCTTGTACAACGGTGGAAATGAACCAAATTCAGTTTTAATTACAGACAGCCTCAAACTGTTACATGAGAGGGTAAGAGGAGAAGAGAGATCATTTTCTGATGTACAAGTCCCCTCTTAGTCTGGTTTCAGCACTTAAGGGGCTTGTAACTTCAGCCTTGCAAAAGACTCTCTTTCCCTTCTTATCCAAAAATCAATATGTGTTACTGGTAATAAATTAGATGGTTTGGTTTCTTCCTGTCTCGAGTGGAGACTGGCTACTTTCTAAATAAATTTTCTTAACCACCTACCAGTCAATAGTGTCAGGAATCAAATTTATATTTTGCATTAATCTAACGACTGTTTTAAAATACATTTTTCTGTCTTTCACAACACCTTTCCCAAGCAGTCTCACTCAGTAAGCAAATTTATTACATTTCCAGAATCATTGCTGGGGATTTAGGAGTCTGAATTTTGTTGCATATTTTACTATTTCACCACTTACCGTTGTTATATATGGTAACATTGTGGGAACAGATGTAGAAGTAAAATCATGAGGCTCAGAAAAATCCATAAACCCTGCTGATCAATACTAGCAGTGCATCAGCCTTCCATATTTAAGACAGGAAGGTGTAATTTCTTCAAAGCAAATTTTGTGTCTAAAATAACTCCATCATGAGATTTTTATCCCGTGAATTGTACCCATTCTGTGGAGCTGAAAAATATGCCTCTAACTCAATAAAATCTTCTATGGAGCTCAGCTGAACATAACCCATTCTAATGCAATTACCCATGTTTCATTTATTAGAGTGACCATCCTGATGGTTCAGAGCATTTATCCTTTAATATGTGAGAGTATTTACATATCATTAACATGCAGGGGACTTCTTTATAGTGCTTTGTGATAACTAAAAGAAACCCAATGGCCATACCAAGGAATCCAGACTCCATGCTTTATTTGTGCAATCTCAGCAGAGGTAATAATATTTTAAGTAAAAATGTTATACTAGATATATTTTTTTAACATGGACACAGTTATTTCCTTATTATGCAGATTTCCTTATTATGCAGAAAGATAATTAGGTTAGGTTAAAGATCTCAAGAGTTTTTACTGAAAAGCCTACAGGAACTTTTATTAGACATGAGTAAAATAATAAATATTGCTACCGTTTGATACAGAATTCAGATGTGTGTACTATGAAAGTCACTGTTGGCAATGACTCTCTTTGTGGGAATCCCTACATACCTGTGCAAACAATTTCCTCTCTTGATTTCTGCGCAGAATGGTGACATCATGGATGTGCAGTAGATATCTTCAACTCCTTGCCCAGAAAGAGCAAACATTTCCATTCTGTAGAAAGTTAAAAGGAACATAAGATACACTAAAATTTTTTTCTAAAGTACTTTTTTAAATTTGTGCAGGTGTCTGGAGTAAATTTGAGTACAAAGTCTAATAATAACAATACCCAAATTCCTTCTTCTCTGAAGCCAAAGAGTGGCCAATGCGGATGCTTGACCAAACTGCAGAAGTCCTTACAAGGGTCTACATGATGCAGGGCGAGCTGATGAGGGTGATTCAAGCACTCATGTCAGTTCTCAGTGTTATTCTGCAAGGCATCCAGGACCTGCAGGGCACCATGTGAAGCTTCAAAGGTGCTGGAAATGGATACAGGCTGCTTCATGATTTTCACACTGAAGTGATAATCATGCATTGATCACAGCTCTTATTCTGTTGCATGCACAGCAGAACAGGACTTCTGTTAGAAGAAGTACAAAACTACAGTCCTGTAAGAAGAGGGGTAAGTTTTGCTCCTATGAAAATATCAGAAATAGAGTTTTCTAATGCATCTCAGTGTGTTTTGGTGGATGGGAAATATTTCATGTGAATTTTATGGAAAATTAAAAATGAGAAGTGAAACATAATAGACACCTTTGTGGTTTCTTGTGAGGGTTACTTTGCACTCTGCAATCACATTCCTTTTTGCTCTTTCTGGAGCAGCTTGTTTGCTGTCTTGGAACTCTGTGTGAGTTTTACACTCAATGAAATATTTGCCTCTGGGAGTAAAACATTTTTTTTTAAAATGAGTGTTTCAATGTTTTGATTCCAAAGGATTCTTCCTTCTACCACTGACTAAAAAAGGAGTAAAGAAAACTAGAACTAGGGTTCATCAAGATAAACTGTGATATTTGCTTTCTTGATTATCTGACACATAATGTTTCTCATGCTTCTTCTGCTCTTGCTGCACTTTAGCTTTTGATATGGCAAATAGCATTTGGATTTAGACATAATTTGTCAACAAGGCATATAAAAATAGATAATGAGCAACAACATCTCTTAGAAACTTCTCCTTCATCATGATGAGGCTTGAAAGGAACCCACTATGAAACAGAGCAAATTAATTTTACTCCTAAACTTCTATCTGATGAAACTTTACGCTTATAGTGTACCTCAAGCCTCTTGCAGCCACTCCAGAATCCTTAGGAAATGGCATCTGTATGGTCAAACTTCCTCAGGAGAAGGAAGTTTGCTGAGGACAGTTTCTGTCAATATTTTCTTTGTTCCCCTCATGACTCCTGAGATTTTCTTGGGTGGAAGAGGTGCTGATATCCAGTTAATTTCTTTCACATGGACATATTAATGTAATCAACAGTAATTTCAAGTAAAACTTATTTTTTGTTTGCCTAGAATTAACTATTTGGGACCACTACTAGTAAGCACAAATTGCCGGTGGAATCTGTTCTAGTTTTCCAAATTGAGAAATTCAGATCTAAGAGAATCAGTGAATAGCCTTTTCTCCTGCATCAAAATAGGCACTGTAGTTTAAAGTCTAATTTGCACAGATTCAAGCTTTAAAATTATATTTTCTTAATATATATAAATTCATAGATGCTACATATTGGACAAAAAGGAAATAGAAAAGGAAGAGAGATCTAAAATTCTGCAAATCCTATTTGCTGCAGAAAGCTTTGAAAACTTGCTTACTGATCAGCAAAAGGGTGAAAGAAAACACAGAAGGCAGAAATAATCTGACAGCTGATGAAGAATTTGAATTTACTCTTTATACAGAAGAAGCTGTGTATGAACAAGAGCAACAATACTACACTAGCTGGAAAACCTGCTGTCTGTGAGTCCACCTTAATGGAACACCCGATATTGTCACCATGTCATTCATAAATTATTTGACCTGAAAGATTCCAGAGTGACTGCTGCCAATCCAGTGAGATCAAGTCTTGCGTGATAAGGTAAAGTTAAATGGGGATCATGCATGGCTTACCATGAATGCTGATATTTCCCTGAACTTTGACATATGCAGATATTGCAAATTTTTATGTATGGTTTTCATGAAAAAAGGTTTTATGTACTGTAGACTAATTAATTAATGGAGTTCTCTAGAATATGTAGGCTCTGAAGTAAGATTTAACATGTTTACTAAACATATACCAACAGCTACCCTTAAATAACAGTAGAGGTGGAATGAAATTTAACAAATTCCAGGCTAAGGCTTGGAGTAATAATTTATTCTTCCTTTGTGCTGAGGAGTCCACACAAGCTACTTGATAATAAGGGCATCTTGGCTGTTGAAGCTTTATTATATTCCTGCCTACATCTTTGTTGCTATTCAAGCATTGTCTTCTATATTGCTCTCAAGAAAAAAAATACTATTATGTGCATTTAATAGTTATACTTATCTAGGTCTCTCTTCCTAAATTGTCAATGCTGGCTTCTGACAGTCAAAGTTTTAACTGCATAAAAATGCAGAATAAAGCTAACCCAAATTAATTTTAATTTAATAACCTAATGGAATTGAGTCTTAAAAATTATGTTGAGCTCTTAAACCTTTGAATGTTTTCAAGAGGTGAAAGCTGTTATATAGGTCGGTGGTTATCATAAAAAACAACACACTGAAACACACTGGTTAAATTTAAAGCAGGAGCAGACAAGAAGAGAATATCTAGTCTGCAGATATGAACTCTCTATTTGGAAAGTATGGCTAAAGTGCTGTATATTTTGTCAAAGTAATCACTACAATATTGATAATCGCTGCTTTCTTTAATACTCAGTCTGAGTTATGCTGTAAGGCAGCACAATGCATTCTGAAAAGAAAATGTCTTGCATATTTTTACACTTTATAAGAGTCTAGTCCAAATAATTTGCTGTCCTATAATAACTGGAAAAAAAATCCAAGTGCTATACTAATCTGACTTCTTTTCCTGTAGTTTTTTTAATAAATCAAGAGAAACAAATACAAGTTATACTTCTGCCTTATATTGCCTAAAATCAGGGGTAACACAGCGCTGTTTGTGGCAGATTTTACAAGTTGTTCTACCTTTAGAAAAAACATGTGTACTTTTGTCTGAATTTTAGTAAAAATCCAGAGAAATTTCACAGGAAATAGTAACAGAAGAATGATTACAGTCACATGATTTAGAGAGATTTAGGAAAGAAATTGAAGCTGAAACTTTCACCTCAACCTTTCTCTATGTAAAATCTTGATTTATGCCAAAGCTGTTATTGTTTTATTCAATATCCATGTATTGCTAAGCAGGTATGACTAAGATATGGTTCCCTTCTGAAAATATTTCCAGGCTACTATTTTCTCTCTTGCCTTTTGATGGTTAATTCTCATTAGAAACTCTCTCCAATGCTGCTGCTAAATCCAATATCAGTTTTCTTCTTCAGCCTCAGGGCTTTTTTTTCTTCACTTTTTATTATTTTATTTCTTCTTCTCTCCTTGATAATGCATCTTTAGAGTCCACTGATATATAATGAATAATGTAAGCAGAATGTGGCAAGATTATCATATATTCATTGATATAATAAAAATAATATTTCCTGAAGCTATCAGGAATTTGCTTTACCTCAGACTAGTGAAAGTATCTTTGTCAATATTTAATATTTATTGACTCATAGCTTGATTAAAATGAGTAATGCTGACCACATCAATCTTCCCATAAAGCCTGGCTTTGGCTTCCGACAAAACTCTATTGATACATGTGATTCATCCTCATATTGGATCACTAAAAGACTGCTGAGATTTTCACTCTCTATAAATTTGTGTATATTTTTACCCTGAAAGGGCACATAGCAAGATCTTGTTAGATTAACTGCTACATTTTTTGTCCTTTTTTGTTTCAAACACAAAAATGAAACAAAGAAATAACATAAAAAACTGTGAGTAAATTGCATCTTCTCTTTCAACAATTTCTCTTTCTTCATAGAAACCAAAAGAAAACCAAAGCCTTTTGTTTCCTTTTCCGGCCTTAAAAAATTCTCCCCAGAAAAACATCTTGTCTTGTGCTTAACTTTGTGATACTATGAAGTCACCTTTTGAAGAGATGTATATTTAGGTGTTGAAAGATTTGGTTAAGCTTTGTCCAGCTTTACCTGCTGATTAGTAGTCTGATGTATTATAAAGTAATATATTAGATTGCTGTCTTGTTCTTAAGATGAAAATATACATTCCAAGTAATATACATGCATTTTTCAATTTTAGTCATATATCGTGTTCCCTTTGGGACCTCGATCCCTAAAGTCAGTTAATTTGTATGAAAAATACCACATGTTCATATGAACACACAGTTCATCAGAATATCTCTGTTCCAAGGTTTGGACCAGATAGTTATTACATGTAGGTGTAGATGGGGATTGTCTAAAAAATCTAAAATATGCAAGTATTAATACATGCAGAACTGATTTTTTTGGATGACAAGTCAAAAAGTCAACAAATTAAATCTAATTGTAGATAAAGTCTTGCTACCACAAGACATACTTGAACAAATATCTCAGGCTTAAAAAAAATATTTAAATGTGTTTTATCTATTTATCTTTGCAGACACAACATTCAAATCTATGATAATTTCTGGCTGTCAACAGATGCCCACACCCACAGGTGTTTGCATGCAAGATTTTGGTGTAGCAGATACGTGCAGAAATCTGGTAGAATAAAGAAAATCTGGTATATCTAACACAGTTAGATATAAATGGACAAACATCTGGTCTGCTATTTTCTACACAACTTTGCTTAGAAAATAGAAAAGCTGGTTAGAGTCTCTAGTATGCTTTCTATTCATGGCAACATAATTTTGTTGCAGGGTTGAGAAACTTACTGCAGTATACAAGATGAAATAGTATAAATAAATCTTAAGGATCCAATAACATATTTTTGAAAATGAACATGGAGTAAAATTCTTGTTGCTCATTAATTGTGTACTGCTTGATATTTGTGTTTAGGTAGTCTGTTTCTAGAAGTCAGTTCTCCTTCCTCTGACATCCCCTACCAGTTCATCTACTCAGATGTAATTATATATGTCAACTGAAAATTGAACAAGATATTTGCCCCAAAACATTTATGGGACAATTTGTCTACATCAGGTTGGGCTGACCAGCTTTGAGTTGAATTAGCTCAGAGGCTGCCCTTTATTTTTGCATTTAAGTAGCATTTTTGCAGCTTAATTTTTTATCCACCTGGGAGCTGTGATTGCATTTGCCTCAGGAGATTTCTAGTCAGCTTTGCATATTTGATTGAGAGTCTGAAGTCAGCGATATGTAACAATGATTTTACATTTTTACACTGCAATGCTTCTTTTACTTACGTAAATAGAGACAACATTAAAAAGCCATCTTGTGCAGTCAGTCTTATTAATGATACTTTCTTGTTTACTGGCTCAATTCCTAGTTTAGACATCAACACTTCGTAATTTGACAGAAAACAATGACTGTGAGGAGCTCTGACACATTAATAATTTTATGGCCATGGTTTATTATAGGAATGCTCAGAGACTCTGCCAATACAAAAATTCAAGGTGAATCCTGCACATGCCTACCTGATGAATTTATTGAATTGTTAAGAAACCTACTTCTTTACTTCATTGTCCACAATGTGTTGCTTTTTGACTTATGACAAGTTCTGTGTAAGTCTGTGAAGATACAGAAATCTGCAGAACAAGCACAACAGAAAACAAAGAGCAGTACATAAAATCTATGGCTGTAGTAGCAAAAGTTTAGATGTAAAGATAATGGCAAATTCTTGCCAGCTGTTAATCCAAATAAATAAATAATTGCATAATCTTACTGTCTTTCAGAACACATTTTGGGATCTCAAGTGCAAAGCAAATCTCTTCTCCTTCAGCAGCATGTAGTACGGGCCCATTCTGCATTCTGTAAATCTCCACTTCTTTTATCATGACAACCAATGATCTCAAGATGTGTCTGAAGCTGTGCTGAAATACACATACACCAAACGTGACGAAGTCCTCACTTGCCTTCTTTAGACTCTAAGACACACTGGTCACCTCAGGATCTCTGACTACAAAAGATTTTGTGTCTCACAAAGGGATCTTCTGATTCACGGTGAAGCTGCCTAAACAAATACACAGCAGTATACCTGTGACCTTGGAAGGGTAGAGGGATCTGGTTTGGTTGTGTAGGGAAGTGATCAGGAAAGCCAAGACACAGATGAAATAGGACAAAACAAAGGGTGAAAAAAATAACAAGAAGGGATTCTGTGAGTAAATAGAAAGAAAAGTTCAAGGAGAATATATCCCCACTGGGGAGCAGGGAGGATTACTGACAACACATATGGAGAAGTCTGAGGTACTCGATGAGTTCTTAGTCTCATTTCACTGGCAGTCAGGCTTTGCCCATCTCTGAGCATCTCAAATCTCCAGTGAAAGGTTGGGGGAGCAAAATCTCTCCCAGTTTAAGTGAAGAGGAAGTTCATGACCACTTGGTATATTCACAAATCTATGTGGCCTGATGGAATACATCCCAGGGTCCTGAGGTAACTGGTTGATGTTGCTGGTAGCCCACTTTTTATCACATTCAAAAGGCATGGCAGTTGGGGGAAATCCCAGATAACTCGAAAAAGAGAAAGATCATTTCTATTTTTAAAAAAGACGGAAAGGAATATTCACAGGATCACACACAATCACAGAATTAATTTGGTTCAAAAAGACTTCTGAAAGTATAAAGTCCAAATACCACCAGGTCAACCAGACCACTTAGCTATTACAGTAAGCAGCTAATTATTCCCACAGTATGACACGAATCATACAGATGAATATAAATACATACTAAATAGGCTCTTGTATCATCACTTCTGGGTAAAGAGTCAACCAGTGTGATAAGCCTTTCCTCCTAGTGAAGGGCTTCCAAAAAGAACAGAACAGGGTAGACTACATCAGGGGCGAACTTATAGCTGGTCATAGTCAACATTTTCATTAGCACTGGTTTCTGTAAGTGAAAATATCTTTTTCTTACTAAAATATATTAATCGAGGTCTAGAGTAGCAGAAGTCTCCATGGGAAACAAGAAACACAGCTTTAAAAAAGGGTGAAGACAGGTAGGGTTTTTAATGTAGAATTTATATCCTTTGAAAAACACAAGTGACTTTATACCATGTGAAATAGAGTGAAATCCTGTTCCTGCTCAAGTTAATGGAAAATTTACCTGCTGTCTAGAGTTACGTTTTCCCTCAAAATTTATTTCATGTTTCCTGACCGTATTGTGAACTATACATTTTTATATATATATATACATGGATTTTTAATATAACACACAATATAATAATATAATATAACACCTAGAAAGCCAACTAAATACCTATTTTAAAGAGTATCTTTGAGACTGCAGTTCTCATACAGGCATTTATAGATTTTCCTCAAGCTCAATATTTTGTGTCAGCAACACGGTGACAAGTAGCATTGAAAATAGAAGGGAATATTTATGGTGGCTTTTTCTACCTTCTTCTTATAACATGACTGCTCTCTGACCTTCAGAAACACAGCCACTTGGCAGTGTTGTTTGATGAAGCAACAAAACACCTCATACTCCAGGCAGGAAAGATAAATTTTGAAGTCTTAACTACTTGGGAATATACAGAAAGATTGTGAAAACTGTTATTTAATTTAATTCCATTCTTTGTTTTATAAATAAATTAATCAAATAGGTGCATATTTGCCATACTTTAATTTTTGCAATTAACACTGTAATAATGAAATACTGTTTTTTAAAAAAAATACAATCTCTAAATTAAGGGTTGCTACTCATCAGCACACTGCAGTGGCCAGCCTGCATGTAAGGAGTTATTTATGCTAATGTCATCCATCATTGCAGATGAGTTTCTTTTATTCTTGCAGATCATCCATTTAAAATATTTGAATATACATCAACTCACTGTAATGTTCTAAACTTGTATTTCAATTTTGTAAGCACACTTGGCAACAGGAGTGAACATTTCTTTTCAGCCAGAAGGAATAGCTGCATACACAGAGTGTATGCACCTACTCCTGCAATGTGTAGGTGTCTGGGAAAGTACATGTTTTGGGGGCAGATGATCTGGTGAGAATATAATCTGGACCTGAAAAAGTGTGAGAAGTTATGCAGGGGATATGGTTTTTACGGGTAACTGCTGAAGTAGGGGAGGGAAAGCCAAAGATGTCCAGTTTCAACATAGAATCTGCTGAATCACCTACTCATGGCACAAGCTAAGCCTGAGGGTGATGTAGGATATGGGTGAATGCTCAAGACCTGGAAGTACAACATACCCTTGAACTTACTGATAATTGCTTGGTTTTAGGAGCTTCTGACGTTAAGGAGTTATCCAAAGACTACAGATCCCAAAAGCGATGCCTTCCAAGGAAAAGCAGGAGGAATTCATTATAGCCTCCCCATACATGCAATGCGTGTGATGTTACTCCAGTGAAATAAAATGGCTAGGCTAGGCTAGGCTAGGCTAGGCCAGGACGGAACGGAACGGAACGGAACGGAACAGACAGAACAGAACAGAACAGAACAGAACAGAACAGAACAGAACAGAACAGAACAGAACAGAACAGAACAGAACAGAATAGAATAGAATAGAATAGAATAGAATAGAATAGAATAGAATAGAATAGAATAGAATAGAATAGAATAGAATAGAATAGAATAGAATAGAATAGAATAGAATAGAATAGAATAGAATAGAATAGAATAGAATAGAATAGAATAGAATAGAATAGAATACTTTAGTTGGAACCTACAACAATCATCCTGCACAACTGCCTGACCACTTCACAGGACTGACCTAAATTTAAAGCAGGTTTTTAAGAACATTGTCCAAATGCCTCGGCCATTGACAGGCTTGGGATATCAAACACCTTTCAAAGAAGCCTTCTCCAGTGTTGGACCACAGTCATGGTAAAGAAGTGTTTACTAATGTTCAGTCTGAACTTACACTGGTGCAAATTTTAGCCATTCCCATGGCTTATCATTGGATCCCAGGGAGAGGAGCTCAGCATCTCCCTCTCCAAATCCTTCCCCTGGGAAGCTGCAGAGAGAGATAAGGTTCTTCATCAGTCTCTTTTCTTCCTAACAAAACAAAAGGCAGCATCCTCAGCTGCTCCTCACAAAATATGTCATAGATCTTGGTGTGGACAGAAAGCAGCTCAAGCAAAAACATTCTTGGAAGAATTGAATACTGTAGAGAAAGAGGCAGGTCTCATTCATTCTTCAGACTTAGGTACTAATTGAACAGAAAAAGCAAATACCTGAGGTGAGAGTTCTATGCTGAGGGGAGATCTTTCTTGCAGATTTCATTCTCTGTTCTGCAAAGAAGTCTGAAGTAGCTTGTGTACAGATAAATATGACCAGCTTTGCTTGGTTGAGACCAGCAGACATATAACTGTACCCATCAAAGCAGTTGAGCCAGCTTGAAAGTTACCTGAAAGCAGAAAAATAGATGAAATAATTGATTTCATTCAGCAACATAAAAAATGAGAACGGAATAAAAAGGATTATGATAGAAACATGACAAAGTATCTAATATAGCAGGATGCAGATTTAGACTTTCTCATTTTTGTTGGAAGAAGTCAACTACTGAAGTAAAAGTGGAAGATTATAGTTAAAACATCAGAAAAGTGGTACATTTAATATCTTTGCTTTGAGTCACATTTGAGGCCGGACTGAACAAGTGCTGCAGCAGATACTGTTTCTGTTGCTATGGAAAATGAAAGTACTGCGTTGAATTTAAAGTGAGAAACACGGTAATAACATTGTTCTTCAATTTTCCAGTGGGCATAAAAAATACAAGGAATTAGTCTACTTCTGGATATTTATATATACTTGTTAAAAGCTATCATACAGTATTAATGCAGAAGACATGGGTCAGTTCTGGCTTCATAATGTTAGAAAGGAAAGACATTACTTGGGGAGAAAATATTTCTAGAAATTCATATCCTATATTTCATATTTCGGATGGAAAGAAAAGAGATGCACAGACAGCCAGAAGATACAACTTTTTAAATTATCAAAGCAGGAAAGGGAGAGAAATATGAAGAGAACTCCTCCAGTGACATAATATTAATAGTTTCTTTCAAAGAAGTGAAAAACAAACATACACTCACAGAAAGAAAAAAAAGGAAAAATAAAAATAAAAAAGAAAGAGAGAAGGAAAAAAGAGAAAAAAATGAGGAAAAATAAAAGAAAAGGATGGGCCTAGAATTTACACATGGAAATCTACAGACAACACATTGTACACAGAAAAATATATATAAAATTTGTATCTCTTGAACAGAACTTGAATTGCTTATATACTGAGAAGTTTGATTAGGTAGTGGCCACATGGAATTTTCTGTCAAGAGGAAGTATGGAAGCAAGACTCATTTAGTTACAAGATAATTCAATAGTGTGAACTTTAGTCAGCTCTAATTTCTGTGACATGTATAAAGGAAACTGACTAGGATTACAATACATTTTTGTATGGTAGGAGAAAAGTTTTAGGGATATTTGATTATAGTTCCATTTGCCTTGTCTTCAGTCAAGTAAAGGCACCAGTCTATCTAAAATGGGTTGCAAAAGTATCATGAAAGTAGCATTATACATATATTCCCTACCTTGCATGTATCTTACATCCTTCTTGATGCAAAAAGAAAAGGAAAATCAGGCCATTCAAAGGAGGAATAGCAAAGACTTTTTGGTTCCATCAAGACTGATTTTGGTTCTCTTTCAAATAAAGAAAAAAAGATGGCAATAAATCTAAGGAAGTAAAACTTACTTCTGAAACTATAATACATATAGTTGGTTTGGAATAGCTCAATTGTCTGTGGAAGATGGATCTGTTGACACTTACCAAAAGTGTGTTGAGGGAAATTTCACTGCAGGTATTACAGGCTGGGTTAGACCTCACGACAGACACAGTTTGCATCATCAGACAACAAATCTGGTGTAGGAAGGCTAATATGCCCAAGACCAAACATTTTTGCCCAATGGGTTAATAGCATGTATGTAGAAGAATGGATATTAGTTAGCATTAATCAGAATCAGAACTGTAGTAGTCAGTAGCTACAAATGTATAGAAAACTTGAAAATATTTACTCACTTATGCTTCCTGAGAACAAGTTAAAAATATCCTAACTTGGGAGCGGTCTCACCCACCTTTTTTTTCCCTCCAGAAAGAAAATGCCACCAACAAGCTGACACGATACAATTCTGCTTCCGCAGTGAAACTGAAGAGTCTACATTTCTTTGAATCTAGGAGAATTATTTCAGCATTGGATAACTCTGATTCCAACCCAGAGACATTATGAAACCTCCTAATGTACAGTTAATATATATCACTGTTGAGTGAGTAGAAAGATTCACAGATTCATGTTAATGCTGTACTTTAAACAATATATATGAGTAAAACAGTGGATACAAACAACTAAGTGCATCAATATCTATTTCCCAATATTTTCAAGGTAGGGATTCAATTTCTTACACTTTTCTGTAATGTTTATACATTTTACAGGCATTGAAAGATCTCCTTTACAAAATTAAAGTCATTAAAATTCTACAAGAGAACACCTGCTTAAAAAGCATTTTAGTTCGTCCTGTCTGATGCCCTCATTTTATTTATTGGTAGCTCAGGCTCCTGTATTTGCCAAAGCAAAAATTTCACTGTATATCTTGGTCTCTTAACAAGGTTGTATTTGTGTATAGTTATGGCAAAAGTGAAAAGGGAAAAAAGTGAAAAATAAAATATTCTTATAATAAGAATCCAGTATAAGGAAAAATTTATGAAGGCTTCAAAGATAAATAACAACAATTTTTTATTATTATCTTAATACTCCATTTTGATAATCTGGGGTTTTTTTGGTCAGAATTCTCTCACTGTTTTGGGTTTGTTTTTTTTTTTTCTGTTTTGTGTTTGTGTTTGGTTTTTCGTTTGGGTGGTTGGTTTTGTGGATTTTTTTGCTTTGTTTTGTTTTTGTTTTTTCTTCTTTTTTCCATACATTCAGGTTGCATTTCTTGGAATCTTCTTCTAACTTTTAAAATGGTAAGGAAAAAAAACCCTTTTTAACTGATCAACATTGGTGAAATGTAGCAGCACAGAATTGCCAGAAGAAATTTATATATAATTCATAGAACTGAAATATATTTGAGAAATCTCTGTCTCAACTAAGACACAAAGAAAACAGAAAGAGAAACTAATTTCAGTGAGTATATTACTCAGAATTATCTATTCTTGGTATTTCTAATATTTTTCATCTTTTGTTGTGATTTAACTATATCGTGTTTCTGATAATTTTGAGGAGAATTGTGGAAGGAATGACAACTAGTACAGTCTTGTGCTCAAGGTGGAAATTCTGTTTATTAACTAACATTTTCAGTCTCACCAAACAAACTCTTCACAATCATAGTGACAGAGTGATAAATAGTAAGCTGTCATTTTGTATGTGCACTAAACCCCTATTTGATACTCAAATGAAAGTGTGACTTAATGGAGACACATTGACAAAGCAACCACTAAATATTCACTGTGAGACATTATTTAGCAGAAGTTTTTGCTTAGATATGATGAATTGGGACACTTCAGTCTTTAGTGACCCTCAAACTAACACTTCAGTTATGTGTAGAAATAGTGAGATGTCAGTATTTTGAACCAAATTGTCACATAAAAAAATTTGTTTTTACCTACACTTTCAAGGTCAAAGTCTCTCTTGAAACCAATGGAGTATAGCATAAGAAAAGAGGAAATTTGAGAGAGCATAATTTTTGTCTTTTTTGGTAATTTCTTTGTTAATTGACATATTTCCTTTCAGCATAACCAACAACTCAGAGACTACTTTTTTTTTTCCCATGGAGACATTATTTTTGTGGATTAAAAAACTTTGTTGTAGTCAGATCCATACCTGCAAACACAAATACTCATATTCAGTTTATTACTTCTCTCTGCTTAATCTTCTATTCATGTTGGTCATGGTCACCTGATATTTTCACTTCAATTATTATATATTGGGTAAGTTCTGATATTGATGACACAAATCAAAACAGAGAATTTAAAAGTGGATTTGGGGGATTTTTTTCCCTCTTCATTTGAACTGCATGAATCACCATGCAAATCTTCATTAAACTCTTCATTAAACTGCATTGTATTTACGAAATTTTGTCCAAGACATGATTTCAAGTATTATGGACAAAATCCAGGTGTCTAAATCCCCAAGATCTTTTGGTAATAAACCATTGAATTTATATAGGTAGAGATTTTCACATGGCTGAAAACAGATGGTATTCTCTCTATCTCATTATTATCACCTTTTCAAGGAAAAGGGAAGAGTATGAAATGTTGTGTCTTTGTCTTTCAGAAGCATAAGTTTATGGATTTCCTGAATGCACTATAACCATTGAAAAATTTAAATAAGGTATGCTACTTACCTAGCCTCTTTCTTATAATTTGTCTCTAATAGGCTCTGTAACTTTTAAGTACTTCTCAGGCACCTTTGGTTTTTGACACTGATTCCACATGAAACTGGAGTTTGGCTTATGGCTTATAACAGTTTTTACCAGTCATCACATAGCTAAGTGAAAATTGAAAATTGCAAATATGTTCTCTAAGATTTATCTTCTAGAGACACCAATGGAAATTATAAATACTGTGTAGAATTTTTTTTTTATCCTGTAATATTGTTTGTATTATGTCAGACGACACAAGAATAATGCACACAACAGTTGAGCACAATAACTGAATTTTATTTTTAGGTGATGTGGGGATGATTTTTCAAAACTATTTCTGATGTCGAAATTCATTTATATAATTGATCTGCTAGGAGCATATAAGAAAGCAGTATACTGGGATGAAATTATATGAAATTTGTTTTATAAAACATAAACCAATTTTTATATTGCAACATTTAACTCTAGCATAAGTGATATACACTCTGGCAACATTTAGGACAAGTTGACTGTATGAAATACTGTTCAAATTCAGATCAAAGAATTATGCAGTATAGAGACCCTGCTTTATCTTCATAAGGTAAATCACTTGGTCAGCTTAACTGAAAAGTCTGCTTTGCTTTTTTTGCCAAAATATTTACAGAAGTTTTTGCTTGTTTTTTCAGTCATTATGTGCCCTACAGGTGTTACAGTGGTGACTACATACAGATGTACTCCCATTTTTATTGTTATTTTTCAGTAAAAGTTTCAGTGACTTGACAATTTATAGTAGAATAAGATTTGCATCTTATTCATTGACCTTTCCTCAGTTTGTCACACTTTTTGTTCAAGTTTTTCAGACTCATGCCATAATTGAAAAATAATCTGAGGAGCAGTACTAATTATTCAGTGAGTGTTGTATTTATGCCAGTGGCTCATCTTAGGTATTGGTATCTAAAGGTATTTCAGCTGAGAAAGCTAAATTTTGTCCTCCAATCTCCTCTCCTCTCTCATGGTTTAGACTGCAGATAGCACAGGTTCCTTTTGCTCATTTGAAAAGTACATTAATCTGTGAGCTCAGTTCTGTGCCTTGCGTGCCAGTGTGTGCCCACAAGACAGTGTAGTACGTCACATCTGGCAATTATCAATCTGGTGGGATTTACAGGCAGGGCTGCTTTAAAACCAGTCTTATTGGCAAGAGCATGAAGAAAGAACCTCAGGTAGAGATTATAGTGTGATGCAACTGGAAGGGTGTCACATGTTCACCCATAAAAATAATTCACACACGCGCGCACACACACACACACACATATTCCCTTTTCTACATTGTGCGAGGATGTTGAAAGAATCTGCTAGGATGGATAAAAGTTTATACAAGATTCCTATGGTTTTGTAAAACAATTTAGAATCACGGAATCAGATATCTCAAGATGAAAAGGACTCATAAGGATCATCAAACAAACTTCCCCTTTCCTGCAGGACTATTTGACAGTAAATCTCGTAACTAAGAGCACTGTGCAGACATTTCGTGAACTCTGAAGGCCTTGGTGCCATGACCACTTTCCTGGTAAGACTGTTCTTGTGATCGTGCTCTCAGTGAAGAACCTTTTCCTAATCTCCAATCTGAATTCACCCTGATGCACTTCATTGTATTTTCTTCTGTCCTATTGTTCGTCACCAGACAGAGGATACCAGTGCCTCCCACCACAAGCAATTTGTGCAAAGTTTTCCCTCTTCTTCATTCTCAGCCCCTTTTTCCTGGATGAAGACAGAATTAACAGGAGTTGTTGTAACATCACTGACAGTTAACAAACGTCACATGAGTCCTCATCAGTTATTTCAAGAGGAAAAACTCAAAAAGTTTTTGCTCTGTACCAGAGGAAGATATAGTGCCAATTTACAGAAACATCTTCAGCTCAGCTTGCTTGTTCTAGGAAAGATGTTGGAGTAAACTGTGTGGTTTCCACTGCCACACCTCACCTGAGGCTGTAGCTCATGGAACTTTAACATTTCTTACACCCTCATATATCAAATAATAGTGTGTATATGCACTTGTCTACACAGATGAGGACCTTTCTCTCCTTTCTACCCATTTACAGCATCTTTTTATTGCTCCACCAAACCTGAATGATCTTTAAAAACAATTCCTCTTTTCTTGTTAAAGACAATTCTCATCAGTTATTACTGTCATATGCATCGGTGTTTTCCTCATGGACTACATGCTCATTAGCTTTCTCCTATTTCCTCCCCTCTGACCTGACTGACAGAAATGAAAAGTGGTTATTACACATCCCACAGCTACTATTAGAGGAGACACAGGAAGTACAAGTGATATTTAATAGCTTTCTTAAAAGTTTTATATTAGCCTCTATGGAAGCAATGCTTGGTCAATCAATCAAGGCTCTTTGTAGCCACAAATTACCTGTCAGCTCTCTCAAAACACTACCAGTATTTTAACAATGTTCTTTTGCCTTTTTTTAGAAATGTTTTTGATAAGATTCTAATTGATATATTTACGGAAGCAGGTTGAGTAAATAAAAATGAATTTAATGGTTATATTTACTTGTACATTCTCAGACAGACTGACGTGTTCTGTTTTCCAAGACACCTCATTTTAGAAAAACTCAATTTCTTTGTCTGCTGAATTGTATAACAGCTCACATACTCTCATTGTACAGTTTCCATTATGAGACAGAATTTGCTAAAGCAGATATCTAGAAAGCACTGCCAGCTAACAAATCTTTAAAGTCACATTTTCCTCCAGAGAAATTCACTGAGTCATCATAACACATAAGTGTTTGATTTTTTCCTAAATCCAGTAGCTACTGTAAAACACTAAAATTACAAACTTCATTTCAATGAGACTGAATGGGACTGAGCTATTAGAGAACAGAAGTTTAGATGGCAAGGATGGAGAACAACTAGACTGTAGAAAGTGGGAGGAAAATCCTTAAACTAGAACATAAGAAAGTAAAAATTAAAAAAAAAGAAAAAAAATCAAATGCACAAACTGAAAAAAATCTGACAATTTTAAAGCAAAATCTGAAGTGCAATTAAAATTATATATTTTTCAATCCTCTAGAGTGGAAGAAAAAAGAATTTTAGTGTAGCTTAGAAATAATTCTGCGTCACTACTGAAAATATATAAAAATGATAATTACTTCAAAGTTGCAAGTAAAATCTTAGTAGGAAAATACCTGGAAATGGGTATGTTAAATCTGTATCTCAGTTAAATATGATTTTTATATTATGGAATTCATGTCTTACACACACCAAAAATTTGTAAGAAGTTGAAAACTACCACACACTTCAAAGTAAATATGTTTCTTCTCATGGGAACACTTAATTTCTATTCCAGATATTACTAATGGAGAAATCAAGAAGTAATGCACACATTTAGCAAATAAGAGCATTTCTCTTTTATTCTTTTGTTCTTTTATAACCTTTTTCTTCTAACCAACATTCTCAATCAGGAATCTGTTGGCCTGTAAAATCCAGACCTCTGCTTCATGACTATGCAGCTTTGCATTTTTCTCATTTATTCTAATGGCCAAAAAGGACAAATTTCTTTGTCCAGAAGGTCACACAAAACTTATTTCAAGGACTGGAGCTTTCCTCTTGAATATGGAATAAGAAATGGTATATTCTCCCTATTTTAGTTAGATATGCAAAGGCTATCTGTCCCAGGTGACCTGACACAGACCTTTGTCAACACCATCCATAATGAAAATCAATGGCACCAAGTCACTAAACAATTACTCCATCTTCTTTAAAAATGCACAAGTCTTCAAAAAATAAGGATTCAGAGACTGATTAATTTGCCATTTGCTTTGGAGATTGCACAAGTTGCATTATTTAAGATGTTGCCTTTACTCTGTGTTCTCAAAGGATGGACCAAGATCAAAGTCTTATAGAGTGTTGTGTTTCCTAAACAAAAAAGTGGTGGCTAGATGACTAAATGATAAGAAATACATATCTGAGCCATGATTGTAGAAGTTTCGTAAATACCTGTTTGATAAACATTTTTCTTTTGAACACAAAACCCCCAATTATTTAGCTTTTCAAAAGTTAGATACAAAGCTTTTTTTTTCTAAATCTGAGATGATATTAAAGAAGATATTTTAGATAGAGTAATCTAAATGCCAACCCAGAAGAATACCAACAAAAATAAATAGAAATTGCAACCCATTTTGACTAGAACCAAGTACTAAATAACTATTTTTAAAGATGATATTTTTAAAAGTGTTTTAAACGGTGAGAGTTTATGCAAAAAATTTGATAAGCCCTGTCTAAGATAGACAGGGCTAGAGCATAGGCAGAAGTGTAGAGAGAAGTGTAATAAATAGTTTCCATGGAATTAGAAGGATGTGCTGCTTCCTTCTGCAAGCATCAATATGATTTTGAGAATGTTAATGACCAAGGTTTGCCCCAGCTGGAAGGAATGGTCCCAGCAGGGAATGGAGGAGGCTTGCAGTCTCATTTAAAGTCCTGCTTATTTCCTCCCCATTTGATTTCTTTTCTATTTTTTTAAAGTATCATGTAAACCACTGTGAATCTACTCCTCATACTGAAGGTTTTTTTTTAAAGGGGACCATATGCTTTAAACAGCAGCTTCCTTTTCTGTATGCTTGATTTTTGATATCTATTCTCTACATTTGCACACACCACAAAAGGCAGATACCAGCATAAATAATAAATACTTATTTCATTCTCTTTTTTCCCTAATTGTTTTCAACTCTTTCCAGAGTGTTACTATGCCCTAAAAACATCTCATGTAACATTTTTGCTGTTATGAAATCTCTTCTACTATTTATATCATACTGAACTTCTTCTGATTTTTCATTTGTAGCTTGGATATGAGATCCTCTCAGCACAGAAATATGCATTTGGACAAACTGGTGCTTTTGTTCCTGAGATTATTATTTCTGCTTTTTTGCAAGTGCTCAGTTCAGTAGTCAATGATTTTTGTGTGGGAACAATTTTGTAACTGTTACAAAGGCATCACTTGTGACCTGATTTCTGCAATATCTGACAAATTTATTTCAGATTCGTTATTATGGAAACAGGAATCGATCCTAGAATATTGTTGGTTGCAATCATTGAATTAGGCCACAGGTGTATGATTACAATGAAATATCACGTAGACTGTGTAGCCACAAGTCAAGATAACTTGTCATCATGATATGGCATTATGAGAGCCACCAAAACAACCAGAGCCCTGATGCTGGGATATATTTAGACATCTAAAATATTGATCATGTAGCATGCAATCCTCTTATGAAATCAATGAGAACTGCTTGATTATCAAGGCTTTTGTAAAATTAAGTTGTCAATTCAGAGACATTGATGCATAAATAAAGATTTAGAGATCAAACTTTAGACATAATTTTTTTAAAAAATGACACTAGGAGACAAGCATGGCAATATTAAAGGACATGCAAATCAAAGCAAATTGACAAGAATGCGGTTTTTGACATAGATTTTAATGACTGACTCCAAAGTGGAAGGAAAACCCAAGAATGCAGTTTCTCTCCTAAATCAATTGGTCTGTGGCTCGTACTATTAATACACATCCTTGATATGACACTGAATGCAGTTTTCAAAATAAGAGCATTTCTTATTTGCTTTCAGAAAGCCATAGTAGCTAATTTTTTGGTTTGTTTGTTTGTTTCTTTGGTGTCAGTTTGAGCAAATGCTCTTGATACTTTTCTCAGTTAAAATTATCATTGTCAAAAATCAAGGGCCTTTGCTTCTTTTAAACTCTATTAAATAATTCATGCTGCAAAAGGAACTCTAAGTCCTTGCTCAGAATAAAAAATAAATTGTCCTTAGGTATCTGCATTTTGTCAAGTTGATGCTTCCAGACAGCTGTCTAAACTAAACAAGAGCTGTGAAGGAACTGTAGTGACACAGCACTTTGTAATGGTAGTGTAAAAGCCTCAAGTACAATGATATTGCAGGACTAATCCTAATGGATTGCAGAACCAAAGCTATAAATCTTATGAGGAGCGGCTGAGGGACCTGGTGGTGTTTAGCCTGGAGAAAAAGAGGATCAGGAGGGACACCTTGACTTGCTACAGCTACCTGAAAGGAGGTTGTTGAGAGCTAGGAATTGCTCTCTTCTCTCCGGTAACAAACAACAAGATGAGAGGAAATTACAAGTTGCCTTGGTGAAGGTTTAGATTGCATATTAGGAAAATCTTCTGCATTACAATGGTTATCAAGCACTGGAACAGGCTGCCCAGGGAAGCGGTTGTGACACCATCTTTAGAGGTATTTCAAAGAAGTTCAGATGTGGCACTTACAATTACAATATAATGGATATATATATATTACAGTTACAGTATAATGGACCTGTCATGAATGCACAACAACATCACAGTCCTGTGTTTCAGCAATTCAGGATAATGTATTTAGTTACTTTCCTCAGCAAGTGGTGCTTTTGAAATTTACTTTTCTTTATTGGAAACATCTGAAAAATAAGTATCTCAATACGCTTTTTCATATCCCTTTTTTGGTTTTTTTTTTAATTTTAATTCTCTGGGCGGTATGGTTTGTTAAGGAAAAAAATTAATCTTTCTATGGGCATTCACATTTTTTGGGGTGGTGATCTGAAACCAGACTAATTGAGAGTATTCAAAATAGGGTGGTCTTTGGAAAGGTGCTCTAAAACTGCTGGACAATTGATTTTTTTTTTTTTCTCATAGTGGATAAGACATATAGAAATAAATTTTTTTGAGTAACTGACATGATGGGGAAGGAATAACTGATACTATTATATTAAAGTGTGTTAATGAAACTCAGGCCTTAAGAAAAAGGACACTATTTCTGAGTGCAAAATAAATTTACTTGTGCATAACAAACAAGACTCCTAATATAGCTGGTAAAACTGAGGTGAAATTACAGATTCCAAGATGTAGATCTTTCCCCTGCTTCTTTATAGATCCTTGATGATACTATTTCCTAGAAATACAATTTTTTATATGTATTCTAATGCCATCACAAAACCTCTCTCATTGACTTTTGAGCAGTCTTGGGAATCTGGAGAGGTCCCAGCTGACAGAAAGCTGGCGAACATTGTCCCAGTTTTCAAGAAGGGCAAGAAGGAGGATCCTGTAAACTAAAGACCCTTTTCAGTGCCTGGTAAAGTTATGAAGAAGATTGTTCTGGGAACTACTGGAAAACATCTGAGGGGAAAAACAGCCACTAGTCACAGCTAGAATGGCTTCATGAGAGGAAAGTCCTGCTTACCAAACCTCTCCTTTCCTGACAGGATAACCTACCTAGCTGATCAAGGGAAGCCAGTTGATGCAATCTTTTTGGATTTCAGTAGAGCTTTTGATACTGTGTCCTTCTGGACAAAATATCCATTGTCAGATGGATAAACACGTCACTTGATAGGTGAGCAACTGGCTCATGGGCCAGGCACAAAGGATTACAGGTGCCATCAGGCTGATGATCTGTCACTGGTGGGGTTCCACAGGGCTCCATACTCAGCCCTGTGCTCTTCAACAGCTTCATAAATGGCCTGGACACAGGACTGGAAGGGATACTCAACAAGTTCACAGATTATATGAAACCACAAGGAGCTGTTTACTCCTCAAAAACAGGGAAGCCTTGCAGAAAGACCTTGACAAATAAGAGGACTGGGCAATCATCATCCATATGAAGTTCAAGAAGGGAGAGTGCTGGATTCTGCAACTGAAATTCTGCACCGGGGTAACCCTGGATGTACAGACAGAGTGGGGAATTTGATACTGGAAAGAAGTGATGTGAAAAGGGACCTGGGGCTCTTGGTCTACCAAAAGCTGAATAGGAGTCAGCAGGGAGGGCCACCTGTGTCCTGGGGAGCATCAGGCACAGCATCACAGCCGGGCAAGGGAGGGGATTGTCCTGCTCTGCTCTGAGCTGGGGCAGCCTCACCCCTAGTGCTGGGCCAGCTCTGGGTGCCACAACACAAAAAGGCACTGAGCTGTCAGAGAGTGTCCAGAGGAGGCCGTGAGGGTGTGAAGGGTTTGGAGGGGAAGCCGTGTGAGCAGTGGCTGAGGGCACTGCTCAGTCTGGAGTCTGTTCAGCCCAGACAAGAGGAGACTGAGGGGACATCTTGTTGCAGTCTGCAACATCCTTGTCGAGGGAACAAGGGGGCAGGTACTGATTGCTCTGGTGAGCAATGGCAGCACCCAAGGTAACAGCAGGAAGCTGATTTGGGAGAGGTTTAGGCTGGATATTAGAAAAAGGCTCTTCACCCAGAGGGTGTTGGGGCATTGGAACGGCTCCCCAGGGAGGTGGTCACAGCACCAAGCATGACAGAGCTTGAGAAGTGTTTGGATAAAGCTCCCAGGCACATAGTGTGGGCTGGTCTGTGACAGGTGGTTTCGTACTTGTTCATTTCATGTTTCTCTGTTACCCCTCTGCTTAAAACAGTTTTCTTGCAACTATGATGTTTATACCCACAAACATATTTTCCATTTACAAAGAGTGACTAGCAACAGATGCAACAGTCCATCATAATATGAACTAGTCAGTTTTCCATAACCAGCCCTTTGCAAATATAAATATAGACAGACATCTTTTTAAGAGAACCTTACAATGCACTTTCTTTTTGTAAATCATGTCAACATACTTCTCAATGCTAAGCCTGCATGGTTCTCTAAAATAAAAGTAATAAATCAATATTGTGACAGAAAGTACAATTATCATCAATTTTAATCTTCTGTAGCAAGTCATTGCATTGCTGAATTTCTTTCTGGTGTTTGAAATAGAAGGGTTGGTGGGAGTCAACAGTTGTTATGACACAGGAGTCTTTACACCCCAAACTGTATTTAGTAGGTGGATCCTTTTCATACAGCGCTGTAAATCTGTCATTTATTTCTTATTATTCTGTGGTAGTGCCATCAGTCATTGACATGATAAAGTAATCTAGGGTTAGGAAGAGTGTTGGTTTGTATTCCCTGGCTTTTTCTTTCTCCCGTGGAAGCTGCTGGCCTTGAGCCACAGTGCAGACTGACTGGGTCAGCCTCAGCAGAAAGCAAGTCAGCGACCTGCTGACCTCTGTTTCTGCGACCTGAGTGGTCCAGAAATGTACAGAGAGGACCACAGCAACCTTTATCTTCTCCTAGAGTAGTGTTGCAGGAAAAAAAGAAAGGGGTCTGTTGACCCCTAACTGCTCAAAATGAAGTGAGTTAGAGGCAGCAGCAGTGTATGCAGTGTGTACAAGCTGTATCTCAGGAATCCACCGACAAAAAAAGAAGCAGCAGCAGAATTGTTCCTTACCTTGAGGAAACTATGCCTGCCTGGGCTACTGAGGAGCTCATTCAGTTTCTTCTCAGCCCTTTGTCCTAGGCTGAGCTAGAAGTCTCAAGACAGCCTACAAGAAATTCCCTAATAGATATTATGGCATGTCATGACAGTTAAATCTCACGATAGTTCTGCAAATAAATAAGGTGTTTTAGAGGTGTGAGTTGGTATGAAAAAGACTGGTTCTTACTGTATTGCTTACAGTTGCAATAAATGCCTGATTCCTTATGTGTAAGGTTTCCAAAAATTGGTTTAAGATCCAGGTTTTCACCTCCATTTCATCAATCTTTAGCCATGAAAAAAAACTGAATCCAAAATATCTCCTAAAATGACAACCTGCCTGCCCCTGACTGTGAAGCTTCTGAAATCATGCTGAGCATCTCATTAGAGGACTTTCAATTATGGTTGGCTTTCTGCCTGAAATTTACTTTTGAAGGTTGATTGATAGCTTCAAGGAACCACTTTTTTCTTTTACACTGATAAATGACAGCTTCTGAAAAGATAACTTTACAAACAGTCTATGCTTATAGCAGGCAAAAGTGTCTTCCTTGCTGTTCAGGTTTGATACCTAGAGGAGTACTTACAGCCAGAGGATGAAGAAAGGAGAATGTAGCAGAAAGTAGTCTCAGTAGAGCCATTTTAATGAGTATTAAAATGTGTCTTTTCAACCATTTTTACTATTTCGGCCCTAAGCTTCAAAAGAAAGATGAAAATGCAACAGAAGTGTTCCAAAATAAAAACAAACAAGCAAACAAACAAACAAAAAACCCTAAACAACCAAACCTAAAACCCCCCAAACCCAAAAGCTAATTCACAGCAATATGCATATAACTTTTTTGCTATAAAGTTATAACAAAAGCTGCACTCACCCTTGTCACAGGAAGCAGCTGGTGGGTGTTGAGCAGAGAAGGGCATTTATCAACTCATTTTGGCAAACACCAAAGTGGTGCAGGGCATCTGCACTACTCTCGTCAGTGTCTGCTGACTTCACTGGTGCCTCTCAAAGGAAAAAGGCAAACATTGATTCAGATTGCAATCTTGCCCATATTTCTAACACTCCTGTTTTACAGAAGGACAAAACTTCTTCGTTTCAAAATTGCTTCATCCTCCTCCTTCAGATTATTGCCTAAACACGTCTTGATATGAACACTGCCTCACGCGCAGTGGCAAACCATAACTGACTACTGCCACTACCCCTCTTAGTAAAAAAGAAATTGTAGAGATGGCTGTCTAGTAAAATATTGAATGAATGCATCTGACAGGAGATTATGGAGAAAATATTAACAGGTCGATTTTTTTTTCTTTGCTCATGCACAGGAATAATATTGATTTCTAGTAAAATGGATAAAAGTGTCTTGAAAATTAAAACAGATTTAATGGAAAAAAAGAAAAAAGAAAAGAAAAGAAAAGAAAAGAAAAGAAAAGAAAAGAAAAGAAAAGAAAAGAAAAGAAAAGAAAAGAAAAGAAAAGAAAAGAAAAGAAAAGAAAAGAAAAGAAAAGAAAAGAAAAGAAAAGAAAAGAAAAAAGAAAAGAAAAGAAAAGAAGAAAAGAGAAATTAGATATTTAATGATAGTTCTATGTTACTATATTATTGGTGCTAGACATTGTGAAGTTTGTGTAATATCAAAGAAGAAGTAAGAAACTGCATTTTTAAATTTTATTTTAACAGCACCATTCCTACTACATACTATAATTTAAATCACATGCATGAAATGCAAAGAGAACTTAAACTTAGTTTGCAGATACTACAACTGTATTAATCTTTACAATGAAACTGGTTTATTGTCAATAAAATAATGAAAATAATGTAAATCTCAAGATAAGTTGTACTTTACAGATCAGTGAATTGAACCTGAGATATCTACATGAAATGCTATTTTACGTATTTTTGACCTAAAATAAACTTTTTTTGCAAAAATATGTATAAAATACATCTGAACACTCTAAATATTTATTAGATATAATAAGATTTTGCCAATGCAAGCTGTATGATTTTATCTCTGACAAGATACAGATTTTATTCTTCCCCTTCCACAAATAAAAATATCCCTTTCCAAGAGAATTAGAATAAGCTCATTTGATTGTAACTGAGCATTTAAAAGGATATACTTTAAAGTTTACAGACAGTACAAATCATAAACTGATTTAAGGACCAAAGAGTTCATTTCACGCATATTCTCTCAACCCATCTTTTCAGTAATTTCAAAAGAAGTTTATGAGGAGGCTTTGGTATTCTGTTTTGTATTTTTAACATTATGTTTTTACACTGGAGTAGTATATTTGAATGTTAAAATGCTTTCACGGAAGATTAATGGTGCAGAAAATATGCTTCTTCCTTTGATTTTGGGAAAATTTATTCTATAAAATCTGATTACTATTCTTTTGGAATGGTCTTGGTGTGGTTTTTTTTTGTTTGTTTGTTTGTTTTTTGGTTTGTTGGTTTTTTTTAATAGCTTTTTATAATAATCTGTAAGACATTGTTAGGAAGAAAAACTCACCTCATCAGATAATCTGTTCAGAATGCAAACCATCCTTCTGATAAATCAGCTCTCTTCTTAAATTCTTACTTTCAGTCTCAGGTGGTACTGCAGCTCAATAAATTAGGGGAACAGAAGAAAAAGCAGGAAAATACCTCAGAATGCAAACTGTAAAGGAAAAAAAAGAAAGTTGCATATAAAGCTATATATTCTCTATGTTGCCTAAGGACGAAGAGATTTGTTCTAGAATTTAGCTACTTCTATTTTTTGTCTATGTTTTTGCTTCTGTAAGTCCCCATCAACTATTGAGGTGACTAATGAAACTGGTTGGAATGAAATAATACCATAGAAATCTCTTCTCCTGCCCAGCTCAGCCCAGCCCAGCCTGTAAGCAGTCTTTGCTTGCAGCAGATGTTTCTGCTTTAAACTTAAGGCAGATAAAACTACAGGTAATTGTTTTAATTACTGCTCTGGGTGCAAACATCCCTACAGAACAGCATAGAAATGTTGCCAGCTGATGTGTAACACATTAATGAATTTTGTGGCAATATCACAGCAGGAATTTTGGACTGCAAACAACCAAACAGGTTTATAAAGGCATGATATTTGAGTGGGTGTTTGAGGGATTCATCTGACCATTGTGCAAAGAGGGGCAGTGAGAGCTGCCACATGAATTCAGTCCATGTGACCCACCAAGCACAGGGGCACTGCCCACACACTTTGATTGAGCAACTTGGACATTGAGAGGGACAGGGAACACCATCATGGTCTGGCATGATCTGTGTTTTTGCCTCTGCCTCTGCTAATGATAAGTCACAAGGTCAAAACAACCCCTGAATGCTTTTTAATAGGAACAAATCTATTTGATACTCTTTGTTTTTATGATCTCTGAGGGCACAAATGAATTTCCTTTTTTTTTTTTTCTTTTTTTCACATAAGGAGCATAGATTTGCCTCTATTCATTTTATTAAGAAAGACAGAAGAACTAAGTTTTCTGTTTAACAAAGAGCACAGACTTATTTCAGTGGGATGCCTTTAAAAATGATGATTTTTCTGGACTAGGTCTATATTTTAGTTTTCAGGAAGTGAGAGGAAACACAATCCAGTTGCCAGAGAACCAAATGAAAAAAATACTGTGTTAAATGATTAAGTTAATTTTTCATCACCTGCTTTTAGTACTGTGTTGCCACCAATAAGTATATTCAGAAAATATCCCTTATTCTTTTCCTTTTCACATCTGGTCTTCAGTAGATAACAAATCCTTTTGGTTATTAGCAAATTCTTGGACATCAATGAACACAGATGGAAGCAGAACGATTCTTCTTATCAAACCTATCAGCATCTGAATGATCTACAAAATGCAGGTAGGTTTTTGCATAGTAAAGGATCCATGATTTGGCTTAAGATTTTATTCTATTCTTTCATGCCATGTCTTTAACCAGGTATTTTTCTTTACCCCAGTCTTCTCTCACTGCCTTGTAGTACAGTGAAAAATCTTCATTAAGCTGTACTGCAGATGCAAAAATACCTTTAAAGGGTCTTGAAAGAACAGTTCCTCTTAACAGCAGTAATGTTCCTGAAAAAGACAAAGATGAACAGGTTAGAGAAAGATACCAACCTGGGAGTATGACCTATTTTCATTCTGTATTTCATCATGATTGTACAACAACAAAAACAACAGCAATGTCATTTTATCTTTCATAGAAGAGTACCATATAGTAATTATGTGCTAACTATTTATCAGTAATTTTTTAGTTATTCTATAAAAGGAAGTGGATTTTCCTGTCTTTTGATTATCAGAGGATTGTTTAGTAGAGAGGATCTGACTGAGAATAGCACTAATTAGGCACAGCTGTAATCCAATTTTTATGAAGCCAAGGGATTGGATACATTTAAATGCAACTAAAAATTACTGTGACTTTAGGTAAGTTTAGGGATGTGATAATTCATATCCTTGGAGTTAGATACATATTTAGTATTTTCCTGAGTTAAGACTTACAGTTAAAAAAAATTTTTGTCATTATTTTTCAATGCACTAACACTTTTTACTGATTTATTCTGTTTAAAGAGTTTGCTTGATATTTCCTTCACATCTGTGAATAATCCAAGCAGCAGCACACAAACAAAGAACTGTCTTGGCAGTGCTCTCTGTTGCTCATGGGAGAACTGCAGGAGGAAGTAGCTACAGACTTTTGTATCTGACTCACACAGGGCAAATATTTCTTGCCAGAGAAGCCCAAGGGCTGAGCAGGTAATGATATATACTTAGAACACTGTCTTTTGCTGATTATTTCAATAGTTTTATTTTTAATATTTACACATGACAACATGTAGAATATAACAATAAGCTTTTATTTAAAGCTTTGACAGTAAAATATAATTACATCACTTGCATATCCAATTCCACGCAGTTAAAAAGAACTGAAGTTTTATGAGGGACAGAACAGACTGTGCCAGGTAAGACAATACTTATGTTTAAGCAATTGAAAGGAATACTTAATTTTCTCAACTGTCTACCAGTTTCATAAAAGACCAACTCTAACCTAATATCTTGGATTCAGTTCTCAAGTTCAGCAGGTTATCACAGATGTAAGTCATGTGTAAAAATTTTTACAATATACCTATGGTAAACTACAGATAAGAAACACTCTATTACTGTTTCACCAGTACTGAGGTTATAGATATGGTTTCAGAGAATTTTTCAGGTTTGGTTTACATATTAGTCAGTATAACTTTTGGATAATTCTGTTCCTTCCTTCATTCCTGTCCTTTCATCTGTAAAGAAATGAGAAGAAAATTTCAGTTATTCCTTCAAATTATCTGAATAATAAGCATTTCCCTAGATAACTGAAAGTTACACAGAAACAGAAACAAAGCCAAAAATGTGAGAAAGAGAGCAAATGGTGAAGGTATGATCTAAAGAAAGAGCATAAAAACCTTCATAAAAATTTTGAATCTTCAGTTTTTTTGTTGTTTTAGGATATAATCTCTGCAAATATTTTTGACATAGGCACACCATACCTTAAATATTGAAAACAATTCTTTTGTATTAACATCATTCCAAGGAACTTGCAATGGTCTCCTAGTGGATTTAAACAGTCCTACTGAGCACAGATCTGTTTCTTTCTCTTGATTTTCTAATAACGCTAAAAGTTTTAAAATAAATAGTGAAATTTTTAAAATCGAAAATTAGTGGAAGAAGCATTCCGTGAGTGAACACGCTGTGGAATAACAGTCCATGATACTGGAATAAAAGTATAATGCAGAATAGTATGAAAAGTATGGAATGATAGTTCACAGGCACTTATTCACAGCCTCTCTTACCCTATGTACCCAGTACTCCTTAGGACCAGACACTTTTGTAGGCTGAAATACTTAAAGGTTTTGTTGATTTTTAGAAGGTGGTACTGAATTGCCTCTCTCTTTTCATATTGCAGCCTTAACAGCTATGTAGGAAGAATCTTAAAGGGGCACAGAAAGGCCTAAAAATAAGGCCCTTGTGTTCATCCCTGCTTCTAAAACCACACAGTGTTTTTGTTTTAGTTTCTTTTGTTTTCTATCCTGTTGGGCAGCCCCTTTCTAACTTCGGAAACTGCAGCCCTTGGCTTTCTGTCTTGCTTTTATGGCTTTCTGTCTTGCCTTGGCATGTCCTTGAAGAAAGTCACCAATGGATGTCACAATAAGCCTCCCAACACTCTAGATGTAAAGATAGGGGTTGAAAGACTGCAGTAGGTATCTTAGATCTGCCAGAAAGTAAATACTGCAAGGACTGCAAAACAGGTCCTTTGATCAACAGAGAAAATTTCAGTTCAAAGAATAAGGGCTTCATACATAGTTTAAGTGCATGTGAATGGCTAGCTAGTGTTGTTAGTCAGAATCAATTAATCCCTTTTACTCTTTTTATTCTTCCTCCTGTAAAATACAACCAGTCTTCTTTGATGGCTCTACTTTCCAGATGAAGAAAAAATATGCATTTTTATCCAGTACTTTTTTTTTTACTTGACTAACAGACTTCCACTCTATTCTCTATTTTTATTGTCCAGAAAAACACATGGATTATTCTGCATACAGTTATCAGGATAATCAGATTTATTCTAAATGCTGGGCTACTCCTGAGACCTCTCATGATAACAAAATTATTGTAGAATTATTTCTAGAACACTATATTTTCTTCTTTGACCAGTCATGGAAGGACTCAGAATTCTCTTGTTTTTGTTTACTTGTTTCATTGGGGTTTTTTTTAAGGACAAAGGAAATCAACAGGTTAGTAATACCAGTGGAAAGATGTTTCTTTTTCTATCTACTGCAACAAGCTAATTACTGTACCTGTTTGTTGGTTTGATTTTGTTTCCACAGAATCATGCAATTTTAGAATTATAGAGTGGTTTGGTTGGAAGGGAGCTTAAAGATCCTTAACTCCTGAGCAGGCACACTTTCCCCTAGATCAAGTACTTGGAGTCCCATCCAGCCTGGTCTTTAACACATCCAGGGATGGAGGACTCTAAAACTTGTCCAGTCAAGCTTTTTAGGGTATCTCACCGTCTTTACAGCTGAGAATTCTTCCTAACATATAATCTAAACCCACTATTCTTCAGCTTAATTCCTCCTTGTCCTGACCTTGTGACCTCTTCAGTATTCTTATAAGGCCTCTTTAGGTGCTGGAAGTTGGTGTAATGTCTCCCCAGAGTCTTCTCTTCTCCAGGCTGAACAGGCTCAGCTGTCTCAACTTGGTTGTGTAGAATAAGTGCTCCAGTTCTAACCAACCTAGTGGCTGTCCAGTGGATTTTTTCCAACAGGAAAACATCTTTCTTCTATTGGGAACTTCAAACCTAGACTCATTACTCCAGCAAAGCTGGACGATAATTATCCTTCACACTGCACAAATCTTTGATTAAAACTCTAGTTCAATACTGGTGTAGCAGCTGGAATTTCATTTTTTCTGCACGGTAGTCAGAAACAATAAACTGAGTCCCATGGTCAATCCCTGTCCTGGTTTGAAGGGCAGGTGTCTGCCAGTAAAGGCAGAAGCTTCTCTTTGAAATGGAGAATGCAAAACCCCTCCCTCCAAATTATTATAATTTTGAAATTAAGGGGCTCTCAGGCAAACATATGGGAATTAAGAATAACAGTTCCTTACTAGGAAAATTAAAATATAAATAGAGTATTACAAAGAACAATCCCAAAACACTGACAGAGTCAGAATACAACCTGACACCCTGTCAGTCAGGGCGTTGGTAGCAGTCCCATTAAATGGTGGCTACAGTCCCCCTGCAGTGGCAGATGTGGTTCAGCTGAAGCAGTGCTCCTGTAGAAGGTGCAGTTTTCCTCTGAAGGTCCAGGCATGATGTGGAAAGGTCCTGCTTTCCTCTGGAATTCAGTGGAAAGAAGGCTCCTTTGGTGTTCAAAATCTCAGTTTCTATCTAGGTAGGAAAGTCCTGGCTCCTCCCCCTGGCTGGAGCATCTCCCAATGGGATGATGTAATTTCATCAGTCATACAGTGGGACTTAATGGCCCGGTAACAGATGATATCTTCCTGGAGGGAGGATGGGTTGTGGAAAAGATAAAGATGATTGCCCCACCTGGTTTTAAAGATGGCCCATTAGCAGATAGTAAGTCCCACGGAGATAAGGGTCACTACCCCACCCAGCTTCAACAGATGGTGATACACGGTTTTAAAACACTTTTTTTTTTCTTCTTCTCTGATTTTTACATTCTACACTCTCTTTTGTATGTACTTGAGAAACAGTTGAAAGTCTAGCTCCTAAATATTACATTGTCTCAATGAGGCTTCCACTGCTTAGTCAAGCTTTTAATTTCAAGTTTCAGTATTTGTTTACATAGATAACTCACTACTTTTACTATAGCCAAGCCATTACCAGGCTTCCACCCTCTGTTTTCCTTTAGAATTATTTTCTTTGCATTTTAGCTTCTACACCACTGTTTTTGGTATCTGGTTCACAAATTACCACAAAGCCCTCTTTTAACTGAAGTTCTAAGATATTAGAACAAGGGATAGTAAACTATTTTAATTTCAAAATCCTGCTCAGGGTTAAACACATATTTTGAAACACTGCTCCTCTGTGAGGAGCTTTTCTCAAATCCCATCTTTCAGCATTAGTTATGGGGAAGATCCTGGTGTTCCATATTGGTGGCATATAAGTGTATATAAATGAATATAAATACAAATATAAATACATAAAAATATAATATGAAATACATAGAAAAATATATATTCTAGATAATATTGAATAATTCTCTTCTCTTTCCCCTTCTTCTACCCCTTCTTCTTTTTCCTCCTTCCTTTTTGTTCATTACCATGTCATATCACAATTTCTCCTCTGTGGTATGTGCTCTCAAGGCTTTCCTTGAGAGTGTGTGTGCGTATATCATGGTTTAACTCCTGCCAGCAGTCAAGCTTCACCAGCCATTCATTTGCTCCCCCACCAGTGGGATTAAGGAGAGAATCAAAAGAGTAACCGTCATGGTTTGAGATAAAGACAATTTAATAGGGTCACCAAAAGCCATGCACACAAGCAGACAAAAACAAGGAAAATAATTAATTCAGCACTTCCCACGCACACAGAGAAGTTCAGCCACCTTCAGGAGAGCAGGGCTCTACCATGTGTAATGTTAACCTGGGAAAACAAATGTCATAACCCCAAATATCCCTCCTTCTTCTTTCTTCCCCCCACTTTATGTATTGAGCAGGATTTCATAAGATCAGGAATATCTTTTTGGTCATTTGTGGTCAGTTGGCCTGGCTGCATCTCCTCCCAGACTCCCATGCATCCCAAACTTCCTCATCAGAGTGGAACTACAAACAGCAGAAAAGGCTTTGGCTCTATGTAGGCCCTGCTCAGCAATAACAAAAAACATCTGTGTATTAACACTGTGGTCAGCACAGTTCCAGAACACAGCTCCACACCAGACATTGGGAAGAGAGCTAGCTCACGCCAGGCAGGACCAACACAGTGTGTCTTCTGCCTATACATTAGGGCTTCTACTTTTGAACAGACACAATACCTTCCTGATGTTAAAATATTGCCCAATCAAACTGTGAGATCACGGCATCCATGGTCCCTTAAAACCAGTGCAGAAATTGTACACATCCTGCTGCCCCTGTGTGGAGGCCAGTGGCTTCTCTTTCCAGGCAACAGACAGCCCTCATTCTGCCTTCAGCCCTAGTGAAACATCCTTTGAAATTAATTAGAAAAAGTGTTTAACCAATTATAAGACACTTGTTAAAAAGGACAAGAGAGACGTAAGCTAATGGATACATTTGACTGGGATTTTTTTCTAGGCTTCTTTTGGCTTAACAGGAACTAAGCAGAAGTAGACACTGCAGAGACAGGTTTGTGCAACTGCAAAGACTTTGTCTAATTGCAAAGAGCGTTTTATTTCTGCCAGGCAGATGAGAAATAAAAGAGAAACCTATAAAATAAGAATGATTTCTAGCTAGAGGTTTGATGCACTAAAGACTCTGCAACAGCTCACACAAATTGCTGTCAGAGTTTATATATATATAAAGCTCCTTGTGTGTGATGGGGCAGTATTATGTCATCTTAATAAGTCAATAGAATGTTAAGCCCAGTTAGTCCCTCTGTCCTATCAGCTCTCATGCTTTTTCTGCTACCCAAAATTCTAAAACATCCTGAGTATAAGTATTACCCAGTTCAGCTGTTGTTCAATCTGTTTCCTTGGTGTCTGAGCAATTAGCATCCACCAACTGGAACCTAAGGTTTTGTTTGTTTTTATGGCCGGTATCCTGAAGTTTTGTTTTGCCAGACCATGACTTATACTAGCTTAGGTCAGTGTGCTTGAGATTATGTAGATGCAGGAGAGCTGCAGTTGTCAGTAGCCATAAAATCAGCAGCATTTATTTAGACAAGGCAAATTATTTCTGTTTAGAATAACTGAAATGATGCTGGACTTGGTTTTAAGTAGTGATGTCTGTGGCCAAAGTAACAATTCTGCTTTTGAAAACTGCGCAAAGTTATTAAAGAGAAAGGCTGGATGGTAACTCCAAAGATTAAAAAAGTCTAGACCAAGATCTTAGAATTAGAGGAAATCTCCTTTGGGGACTGCAAGATAGCACATAGTGACTAATTTGTCAATTGAGTCACATTTGAAGAGGAGTCTAGTTGTTGTATAACCAAAAGTGCGTAGCAGGTCTTCCTGTACAGCAAAATTATTGTTCCTGGGATAGCTCATCTTGTGCCATACATGCCTGTGAAATAGTTTGAAAGCATAACTTATCAGAGCACATACAACATATAAGCATAAGGTACCACACATTGCACTAGAGATGTCCTTCTAGATCACTGGGAAGGGTATTTACTGGTGACATTAATGCATTCAGAGGTCCTGGATTCCAAATTTCAGACATTTGAATTTTACATCAGATCTAAGATCAGCCATTTCCATAGATTTATAGCAGAGATAGCATTGTTTCATTGTAACTTTACAGAATTAGAAAATAAACATTTTTTTTTGGAGTTTATATAAAGTTTGTCTTCAGCTGCTTTGACATGAGAAGTTTAAGCACCAGACTAAGCAGTATGGCACTGCAATGCTCTATAAGAACACATACAGCAGAAAGGCAAGAAAATGGCCTTCTACCGCTGACACAGTATTTTAAGTGTGTTTTGAAAGACACGTTACACTGAATAAACTTCACATTTTATTAAGATTAGCATATTAAATGTCTTTTTTTTGGGGGGGAGGAGGTACAAGTAAGCACATATGTATGTTTGCTTTTAGAGAAAGACTGTCATGTCATTGATTTAACACAATAAATCAAATTGCACAAGGTAAAGGAGATGGGAAACAGTCCTGCTACCATAAAACTATCCACCTTGGTAAGCAGAGAGATGCTGAATTTCCCTGACGGTTTTTCTGGAAAATGCAGCTAACTTCCTATATGAATACACATTCTGACTAAGAATCTACACAGCAAAAAGTTTTCGCAAGAGTATAACCTGGCTGAAACAAGTTTCCCCATTCAGAAAAATTCACAATTTGCTTCTCCTATTACAAGATGTTTCTTAAAAATTAAACATTTATAACCAGAAGGAGATACCTTTTAAAATAAGTAGAGGAAGTTTGTTGCTCCAAAATTTCACCTTATTATGCCTGAGCAAGGGATAAAGTATTTATTATCTTAACAAAGCAGTGGTATGTTTTAGAGAAATTGGGGAACCAAACAGCGAAATTGTAGAATACAACAGAAGAGCGCGGCATAGCTAATTGAAGGTGCATTTTGGAAGAAATCATGCCATGATGACATGGCATTATTTCTTCCAATATATACCATCAATTAACTTTCTGTTTCTGATGACCCTTTCACTCACTTATCTACATTCTTTTTCTTTCTTTTTGTTAAAAGGTGGAATGTCCTTTTGAAAATCAGACTTCAGCAATGAGCTCAGAAGCAATTGGTTTTCTTTAGGTCAACCTTTTAACCAAAGGAAAAAAGATATAGCACACACAGAAATTATCAAGGCAACTGAGCCTGCATGTTGCACATAGAGAATTAACATTGTTAGGTGAAGCTGTGAAGATAAAAGCTCTAGTCCTGAGAAGTTTTTGTAGTGAAATGGTTTTCTTATCAGTGAGGTTAATGAAGATGTCAGCAAATGGGATGAGATTTTGCCAAATAGAATTGCTTTCACCTCCAACCCAACTTGGAAAAGGTGTTAATCAGTACATTTATCTTATCAGCAGCTGAGAAGATGGCTTTGAAACTGGCCATTTATTTTTTTTCATTAGGAAAAGCTGAAAAGATAATTTTTCTCAAAATCCATATTATCAATGTAATTCTTTGTTCTCATTTGCTTCAAGTGCATACTTTTTTGCAAAGATATGACAAGAATGAATGTGTGGGAAGTGAAAGGGTAGGTTAAAGGATTATTTCCAAATGTGGCTGGAATTTCCTTGCAGATTTCAAGACATTCTTGAACAGTTTTTTTTCATTTAAAGTTATGAAAATACTAGAGAAAGCTTTGCACGTATAGCCATACATGAAACAGCAGATTCTCTTGTATTAAATATAGAATACAACTACTTTAAATTATAATGATAGCATGACTTCATCAAGATTTGCAGAATCATGCATGCCAGCCAGTATATTCATTGATAAGCAAGAAAAATGAAATTTTAATTGACCCTGTGATTGTGTGATTCTGTTATCTTTGTGAAAGACCTTTGTAATGCAAAGTCCTTTCTTCTAAGTGTTTAGGAATTACTTTGCATTCCAGAATACTGGAATATTTTGAGTTTGTGTTGTGTGATAATTTCAGATTACTTTGCTACAGAAATGATATTGTCATTTATGCCTGGCCATGTTTTGTATATCTTACTTTGTTCTGTCAATGTTCCTTGAAGATATGAATTCACGAGGGTAAATCAAATCCTGCTGCTGCTGAAAGAGGTATTACAATTAAGTCGCAGATCAGAAGTATGATATTTGTTTTATTTATGTTAACACAGGGTTCTCTCTTTTAAAACTAAGACACACATGAATAAAATATCACTTCAAAAATGTTTGTTTGCTTTGCTTTAAATAAAATACAAGAAGAAAAAAACAGATAACAGTTTGAAGGTCTTAGTGTGAGGGCAAAAAAATCAGGGTTAAAATTCTAAATCTGCCACTAATTGTCTGGCCCTGAATAAGTAAGAAAAATATTTTAGAAGTATTTTAAATGGCTGGCAGTGGAGTGGGAAGAGGTTGTTCTAAGGCCTCTGCTTGAAAGAGGATGTAAAGGAAGACTCAGTAAAAAATTTGGGGAGATTTTCAGAGAAATCTCCCAAATAAGGCAGGTTGAACCTCTGACATTATTACCTCCCTCCGTTCTTCTCCGACTAATGAATATAATGACAGATCTCATCCAGACAGAAATCATGGACAAAATGAACAAAAAAATTCATTCATGACTGTCAACTACTGAGATAGGTTGATCTAAGCAAAAAGAGATTATTCTCAAAATTTATTAAAAAAAAATAAATTAAGACTCCTAATTTAAAAAACAGTCATCTTGGCAAACAGTGAAGTCATGTTTTGTCCCATTGGAACTATAAAAATTTCCAATTGTAAAGATTAATCTGGAGATGGAGAGAGGAATAACAAGAGTCAGAGAAATGAAACAGAATTGCTATTCATTACTAATGGCTCCTCAGAGAAAAAGATGGCAATTTAATCTCATTTCTTCTTGCACAGCATAACAATTACTTCTATGAGAATATCTGTTTTTCCATTTTGTGCAGAATTGATTCTAAGTTGCCACAAAAGTGATTTGGTAAATCATACAGAAAGAAACTCCAATTTATTAAAAGACTGTTTGCCTTTAGGGATCTTGGAGCTCTGAGGCTCTAATTGCATTCCACATCTTCAGTGCGATGGGCTGACCTGGCTGAATGCCAGGTGCCCACCAATACTACTCCATATTTCCCCCTCATTACCTGGATGAGGAAGGGAAAATCGACCAAAAGTCTCATGGGTTGAAATAAGGACAGGGAAAGATCACTGAGCAATTACCATCATGGGCAACACAGACTCGACTTGGGAAATTCTACTTATTTATTAACAATAAAATCAAAGTAGGATAATGAGAAGTAAAAATAAACTTTAAACACCTTCCCCTCAGCCTCCCTCCTTTTAGGCTTAACTTCACTTCTCATTTTCTCTACCCTCACTCCAGCAGCACAGGGATATGGAGGATGGGGGCTGCAGTCAGTTCATCACGTGTTATTTCTGCTGCTCCCTCCTCTTTCTCACATTGTTCCTCTGTCCCAGTGTGGAGTCCCTCCCATGAAAGACAATCCTCCTCAAACTTCTCCAGTGTGAGACACTCTTATGGGCTCCTGTTCTTCAGAAACTGCTCCAGAGTGGGTCCCTTTTATGGGGTGCAGTCCGGCAGGAGCAGATCACTTTAGCCTGGATCCCCTGTTGGGTCACAAGTCCTGCCAGCAAACCCGCTCCAGCGAGCGCTCCTCTGTCCATGGGGCCACAGGTCCTGCAGGAGCCTGCTCCAGCATGGGGTCTTCCATGGCCGCAGATGTCTCTCTGCTCCCCCATGGCTCCAAGGGCTGCAGCGGCACAACTGCCTCACCCTGCTCTGCATCCCCTTAAAACCGGAGGGACATCGCCTCCTCCCCCTGCTCCACACACCTCGTGTCGGCAGCGCTGCTCCTCTCACATTCCTTCTCACCCCTCTCTTCCCCGGATGCAATTGTTCCTGTGCTATTACCTTTTCTCCCCCTCTTTAATACGTTATTCCACAGGTCCTGCCCCTGCTGTTGATGGGCTTGGGCTTGGCCAGTTCTGGGTGTGTTTTGGACCCCGCTGTCATCAGCTCCACTGGATAAGGCAGAAGCTTCTAGCAGCTTCTCACAGAAACCTCCACCTCTCTTGTAGCCTCCGTCCATACCAAAATGTTGCAACAAAAATTAATAAAATCAATTACTACTGCGGTCGTTTTCACTTTTTGGAAGACTGAAGTCAGCTCCTGAACAAAATTAATTACTAAATTTTTTTTATAACTTGTCAGTGCATTCACTTGAGTAAAACAGCCCTTGGCTGTAAGTATGTTTTGATGGCTTTGAAAATCAGATCTTTGAGCAGGCTTATTGGAAAAATATAATATATTCTGTGTAACAACATGCTCATAGATGATATATATTGCTCTGATACTGTTTCTATTAGGCTTGGAAAATTTACTCTCATTCAGAATGGTACCCATAAGTTTCTAGAAAATTTTTGGATTCAAAGAAGAGCTCATAGAATATTTATATGAAAATTTGCTAATTATAAAATATCCCTGTCCATTTTCTTTCGTGTCTCTCTTTTGATATGGGTTCATTGAAAATGGATCATCATTTTCTTTTCTCTGCTCCCAAAGTAAGATGTACTTGGTAGCTTCTTTGGTTAAACTAAAAAGCAGCAAACCTGGTGTCTTTTGATGCAGGTGCTTTTGTGACTAGAAGTACGTGAGACATATTTATTTCATTTTGGATTTATTTTATACCTTCATTATATGAAGGTAAAAGCATAAATTTGATTTAAAGTCATGAAAGAAAATGCATGCACTAACTGAATTTTCAGTCCACTTTAATTTCCAAAGAGAAGGAATGACAGAGATTGAAGGTCAGGAAAAGATGCACAGAGAAAAAGGAATGACCTTAGTTTGTCTCATTAAAAAAAAAAAAAAAAAAGAAAGAAAGAAAAAGAAAAAAAAGAAACATGCAAGTAATAATGTATATTTAAAGTGATAGCAAACATAATAACTTTACAGTTAAGAGATAAGCTTAAGTTTTTGAAATTAATTAGTAGCCGATGCAGGAGTGATCAAGATAAGACTGACAGGCTGCCAGGGTTTGACTTGGGTTTCCCATTTTTAATATATTTCATTTCTTTTAGAGATAGGATTTAGGAGCAAAAACAAGTCAGGCTTAAAACTTAAGAGGGCATAAGAATAAATTTATTAATAATACAAAAAAAAAATTCAGAATAAAATTTCCAGATTATTCCCTCCTCCCCCTTCCCTCATCTTACACATTTCTTAACAGCAACATACAGAGAACACTTCAGTCAGTTATCTACTTAAATAATAATTTCAGTTCACTCTAGAGAGAAAAGTTCCTTTTTTTGGTTTAGGCTTAGGGGGTGTCTTCACTTTCACAATCTGTGTCCGCCCGGAGGAAAAAAACTGCAAATTATGACTTCCTCCCATCCCCACAGTCCCTCCAGAGCTGTGCTATGGGTTATGTTACACACTTGGGGTACTACTTTTAAAGGCAGGCTGCTGAAAAACAAATTTCTCTTAATCTCTTTTTCTATTAAATGTCTCTGTCCATATTTCCAGTCCCATAACAGAAAGCCCCATTCCCTTGAGGCAAAAAATCTTCTTCTCAAGCAAGTTAACCTCCCCACGTATATTTCACAGTTTAAAGGAATTTCAGTGTAGTCACAGTTCCCTTATAGCCCACAAAAAAAGAGGTGTTCACCTACTTATCAGTGGGATCTTTTCAAGCTCTTCCCAGCTGGAAACTTAATCTTCATTTTGCTGACTTCAGTAGACTTCTAGCTTTATTCCTCTCATTCAGTGGAGCTCAGGAGATCTAGAATTTTATCCAGGCCTTAAAAGAGTTAAAAATTGCATCCAGAAAGTGAAGGAGCTAGGCCAAGCCATGCTGGAAAAAGCGTGGCAGCAAGGACAAAGTGGAAGAAGCTGGACTTCTCTGCGTGGTCAGCTGGGGGCCCCTCCTCTCAGAACTGAGGGAAGGGAGAGCCTCGGTGGCTCCCCTAATCCCCGCTCGGCCATGCCGCATGGAGAGGGAAGCTGGGCCGAGCCAGAGCCGGGCGGCAAGTCAGGGCTGAGCCGAGCTGAGCCTAGCCGGGCCGAGCCCAGAGCTGGGCCGAGCTTGCAGCTGAGCCTAGCTGGGCCGAGCGGGGCCGAGCCAAGCCAGGGCTGAGCCAAGCTGAGCCTAGCTGGGCCGAGCTGGAGCTGGGCAGCCAAGCCAGGGCCGAGCCGAGCTGAGCCTAGCCGGGCCGGGCCGAGCTCGCAGCTGAGCCGAGCTGGGCCGAGCGGGGCCGAGCCAAGCCAGGGCCGAGCCGAGCTGAGCCTAGCCGGGCCGGGCCGAGCTCACAGCTGAGCCGAGCCAGGCCGAGCTGGGGCCAGGGCCCCGGCTGGAGCCCACCTCACCTCCGTGGGGGCCGGAAGCCATAAGAGAGCGAGTTAGCTTCACCAATGTGATTTGTGGAAGCAAAACAGCCCCTCCATTGGCCACCTGGGACACCAACCACCACACACGCCCCCGACTGGTCCCCGCAGCCCGCAGGGGAAGCTCCCAGAGAGGGGACAGCTCTCCTGTTTCTGTGCTCTTCCCTCAGGCGGCTCCCACCCCTCCATGTGAAACCAGCACACCGCCTTATGTTAATCTGGTTGCTATTATTAGGGTATTACTTCATAATGTTTATGAGAAATTAAATGAGCTGGCACTGAAATCGTAACTGAACTGCACAACACACTGGAAAAGAAGCTGTAGTATACACAAAGCAGATTTTCACAGTAGATATCATGGAAAAAATAGTCTGCTGGGCTGTCAACTCACCTTGAAAATCTATGACCATAAATAAAGCATAAGCAAAACCGACGGGGGCATACCCCGACCGGGGGTACAGGTGGGGCCATTCCCAGTGTCCAATGCTTTGGAATCATCCCAATTTGGTCCAGTTCAAGATCGAAAACCTATTTCTACATGCTGTTGTTAGACCTATACCCTTCCTATTCTGCCTCCCACCTAACATCTGGAGGATGATTTTTTTCTGCTTTGTTTAACCATTTCCTTTATCTCTTTTTGGTTTATAGCAATTGAATACAATTTTTTATTAATTATAATGCAACAATTTTGCCAATATTGTTACAATTTAATTAGCACGAATCACATATATAACATTGCTATTAATCTCATTCCCTCTCTCCTCTGCCTAAATGCTGCCTCGATTCCTTTGTTCCTACTGTTGCACCAAGTCCTTCCACCTGAAAATAAAAAGGCCAATAATGAGCCACACTAAATTCAGAGTTCTCTGGGATAATTACCGTATAAGAATAGGAGGAAAAAACCCCTCAATCTCAGGCTCAGTTTAGTTTCTATGATTAGGATCTCAAGTGTGAGATTATTAACCTCCAGTGGTCTAGGCACCAACTTTGCTGGGTTATCTTAAATGAGCAAAGCATTTAGTTGCTAAAAAGGTTGTTTATTGCAAAGCACATCAGTCTCAAAAGGCAAACAGAAAAGCAATGGCAGAAGCAATGGCAAAAGCAATTGGCAAATGGCAAGAGCAAATGGCTAAAAGCACCAACTCTCCCCAATACAAACCCTTATATAGGATTTTCCCACAAGCTCGGACCACCACTTCTTAACCTATTAGAATTCTAGTTCCTTAACACGCTAGGTTACACATAGACTATGCATACAACTTATCCTGTTCGATCTGAAAAATGTAAGCAATATTCTTACTATAGCTCTATTATGTCTAAGTCCTGTCTACAACTGTGGGCCTGGAGCCTCTCCTGAAAACATCAGCATGTTTTTCAGCCTTAACTAGAACTCGTGCTTCCACTGGGGCATCTAAACCTTTCACTTACTAAAAGCATTAGAACTCACCCTAAAACTTACTGACTTACTTCTACTTAAATGTCTAATTTATGTGTGAGCGGCTTAATATACTTCAATGCATCCAAAGGATTTAATTCAATCCCTCACTCTGATTTCTCTCTGAAGAATTCAGAAAGACCCCTGACTCACTGACTCCAACACTTGAGACAGGTGTATGGTTGTGCTTTATAGCCCCTGAAGTATTTTTCTTCCTTGAATTTTTTCAATGGCTTTAAGAACACCTCCAAAATTCTAGCAAGCATCAAATCTCATAGTGAAATTTTACAGCTTGTCTACTTAGAATGTGAAGTAATGCTATTTTTTGTGGATTAAATCTTCAGTCAGATGGTTACAGTTTGTACCCAGTATCTCTTATATTATAGGAGGAAATAGATAATGTGTCTCTGTTGATTCTTCACTGCGTTCATGATTTTAAAGATGTTTAAAATAGCCTTCTTCCTGCACACATAACCAAACCTGAAATAGCAAGGTTACATCATTCCACGTCTGGAATCTGTTCCATATAAATAACTATATTTCACTTTCTCTGTGTGCTGTGGAAATAGATACCAGAACTGACCCTATCTTAGAGATGTAGGTACAGTATTTGGTTAGATTTTTTAAAAATACTTAATATCCTATTTTCTATAACTGCTACTATTTTTTTTTCCAAATGCTATATGTCATCTCTCTAAGACTCCAATCCTATGTATAATAGTCAGTTGCTAACTCTTCACCACCCAAGAAAGGTGGGGCTGTGTTTTGCTGTATGTAAGTGACATCATTCATCTCTGAACTGAATGTCATTTGCTACTTGCTACCTAATTGTTTGGCGGCAATCTTCCTTCAACTGTTCACAGTTAGCTCATGTGCTTACCTCCCTAAAGAGCTCAGAAAAACTTGTCTGAGCTGTTTATTCTTCCTTTAATCTTGATCTGCAAATCTTAAGCATATTTTAATTCTGAAAAATACCACTTTAAATAATTCCTTTAAATTTATAGCATTCACCACTTACTACTGGTAGCAAACCACTTTAAATTAGAACAACTCAACAGAAGTGAACTGCCTAGGCACCCAGGAACTACTCTGCCAATGATTTGTTTTTCTAGCAGAGTTAACTGACCTTTACCTTGTAAGAGATGGATTCTTGATCTCTTTGAAAATCAGACCCTAAATAATTCCATTTTAAATACTTAAAAATTAAAATTAAGGCATGCAGTATTAAATAAATGTAGAAAATGTTACATAATTATATCCCTGAGATATCAAAGCAGATCAGTAACAGAGTCAAGAACAAAACACTGGCCTCCTGAAACTGGCCAGTAGCTGCCAACACTTCTGACTCACTCAACCTTCCACTCACTGGGCAAAGCAGCCAACAAAGCAAGTCCTTCAGTTAGTCAGGGAAATTCCTCTTACTTCAAAGCATGTAATCATGGCAACCCCACCTTGTGAAATCTTCATGGTTATCATCATTATATGCAAGTTCATAGCATGGAAGGAATGGAAAGCCAGCATTTTCTGCCTGCCTGGCACAGGACTGGCAGAGGACGTGTGACCATTAGGCCCAAACTCTGCTCCAGGACTGAAGAACAGGGGAAAAACCATTATGACTAGCATGGGCTGTGAGCACCTTTAGAGTCTGGTTAAAATATTACAAACATTCAGAGAAAAAGGGAACATTTGCTGCCTTGGCCTGATCATGAAGTAGTTTGCAAGAGTACAGAGAGATACAAGAAAAATTCTGATTCTGTAAGTGCATTATGAAAAAAATACTGGAAATTTTTATGAACACTTTTTAAATGAAAGAATAATAGAATTAAACCATTTTTACAGATTTAGGTGGCTTATCTTTTATTGATATAATTACAAATTGAGCAGAATAGAACAATGAAAGCAGAATGCTGTAGAAGCAGGGAAGTATTATAATGGGCACTATGCAGAAGAATTAGAGGGCTGGGATTGTTCTAGCAGTGCAATGATTTGATTTCTTAACACCATTAGAGTGCTATATAATCAGATTTTGGATACTCTCACCCAAATTCTACTCTAATTTTTTGTACTGCTGAGGTCAAAAAAATCTTCCTGGTGTATTCTGGAGCAGAATCAGACTCAGTGCTTTTTTACTCCATCTTCATTACAGCAATGCTTTGACAGTCCATATTATTTTGACTTCAGTGAATAATAACTGCTGAAAGACTAACAACACTTAAAATTAAAGTCTCCTTTATGTTATATACAACTCAGGTGGAGAAGTGTTTGTAGAAGTTTTCTTTCTCAGTGTCATCAGGGACTGCAAAACATGAAACATGATGTCCATAGAAGGGTAGAGTTTTGCACTAGTGGCCCATAAATACAATTGGCAACATTTTCTAATTTGTGTTTTGGTGAACAATTCAGAATATTGACATAAAAGAATGGAAGGCCTTCACAATGTCTGATTCCTGGGGTCAACTCAGGATCTGTGTTGTTAAGTTTCAAAGGGGTCTTGTCAGGTTCCCTGTACCAAGGTAAAACTGTGAAGAATTATATATTTATAATCCCAATTTTAACCACACAGTTCAGAAAAAATCCTGATGACACTTGAATTAGACTGTTATGATTTCACTTGCACTATGAATAAATACTTGGCTACTTCCATAAATATATACAAATATATATGGCCCTCTTCCATTCTGCTTGAACTTTACACAGCAGTTGCAGCAAACACAGAAAGTCGACCAGGCATGTTACTTTTCATTCTGTTATTTTATTTACAAAACCATGTTTGTAATTTTTCAGCAAAAGAGATTCTAATTCAGATAATAAGAACATTTTTGTTCAAAGCACTTTGAAGAAAACAAAAGTGATAGAAAAAATATCTCAAATATATCATTGTAAATGATGTTTTATTCTGGAGTGGTTCAAAGATCAACTGCTGTGAAATGACACTACATTTCATCTTTGTCTAAGTCTTTATGAAAATTACTCAAAGTAAATCTCCTCATCTCAAAACTTCACCCACAGCTGGAAGCCAAATTAAGCTGAAGGACAGTTTGTCTCAAGTTACACGTTATTGTGAACTTATTACCAAAATCACTTTTATCATTTTAATCTACATAACATTTTCTACTCTCTTTCAAGCAAGTTATTATTTATGAATGTGGAATGCCTAAGTTTATGTAATTTATTGAGCTATTCTTTTGCTTCTTTTCTTAATGGGGAGCCCATGTGTTTGAACAAAGAGGAAAAAATATCTTAAGTGAAATATATTGAGATTTTTCTCAGGTTGCAAAAGCAGGACCTGAATATCTCCACACAGAGTAAGTGTTTAGCTCTGACCTTACACTGGTTTGAAATTTCCCAACACTGCCAAGGATTAGAAAAAATTTCCCTTAAATAAATAAATAAAAAATAAAAATTAAAAAAATAAAAGCTGGAAACAAAGCCATTCTTTAATTATTCAAGGAATCCTCCTGCCTCATAGGCAGAAAAAAAGGATCAACCAAATATAATGAACCACCAATTCCTCACATTTGCCAAAAAATTTAATCTTATAATGTCTGTACAAAGGTTTCTCTTTCACTAATACGTAGTGGTAAGAAAATCTTTTAAACACCTATTCTTCTCCTCTGCCCTCCTCACTTCTCTATGAAAAGTTAACTTTGAAATAAGAAATTGAGAAAGGAGCTGTCTATTCTAAATGAGAGAGCTAGAAAACGCTTTCATTATTTATTGAAGACTTTTAAAGGTGATATTTTCATAATAAGGCGTCCATTTTCAAAGATTCTCCAATCCTACACAAGAAGAACTGAGAACTCTGTACTCTGATATCAAGTAGCAATATCCTTCCTCACAGCATTTGGATCTTCAGTGTCTATATGAACTAGAGGATAGTAATTACCATAGTCCAGCAATTCCTAAGTGTTGCTTTTAAAAAACTTTTGCTTAAAAAGTTTGATACAAAACTATTTACATTTAAATATATGTACAGAAAACAATTTTTTACACATTACATGCATTAGGATTTTCAGGAAGGTTGCACAAAACTCAATGGTCTTTAGGGTTTTATGCATTATCGTAATAGAAATATATCTATGCTTATGAGTTTGCTTTCTTTTTACCAGAAAGTATTTGGTGCTATGCAAATATTTTGTGGGTGGAAAATTACTAAACTAAGAGCTATGGAAAAATAGGTTAGAACAAATTTCAGAATAAGATAGTTCTCTTCTTCAGCAACTTTGAGAGGTCAGTGAGGGTAGATATTTATAATTTAGATCTGTTCCAGCTATTTATGGTATTTCATGTTCCTTAAACCATCTGACAGGTTCTTGTCTGTTGTCACCTCTGAGAAACATTCTGAGCAGCAGCAGCTTCTTCCGTACCTTACACAACATCTGGTACCTGACCTGCAGCCTCAAGTGGATTGAAGCTAACTTGAATAGCAGGTTCCAGCTGAGAGGTTTCTAACCTCTGAAACAGTGCATGTGTGGAGGTGTGGGGGTGGAAGTATCTTCTTTAATGAAGTCTGTATTAGCATTTTGCTGATGCTGAGAGAAGGAAGCCGCAGTGGACATGCAAAATTCCTGTCCACTGCATCTTGTTTGGAGATGCCAGAACTGCTGTAAGGAACTTAACAACGCCCAGTTTATTTAAAATCCACTCAACTTGTGACAGAGGAAATCAAGGACATACAGTGCAAAATTTAGTTGATATTCAAGAAGACTTCTAGAAGTGTGAAATTATATTGGGTTTTGAAAGCTTTTCTTAGGCACATTTGTTCAAAAATCACAGATTCTTGTTATTCAGATGTTCTGCTTCATATGCTTGTTATGGGCCTCACTTTAACATTTTCTTTTAAAATATAACTTCTTACAGGCATAATTTAAATGTTTATTGGTCTAGAACAGTAAGAGTTAATCTCTGGACATCAGCTTTATGACAGCAAATAAATATTTATAATGAAAATAATGAAGATTTATCCATCAGACAAATGAGTGCACAGGAAGAAGGTTTGTTTTGAAATCACAGACAGGGATCAGCTATCTAGCAAAAAATGCACAGAATATCTCCTCCTTTCGGACTGCTTCTAAAATATTTATAAACTTAAGTATGCTATAAAATTTTATTTGCAACAAATGCAGCTTAAAATGTTTTCAACATTTATCTCACTGCACGAAACTAAGTTGTTCACGAATTTCAGAAAGCAGAGGAAGTATAAAGAAGTGTCAGCATGACAGAGGTTTTTCTCCAAAAAAAGTGTTGCTATGTGAAGCCTGTGTTTATTTATGAAACTTCCAAAAGCAGAAGGGAAATAAAAATGAAGAGGTTTTTTTTAAAAATGTTGAAAATTATAGGGCCTTATCACATTTCATAACTAGATTTTCTTTTTTTTCTCTTTCTCAAACAGTACAATCAAGATTAAAAACTAGAAAGAATAGGTCGAAAAAAGAGATGAAGAAAATTAAATAAATAAGAACAGCTCATACACACTTTACCAAATACTCGTGTAGTTCTGCCATTTATTAAGCCAGGCCTTATAAAGTACTCAACTATTTTTCCTGCATTGTATTCCATAATGAAGATGTTTTATTTTTTTGGCTTAATATGTTTAATAAAGCAAGAAAATCATGGACATTATATAATTTATTGTAGCCTCTTTTATAGGCCTAAATATGACAACATAAAGAAAAACTGACTTCTGTTAATCCTCCTAAAGAAGTTTAATTTTTGCTTCACTTCAGACCATGAAAAATACAATTTTTACTATACTACATTTTCAACAAAATTTAATAAACTCAAAATATCCTGTATACTGCCATATTGAAAACTGGGTAGCTCTGCTAGACTAAAAGTGTTGTGATATAAGAAGCTGAGCAAAGTACTGCAGAATTCTAAGTTTCAAACCAAACTTTCATGTGTGATAATGTTAACAATGACAATGCTAACTAATCATTCACTGCAGGGCAGCTTCTGTGAAGTTCATATTTTTGTAACTGGTGAAGCCAAAGCTGTTAACTAAACTATTTGTGTTAGTAATTTGACTGCTTGATGGCTTAGATATCAGAATAAAGTTTATCTCTATTTTAATACTGAAGGGGGGAAAATATCTCAATATGTTCACATACTAAATGTGTCTACATAAATTTATCATGTCATACTAAAATGATGAGATTTATGGGCAAGGTTTTGCCTATCATTTAACATTCTTGAAAAATCGTTGGCTTTACTGAGATGTCACAATTTGGCAAGTAAAAAAAAAAATATATATATATATATGCCAGGTTAAAACCAGTGATGTAATGGGTACATTTGACATTAGTTTGTAGAAAAAATCAATATACTAGTAATTCTTTAAACCCAATCCCAGATCTGGAGCAGAGGCAAAGCCTAAAGCAGATTAGACTCAGTCAGAGTCTAAAATAAACATCCCTTACAAAATATCATTTCACATTATTAGTCTTCCACAATTTGTCAATCTCTACATTCTGATCCATTGATATAAATGAGCAGAGTTCTGAGGAATATTCAGCAGGAAAAGCTGATGAAGAACAAAGTCTAGGATCTTCTATTTTTCCAGTATATAAAAGTTTGAGAGCTAAATGTGGCAGAATAAGTCATTAAAAATACCTGATAAAATCTTTCATTATGGTGAATATGAATGAGGGGATCATGAAGGTTTATTTGGCTGAGGAATGCTAGTAGTTTATTTGTGAAACAAAAAGAGGTAAAGCTGATAGTGGGGCAGAGTTTTGGCCTTTAAGAACTAAGATTCCATTAAGTTCTGGTTGTATTGAAATTCCCTTTCACCCTAAGCCACTTTTCATTTCAGTTTTTAATTTTTCTAAAGCTCTTCTTGCAAGAATGTCTGCAATCTCTTTGTTGTGCCAACATTTAATTTTACTTTTAAATGCAGAAGAATATAGTTTTAGATCTTTGAATGACCATCTGTCATGGTATTTTCTCAGAATTCATGAACCATAGAATATTCTGAGTTGAAAGAGATGCACAAGCATTGTCAAGTCCAAATCCTGGCCTTTACAATTTTCTATTTTTAAGCACATGATTCATCCTGTCTATGCCCTTGGCACAGCATAATCTGTTTTCCAGGCTTCTGTCTATCTAACATTAGCTAGTTATTGTTTACCTTTGGACAATAACTGATTAGGTGGTGTACAAGAATTTCCACTGCATAGCTAGGTCTGCTAGTTTGGTAGGCATTTTCTAGGTTATAATATTGCAAAAGCAATGAGATAGTTTTTTTCCACTTTTATATATTAGCATTCTATTTTAAAAATCCCCCATCTTCTGCCATAGAAATTTATAGTCAGAGAGGACTTATTATTCTTTTTAAGAGTGAGCAAAGAGTCTCATGCAAGTCATTGTTTTAGCTCAGAGCTAAGCCAAGTTGGACATGGCTAAAGGAAGTTGCATGTCAGGTGAGTACTCTTGAACATCTTGCCATGTTCTGACAGGAAAAAAGTCTATTCACTGTGGCAGCTGAAGTATCTTCCTTATCCTATCTAGCCAAAGTGTCACTGTGAGAGACGCATCACCATTTTTTTGGTGTAATTCACGAGCAAGTGGACTGGTGTGAACAACAGTGTAATGGATATTCTGTGTGCCTATGTGTGGAACCATGCTCTGGCTTCCACAAGACAGATGCAGCCATCAGAAATAATTTAAGATCAAGGGGCTCGATCCCCCAGCAAAGAGATATCAGTTGTAAAGCAAGAAGCAAATGTATCTTAACCCATGTTCTGGGAGGCGGGTAAAATGTTTCTTCATCCTCCTTGCTCCCCAGGTGCCTCTGTACAATAGGTCTGACCTTTTGTATGTAGAAGACCAGCCTAAGGACGAGTGGATGATGGTCCAGTCACACCAGAGGCACAACCACAATCAGTGATGTCAATCCATGATATTACAGTTGCTTACAAGAAGAAGAAAATGGGGCTTAGTTGTAGAGGGCCTGATATGCCAAGAGGGCTCGACCGATAGGAAGGTCTGCTGCCTCCTTGCATTAAGGACCTCACCAGGAGCCTTCCAAGCCTAGTGTGGCCTATGGACTACTGCCTGTTTCTGATCTGCAGTGTAGGGGCACGGAAGTGGAAACACATAGTCTGAGGGCAATCAAAAGAATTTCAGAGCCTTTGGATATTTGGTATGGGAATCTTGGGCACAAGTTATTTTCTGCTGTATACTTCTAGTTGAAAGCAGCAGTATCAAAAGGAACATGGGCTGAGTCTATTAATATATGTCTTCACAGCTGGTGTCACCATCAAAATTTTGGTGTTTTGACAATGATACGGACTATCAGACATCAGACATAATCACAATGAGAAAGGGATTGGTGAGATTAATTGGAAGCGCTTTAAACTAAATATGATAGGGGAGAGGAGCAATATCAAGCTTGTTCCTGGAAAACTGTGGGATAATATGGAAAAGTTGTATGCAGAGGGTACTTATGATGGTTCTCTGCAGGTGAGTCTGAGATGTACCAGCCACGCTGGAGCACAGCTGCAGTCTTACAGAGATGAGCCAATAAAAATAACAAAAACCAACAAGGAAAAAAAAAAATTTCTACAGTTTAAGCCTGTATTACATTCACCCCTAAAATGCATTGCAAGTGAAAATTTAATAGTTTTGGATGACAGCTTTTAAATAAGTGTACAATTAACTACAGGTTAAAAATTGTTACAAAGCTACTGGGAAACTGAATTTAGTACTCAGCATATCCATCCACAAAACTTCTGCCCATTACAGGTTTCTATCTACTGTTTCATTATCAAGCCCCAAAATAATCCTCAAGCACATTCTTTTCAGGGGTTTAGAGAACAGTCCCTTTTTATAAATAGGTGAAAGCAGAGATCTAGAGTCTTGTTTTTTAGACTGCTTCATTTTCTTCTGCATGTTCCTACAAGAAAGGTATTGATCAGAAGGTTTCATGCTGTAGGCCTGCAGAAGTGCATCAATCACATTAATGGCTATCTTATGCTCACTTTGCTAACTATGGACCACACAGAAAAGTGGAAGAGTTGCATCTGTAGAACAAATGAGCATTCTGAAACATCAGACATACAGACACGTCTGTGAAAGCCTTTTGCAAATCACCTGTAGATGTATATCGTCTCACCTGCTAAGAACTTGAGTTTTTAGTTTCTCAGATTGGTCTCGTCTATTTTGCCAAACATATTTAAATGACATAAGAAAGTAACAGTGATAAAGCTCGCCTTCATAAATATAGTGAGTACAACCAACTCTCAATGTTGTTTGTGTTCAGCAACTGTCCCTTACTCTAGAGGGTCAATGTTTTATTTGTCTTAGCCTTAAGCAGAAGTAGCATAACAGGTGAAGAGTTTAGAAGAACTTGTAACTTTAACACAGGAATAATAATAATAATAAAGGTCATAATGATAATTACTTAGTTTTCAGCAGAAGTTACAAATATCTGGTTTGTAACAGCTGCTGTTTAAGGCAAAAACTGAATAGTAACATTATTATTAAATGAAAGTAATATTCTTGTTCATTAAAACAAATCACTGAAAAAATTTCTGCACTATGGTGCCAAGAAAAAAACAAAACCAACCAACAAAATATCCCTTAGATTTTGAATTACAAAACATTACATGAGTCAGTTAAGAACATTGTAGATTTCATTGTTTATTTTACTACCCAAGACACATGAACAACCTATGTTTAAAAAGACGTAGAAATCCATGATAAAAAGTTCTTTTTAAAACAATTCCCTTGATCATAACTGTTTTTCCTATTTTTCTTCAGCAATAAATCTTCTGTGAGAACATGAACCTGCTCTTCAGAGGAGGATGCCAGGACATATTGGTGTAGAAAATACAAGGAAAAGCCGAAGAAAAAAAAATCAGAAGAAGCTGGAGGGTAAAAGGGTTCATTTTTCTTTTTCTGAACTAAAGAAGGGCTAGGTACAGAGGATACAAGGAACACTGGTCAGTATTGAAATTAGAGGAGAAATGAATTGTGAAATGTAGCTGGAAATGTTACAAAAAAGTCATTCAAAGTCAAATAGATGGGCTTGATATACTGAAAGGAAATTAATGTATAACTATATCAGGCGTACTCCGCTGTGACTTCTAATCATATCTGTATGATTCCTGTTGTGCAAGATGTCACCAGACTGCTTCCATACCCATGAAAAATACTTATTTCACTCTAATAAATGCCATTTTAATATTATTTTTGATACTTATTTGAGTCATATTTTAGAACTCAGCTCTTCCCCTACCCCATAAATTTTTTTTCTTTTCCTGTCTGAAAAATTCCAACATGTGAAAACAAAATCAAAATTAAAAAAATACGAAAACAGTCACAATAATCATAACTAAAATTCATGCAAAGACTAAAATATATCTTCAACTTTTATGCTAAAGTAATAGATTTAGTTCAGTTCAGATAAGAATAAATAAATTCAAATAAATTCAAATTCCTGTTTTTTTTTTTCACAGAAAGGGAACCATTTCAAGCATTTTGAGAAATTACAAAAATATATTCATTTCGCTTGAGGTTGTCTCTGTCTATTGCAGTATAGCCACTGGTTGCAAAACTGACAAGAGTTTTAGACCAGAATGCTACTTAAAACTAAGCTTTATCACTTGACTCTTAAGTATTTTAAGGTTCTGACAAGATATCTTAATATTGTTTAGCTCTATTTATCTTTTTTTACCACTGACAGTTTGCACCAAAATATGAGGTATATGGCCTATAAAAAGGTCATATTTTTCTCAGAGTTTAAGTTAGTGCCAATAGCAAAAGAATCTCCTTTATTTGAATTTGGTAGGGTAGTGAAAAATTGGAATTGATGGAAGATTAAAAGTTGCAATCTTTAATATCAGAATTTATTACTTCATCACACAGATCCCCAGATTTGTCATTCTCTGCATTTGTTAACAGAATAGGCTTGATCAACCTCTCTTCTGCATTGTTATTTGAACTGCTGTATTTTACAATATAACTTTTTAATGATCTCTAGTTGTTTTTATGGTTATAATAGTAATGAGATCCATGATATGATGACATTAGCAATTTATTTACAAGCTAGGATTTCAAGGTCAGTAGAGTCCTCAAAACAATGACATTTCAATCTGTTGATTTTTTAGCAGCTGTGGGGATTTGTAGACAGAAGTCAAAGAAGGTGACATACAACATTAACAACACACAGAGGAACAGATTTTCATGTAATGGATTCATGTATCAGGAAAATGTTTGAAGACTTTCTGACAGGTCTGGAAAATGTCAAGCTGGTCATGGACACAGCAGAATATTCTTGGGAGAAAAAGATGTATTTCAGTTTTCTTGTTTTTGTACAAAACTATATTTGCTGTGACTCTTGGCGCTTTTAACCAGTGACAGCATTGCAGATTATACCTAGACTTTTTTTTTAAGTTAAGTTGTTCCACTGATCTCTCAGTTACTCAATCTAGAACTACTAAAATCTTTTGCAAAGAAAAATGTAGATTTGAATAGACTTGACTGATTTTTGATTCGTAAAGAACCCCATACTGCTGGTGTTAACATACCTCAAAACTAATAGTATTTTCCCTAATTTCTTCAGTAGAGCAATAGACCTCTCTTTTACTCCAAGACTTTGAAATATCTACTAATATAGAAACATATAAATGACCTGTGGATTGGCAACCAAAGTGGACTTTTCACTTTTTCTCTCCTTTAGACCATTTTGCATAATTGAGTACTAACCTTTCTGAATACATTTTAAACAGGTCTCTAAAATCACGGAAGTGTCCCAATTATACTAGTGTGACTTCTAGAATAAATACCTTCGTAGCCCCTGTGCATCACTTAGCAATGTCTAAGCAAAAGATTTCAGTCTAATATATTGGAAAACAAATGCTTCTCATTCTATACTTTTTTTTCCCATTAATTTTAGTAACTGAAAAAGCATACTTTCATTAATCTGTGACAGTATTAAACAACGAGTCAGGAAAACATGTCACCTACTCTCATGATAATTAGGGCATATTTGTGGGATAAATAAGCCACACTAATACTCTTTCAGATCTCAGCATGTTTGCATAGAAGGTGGGATTTTGAATTGGTTTTTGATGGATGAAGAAATAGATTTTCTTAGGGCAGATGTCAACAAAAGTTCTGTTTTCTAGGTAAAGCCCTCTGTAAGTCTGTGTAATGAATACTTTTTTCCGGTGGAAGTATTAAAATATGTATTTTTTTTTCATTTCTATTTTCTTTTCCCTATCTTCACAAAAACCTATATATATATTATTTCAGTATGTGTGGTGATCTGAAGTTTTCAGAATGTCAACATGTGGATTGAGGAAATCAAGGGAAAAAAAGAAATATTGCCCATAAGAGTGAATTCTTTCAAAGCCAAGGAATCTCTTGGAATATAGTGTTAACATTGTACTGATGAAAAATTGCAATCTTCCTGTGTGGATTTCCCTAAACCAGAATCATACTACACTGTAAGTTAGAGAAAGCTGAGTGTCATCACTGAAGAAAAAACATAGCATATAAATGTGCTCTCCTAAGCTTTGAAAGCATCTTGTGATGCAAACTCTCTGATCAGAATTGAACAGTTCCCCAAACTGATCTGTGTCCAGATATGATAATTCTTCAAAATACGTCTGTCAGGGGAAAAACAAAACAAACAAACAAAACTTAATGAATACTTATCACCTCTGTTTTGTCTCAGGCATCCAGAATTTCAGTAGTCTCCAACAGTTCCATAATAAGATATTGGGTAATCAGAAATTTTGTTAGTCCACTTTCCCTGCAAATTACATTAATCGAATGTAATGTCATTTACTGGTTTGTGTGAAACTAACACATCAAATTTTATGAAGAAATCTTTCAAGAGCAGTAGAGTGCATGTTGAGAGTCTTAGAAATTTTAAATTCACGTTTAAGTACATATCAGAACATATGACCTTTGGAGGAGCAGTCTCAAGAATGTAAACTAAGTACAAGAAGACACTAAGAAACACAGGGAACTAAGAAATTAAACGAGGAAATTGAAACATTCATATGATGTCCCAGGACAAACAGTTGTTTATCAATAACCATCACCTTCAGAAGCCTGCTGGACATTAAGTACTGAAGCTCATCTTCCAGAAGGGAGTTGCACAGGAAATTATGTTATAGTACAGAAACTCACTGGAAGTGTTGCTGCTTTCAATTCAACATCCCAAGTATGAAAACTTCTTCAGTTGCCTTGAACGTAATGCCTCTCTAACTTGCTGAACTTCGTAACAACCGTGAGATAAAGAGTAAGAAATTAATAAGACAGGGTATGAAAAAATAATTACAGAAAATTACAAGGAGATACAAAACCATCTTCTATCAACATATGCAAAAGTACAGCAGGCTTACATACAAGAATAGTACTTCATGACCATAAGCATAGATATAGGTAAGTCTGGCATTTAATTCTAAAGCTTGCCTGAAGAGACAACCTACCGAGATGCATTAATAATGATACTTAATATGAAATATCTGAAAAAAAAATGCGTATTCTTCAATAAAGACAAGTTCTGTGTCATGAAAATTGCACTTCTGATGAGGGAATGTAATCAAAATCTTATTCTCTACGCTAATCAGGTCAAATTTCCTAAAAACAATTCTGCCATTAAAATTTATGAATGCATTAATGTAATTCACAAACTAAAGATATCAGCTAGAAATCTTACATATCAATATAATGATTATTAAATTCCTCAAAAGAATAACAAAGAATTTCAAATTTTAGGCAGGAAGACTTTGCTAACTCAAACCCTATGAGTTGACAGAGCAACTCTGTTATTCTATTTCAACGGGATTGAAATATTTCTTTTGTTTTAATATCCGCTATTTCATCATACCCAAATGGATCCAAATGAGCATCATCAGACAATGATACTATTCATACAATTTTTTACAGGATACTGAATTATTGATAAATATTCTTCATTGCTGTGTAAAAAGAAGGTGCTTATGTTCAAATTAAAGTTATGTTCAGGAAGAAGAAAGTTCACACATGGTTTTTTCTGCTTTCTGTGTTTTCTGAGGAAAAATGAAAATAGTGGTTATAGGGCAACTGAGAGGGACTGTGACTAAGATTTTTTTCTCCTAGGAAAAAAAAAAATCTTATTTGACTTGTATGCTTGCTATTTCAAATTATTGCATTTAACTTTATGAATATTTTCTGATAAGTTCCACTAAAAATATGGAAAAATAGGCAATATATATGAGCTAGAAGGAGTAACTAGAGAGGGAAGTGGTATAATTCATAATAACAAAATTGAAAAATAAAAAAAAAAAACTCTGGTCATTTATATGTAAAGAAGTCAGATAAATAATAATTGATAGAATAAAAATGCACTGTCTAAAAGGCAGTGCATCACAAAATTACTAATATTCACAGTAGCAAGTTCAGTAAATATTCTCCTGATTTATCAAAGGATTCTTTCATTCATCCTCTCCTTCTTTTATATTTAGATGCATCAGCATATCTCAGACATTATGCCTTCATTTGCCTCTAAGAAATTGTATTCTACATAAAAAAAGTTTTTCCTGGCATATTTCTACTTTGCTGATATGAATCTTCTTGCAGCCCAACCAAAAAAACTTTAAATGATGTGTGTAGTAAATATTTTTCCCTGAACCTACATAATATACAATTCCAGTTGATATGGGACAAGAATATCCTAAGGTGATACAAATAGGAAGGTGGCACAGGGAAATATGGAACATAAGGTCTTTTGGGAAATAAAAAGGAGACAGAAAAGTTGAAAATCATCTTCTAAGCAGGGCAGAATTACAGATTCAAATTATAAATGTTTACATATCTTTCTGACATAAACCCTTTTATTCCAGTCCTAGAAATATTAACATACCAGAATGGGAAATAAGGTCTACAAGGCAGGAGACATATATAGACAGCATTACTTATTGGCAGGGGGTGTTTTATGGATTATTTCTGGTCTATTACAGACTCTCACAAAACATTTGTATTCTCTAAGCTTTGGGTCGCATTTTGAGCTGTAACCCGTAATCACTTGTTTCAGCTCCAAAACCAAGTAAATATTTCATCAGCCACAGGTTTCCCAAGCATTTTGTATTGGAGTAATCAATAAAGAAAATTTATTTGGATTATGAATGTTTTACAGAAAGTCACTTTTACCAAGGGATTTCCTGATGGTGACTAACTAGGCAGAATTGAAATTATATTTTTTCAACTGCATCAATATATCAGGAATTCCAATACAATAACTGCCAAATTACTACTGTATCAGTCATTCCTGTTAATTCTTTAATATTATTGTGGCGATATAAACTAACATTAGAACTACAAGGTGACTAGCAATTATTTCATCTCCTACCTTAGATATTTCTTGCAGATATTTCACCTTTTGCTACATGGCAGATAGCTATTATTACCAGAACAGCAGATATTTCAAGTGTTAGCAATAGCAGATTAAAACTCCTACTGTTCTGTCACTCTTCCGTGGTAGCCTAAATTCCAGACTTTGCCTGCAATCATTCTACAACTATAAGCAACATTTATTTTAATGCATTTAATAATCTTAATACATTCTTTGAAAAAACAGTATCTGTTGGTTTGATTTTTTTTCCTCTCCTTCCTCTCCTCCTACCTGGAGGAGAAAGGTCAAATAGAATTGTTCAAAATATTTTTTCTGAGATACATCTTCCATTGCACATGCCCTTCCTATAATTTGCTTTCCACTCACTACACTACCATCAGGCCCCAAAAATTCACATCCTATTAAGCAACAGGAAGAAGAGAAAATAAGCAAGATCAAAAATCAATAATTTTGTAAGAAAATTAAAGAGATGAGCAGGAAAAATTATATGCCTCATGTGTATATGAGATTGAAAAAAAGTGAACAACTCTTTCCATCAATCCACTTTCAAGCTGTCAACAGTTACCTGTCAGGTTTGTCTAAAATAAACATAAAGGGAAAAAAGAATCAGACTGCATGGCTAAAGCACACTCAGCTAACAATAGATATCACATCTCCAGTCACGTTTTGTTATGGAGAAGATCCTGGACAGGAAGAACAATGTCGGTACTCTCAAAATTACTCCAGCTTTCCCTCTGGAAATAAAATTTTCTCCTACACTGCCCCTTCTGTACACTTGAATCCTGGGTGAGTGTGAGGCTTTCAAGAATAGCAGCTGTTATTTTTCAATATTTTGCAGAGCTAATGCAATTCTCCCTTGCAATCATATGTTAAAATCATAGGTGCATGAGAAATCTGTATTAAGCATTTCAGAAAACACCATACTTTTTAACAGCAATCTATTACTGTAGGCAGAAGTGAAAACCAATACTAAGATTCAGATCTGCATTGCAATTATGGTATCAAGCTATTTCAACAGCAGAAATTTACCGTATTTTTCCTTTAAAAGGAAAACTATAACAATTCTGCTATGCCAAAAAAAACCCCAAAAATGCAAAACAAAACCCAAAAAAATACAAACCAAAAATACAAACAAAACCAAGTACAACAAACAAACAAACAAACCCACCACAACAACAACAAAATCTGAAAGGATCTCTCAGTATGTACAAGAACAAGAGGAAAACATCCTTAAGGTTCTTTGAGGGTTTTCTAAGTGTTCTGATAATCGAGCTGCATTCTCTTTTAAGTCTGGGCCCGAGGAGTACTGAGCAGGGGAGGATTCACTTGAGAGCAAAGGAGTGATTGAGCTCTTTAGCTGATTAATATCTCCTAACATTTTATATTTCGTTATGCTATATTTTGACCCTGAACCAGATTTGAAAGGAACCTGAAATGGATCCAAAATTTTTTTCTTCTCTCTAGTTCATGCTTGTGGAGTGAATGCAGAATGTGAGACAACACTTTGCTTATTAATATTAAAGGAAAACATTCTAACTTAGGAGAAGGCTATGAAAAACTGTCTTGTTGATATCACGATCCTGGAGAAAGCTGTTCTGCTTATTTTGCCCCAGATGAACATTGGGCAGACATGAAACCCAGATGAGAAAAAAATTCTATTATCTTTTTTTTTTAACCTTTGCAAAAAAAGCAAGGATTATTGTGCCTTCTTAGACTCCTGTAAAATGAAACCAGCAATGTTTAAAAATTTCTCTTCACGTACTTGACAGCCTAGAATTGTAAGAATCTCAGCAGGGTCACCATAAAATCATGTTCTAATACAGAAAAGGGCCAGTCAGAGAAATTTCTTCCAGGACACCAGCTGAGCAATACAGTATTGCCTTATATTTTCCCCAAAGATTTTCACTTCAGTCACTATAATTCATAACTCATTATTATTTTTTTAGTTTAAAAAAAACGAAACAAAACCCCCAAAAAACTCAATAAAACAAACAAAAAAACCAACCAGAACAAAAAAAACCAACCAGAACTATAAGAAAAACAGTTCTATTTTTCTTTACTCTGATCGTCCCTAATTTGTCTACAACATGAACATCTCTATATGTCTGTCTTTTTCCTTCTACAAGCCAAAGGCATTTTACTTTTTTTTTGTGAGGTCCATTGAGAACAAAAATTCATGGAAAGAGGTGAGCACACAAGCTTATCTGTGTTACTGCTTTAATTCAGTTCCAGCATGAGATATTGAAAATAATGTCACATTTGCCACCATACCCTTTTCTTTAGTTCTAGCACAGAGCAATTTTTTTCCAAAATAAAAACTGCATTACTTTTGGTTAAATATAAAGCCAAAAGTGTGGTCCATCTGGCAATCTGTGTTCAGGCTTCCAAAGTATCAAACTAATTTCTGAGGAGGTGCACCAAATCTCTGAAAATTATTGCTAATGTATTGGAAATCATCTCAGAAACATTATTTTTCTCCTGAAAAACAAAGCATAATCATCCCAATGGAAAGCAACCATCACTAATTCACAGACCATTAAAACTCAGTGAATGAGAAAAAGTGAAGTAAATATGATCACAAGATGAGGAGTAGATTAACCTAGATTTATTAACTAGGTTAACTAGGTTAATAACTAGGTTGTTAATTAGGTTAGTAAATCTTTGGTGGGCAATCTTTAAAAGAAGGCACATATTTAGAACACATATTTTCGAGTAACAAAATGTCTTCCCGTTTTGGCATACCACAGCTCCATAACATGAATGTAAGTTGGATTCTTTGAATAGAGAAAAGATATTTTCTGAAAGGGTAAATATTTAAAATTAATATTAACGTGAGTTTTGCAAAATCCCTGTGACATTTACAGCATAAGACTACAGCATATTAGACAAACACCTACTAGCACTTCAGAGCAATTTAGGACAGACACACTGGTAATGACATCCACTATCATGTTAGATATAGTTGGAAAAAAAAAACGCAATGAAGGTCAGGAGCAAACAATGTCTGAGAAGAAAATACTTCAAATTGCTTGAAATATTCTGTGTTTGAGTCAACATTTTCATCTTCTTTTCAGTTAGTCATCAATTTTCTTATTCTGACTTTGTGTCATTGCTGCACTGTAGTCCCACAGTAGCAGCACCTACTAACAGGCAGAGCTGACTTTGAATGGAAAGATAAAACGTTAATGCAGATTTTCTTAAGGACTTCTCTGCTATTGATAGCTTAACATCAGATAGAGCACCTCATTTTCTTTCATGTCAAATGTGAACCAGGGAATACCAAAAATGGGTACATTTCTCCAGAAGGCAAATGCTGAGAGTGTTAAAAGAATATACTGTTTCACTAAACTCAGTCATTTCATATATCATGTCCAGGCATCTTAAAAGACCCTTGAGACAGTTCAAAATCTTGATCATATTTTATGAAGATTAATTGATTTAAAATGATGCCATAGATGCATAATGAGTCAGATTGTATTTTATTATTTTTTGAAGGACAAATCAGACTTCTCCTTATAATATTCTCTTCCAATAGTGTCAGAGTGTGAAAAACAGAGGCCTCTCTGCGTCCCCCAAAGAGAAAACAGAATGCAGGCTTTTAATTAAAACCTTTAGAGAAATTAAAATACATTAAGCCACACAGACATGAAGTAGAAGTGTAAGCTTTAGTTTTAAGTAAATAAAAGAGCAAGCTTCGGTGAGAGTTCAGAAACTTAGCTCCAGACATAATGAAAACATAGTAAGAACATTGCTTACATTCTTCAGATAGAACAGATAGAACAATTTGTGTAAATAGAGAGAGCTGCACGTGCAGGTTATGCGCAATGATTAACATTGCTTTCATACTGTAGAAGTAGAATCCTAATAGATTTAGAAGAAATGCTTCAGGTTCCTGTTTTTAGCTCATTGGGTAATTTGTAAATAAAAATCCATGTATTGGAGTGAGATCTCTCCCTCTCTCTCTCCCCTCACCACCATCATCACTGCCCAGAAGAAGATACAAGCTCCTGCTGCAGCTTCTGTCTTTTTTCAGGACTTTGCACAGGAGAGCTGCTTCTGCTTCTGATCGGGTGTCTATGCCAAAAAGTTTTAGTACAGACTTTAATGCTTGGAACACTTTGTCTTTGAGAGTGATGTGCCTCTACAAGCAAACAACTTTACAGCAACCAACAACTGCTCTTGATTCTTTGAAGACCTAAACCCATAGCAATCTTGACACAATAGAACTAACATTTTCATCTCATTACTGTTAAGTTAATTTTAAAATTCAACATATCTAGACAGTAGAAAGAAGAGACATTTATGACACTTGGAGCAATGGAAAGAATACAAATTTTAAGACAAAACCTGGATTTGTAGCCTTACCTCCAGAACAGCAGCAAAGCAGACTCTTCAATTCACATAATTTACAGTATGTAGAGAAGACAAGAAAAACCCAAATGAATTATGGTTAAGAGGTAAAGGGTCTTACTATATCATTGATTAGTATAGAGCAAGTAACCCACAGCAAATGCCCTGTGCTTGATAGATTTTAAATCTCCTGTGTTACTGAACTAAACATTTCCTTGACGGCATTTCCTGATTTAAAGTTGTGCTGCAGATTTTTGCTGAACTGATCCTAAGCAGTTTCCATAGCTTTCTACTTTAACACTAGTAACATAAACTAATTCCTTGTGCCTCTACTAAGTTGGAGAACACCTATGATGTAAAAAGTTACGAATTTTTCCATTTTTTTTCTTCTTGTTTTTCGTTTTTAAAAATTTTATTTCATTTTCTTAAGAATGGGGAGGCATTTCTTCATTTACAAAACGCTAGAGTGGAGCTGTGTATTTGGTAGGGAAAACGGTCGGAGAAGAATGGCCCTTCCTTGGAAGTGTTCAAGCCCCTGGGTGTGGGCCCTGCACAACCTGAGCTGGGACAACGTGTTCCTGGCCATGGCAGGGGAGCCGGAACTAGGGGATTGCAGGATATGGAGTGATAATTGCTATGGTGGTTGAGGCTTATGCTCACCAGAAGGCCTAGGGGGAAGGCACAGCCACAGGCTGGAGGGTTGGGAATTGGCTGAGGGGTGAGAGGCGGCTGTGAGGAGGACAGAGTCAGTCAGTGACAGCTGGGAGAGAGACTGCGACTGGCTGGAGGAGCGAGTGGACGGCTGTGGAGATCCAAAAATAAGTTTTCCCAGCTAAGAATTGTAACCCCTGCTCTGTTCCCTAAGCCCTCTCACTGTCTGTTAACCCTTAGGTCACTCCCACCCTAATTCCCTGTTGGTCTTTTACTCTAGCCCATCCCTGTAGCACCCTGTGTAATTTAGTAATTGGTCCCTGGGGCTTTCCCCGCCCTGCTTATCCCATGTACTTTAGCCTGGACCCTCCAAGCTCCGGGGCCTTTGTTCCCTGAAACCCAAACTATGCGTGGCTGAAATAAACATCTTAGAAACCCTGCAAAGGCCTTCCTGCTCTTTCACCCCAAGCAACATCATAAAAGCAACAGACGGCATATGAGCAGGAAGCTGATTGGATGGTGGAATACATGGACAGTGTATGAGCAGGAAGCTGATTGGATGGTGGAATACGTGGACAGTGTATGAGCAGGAATCTGATTGGATGGCGAAACGTGTGGACAGCATATGAGCAGGAAGCTGATTGGCTGAAGGAACGTGCAAAGAGCGTATGAGAAGGAAGCTTATTGGATGGCAGGCGCATGGACAGCCGCACTGCAGCTGTGGCAGCCAATGGGTGCCCTCTTTCTGTTAAGTTCTGTGAGGCCTTGGTTTGGTTTCAGTTACGACAAGCAGGGATTAAAGGTATAAAAAGGTGTGATTTCTTCAATAAAGAGATCTTCTTCAGACACAAAAAGGGGTCCGTGTCGCTCTGTTCCAGCTGCTACAAATGATCTTTAAGATCCTTTTGAAGCAAAACCATTCTACGATGCTATGAAATTCATGTTATTTGTAATGCAAACGTGGTTAAATTCCATTATATACTTGTAATCTGTGAATGCATAAAAACTCAAAACTCATTCTCAATTTTGTAACTGAATTGTAAAGAGTTCATTGAAAGTACGGCAAATAGCAGACAAACTATTCATTATTTCATAAATACTGCAGTAAAAATGGTTTAAGTTTTGTGCCTCTTATATTGGCAAGCCCATTTAAAAAAATATGCATCTTTAACTATTTTCTAAGCCCTATTTATATAAGTACCAGGAGAGTGACCTTGCCTTGCCTTCCTTTCCCATCAGAGACGGATACATGTGTGCATGAACACACATGTATTTACTCATTTACTATCTGAGGAAAAGAAGGCTTTATTCTGGCAGTTGCATGGGTCTAATACTCCATTCCTTTAATGTAGCCACAATTCAACAAGAAAGAAAACAATACTGACTACTTTGAAAATGCCACCACAACCACCAAACACCCTAATATTCAGGCAGCAGCTGCAGAAGATAATGGATGGACTTACTTTTTATATTTTTAACCACACAGACTGGATTAATTATTTAGAGACCTTAAATATATAATGCTTTCAAAGCAGGGAAATGGACCAGGTTTCTAATGATATTGACTTCCAAAGTGCTATATGGAGAGAAAAAGTATTAGATTATTAAGTATTCTGATCTTAATCTTTACATTACAGACTATCTGTGTATTGATTAGAGCACTATGTTTTTTCCTTCTAGTGAAAGCCATTTAAAGGCATCACTAGCTGCTGTTCTAGAAAATGCATTATTATCTCTATCTTCCCATATAATCAGAAAGTCCTAGGGTTTGTTGTGTCAAGGTTGGCATTTTGTCTGCTTCTTTTAAAGCATGATATGTGGTTCTAATTTTCATGAAAAATAGCCTCTTTGTTCCATTGTTAAAGGAAAACAAAGATATCTGTTTAAGTGCGGCTTTGGATTTTGCAAAGTAAGAGCTGCTGTTCCAGCATTTCTCTGCACAAACTGAAAACTGGAAAGAGACTGAGTTCAAACAGTAACATATTCTAGAATAATAGAAACAGAATATTCTGAGTTAGAAGGACTCTCTACGATCAAAGTCCAGCTCCTGGCCCTGCACAGAACACCCCGACAGTCACACCATGTGTCTGAGCGTTGTCCAACCCTTGAGCTCGGTCAGGTTTGGTGCTGTGACCACTTCCCACATTTTCAAGTCATTTCCAACACAATGGTGACAGTCTTCAAAAAATCTGAGACATCGAGATGTTCACTTACACTCTACATCTTCACACCAAAGAACATAAAATCAATAGTTCTAATAAAATAAAATAAATTTATTTTATTACATGCTGGTAAGGTATTATTTATAATAACAAAGTACTTAATACCCTTTTTATGTGATATAAAAATAATGATACACATTTATAACCATACTGTAACTTCTGTACAACACTGTAATTCTTTTGTTTTCTCCCACACTTAAAAAAGTGTAGTTCATTCACTGTAAGCTGTAAATTCAGGTTAAAAACGAGAAAACATTTTTCAGACTGAGTAAAGCACTGGAATAGATTTACTAGGCCCTCCACCACTTGAGATCTTTAAGAACAGGCCAAGCCACACCTGTCAGCAGTAATAAAAATGTAGTTATTTCTGCTCTGGGCTTTGAGAAGAGCAATGATCTCCTTTTTTTCTAGCCCCATCAAGCTATTCTGGGACAGTGTCTCAATAACACATATGCTTCAGTACCTTCTTAAATGCTTAATGTACCCCAGAATTAATTGCATAGGTTTCAAGAAGAGAGGAAAAAATCTGAAATATTTTTCAAGTCTTTCACATGTAGAGTTTTAATAGTCTTCCTTTCTAATGGCATACTTCTCCTGGTTTAGAAAATAGGTTGTAGATTTTTTCGTGTTTAAATTTTCCTCAAGAAAGGTGAGCTGAACAATTCTAGAAATCTTTTCCTGTGCAGCCGAGAAGTGAAAAAATGGCATGAGAAGGATTTAGATCTATCTCAGAATATTTCTACAATATCTGTTGCTGTAGCTTCACTATACACAGTAAGGAAAGATTTAGAAACCAGAAGAGGAAAGATATAGTGGAAAACCTGCAAGTAGAAACAAAGTAATAATATACAAGTGCAGTGTCTCTGTGCCTTGAACTTCTTGAATTCCATTTAAGTTCTAAAATATTTTACAATAGATTGCGCTTAGTTTTGTAGTTTTGCAGATTTACATTTTTGCATACAAAAATGATTAGGAAAAATCTGGGAACTGAAAGAGTAAAGAGAAGGATTCCTTCCATCTGAAGTTTTATCATACATCCAACAAAAGGATTATAAAGAACAGTCCTTTCCACTTAGTTATAAACAGATAAAATACTGTGATTAGCTGGATACAGATTTGAGTATGTTGATGCAATCTTGATCCTATTGAAACCAATAAAAAAATTCTTACTTTCTGAATTAGAGATAAGATATAACTTTTCTTAATAGATCTATATTACAGAGATAATTGAATGAAAGAGGTAAACTTTTTGAATTTCTGCCTAAACGAAAAAACTTAGTATAAAATCAGAAAAGGGACAGAAAAAAAGAAAAAATAATTATTTGAAAATCAGGCAAAACTGAAGAAATTATTGCAAATATTGCAATTTAGAGTTTGTGAGTGTTCCAATATATGTCAGATGCCAAATGTTACAATAAATGTGGAAGTGAAACAAAATAAGGGAAAATAAAAACAAAATAGGGAAAATCCACAAAAACAATTAAATTTATAAGCTAAAAGCTTATTCAATCAAATATTACATATAGTAAAACTCTATGGCCTCACACAAGGACCTCTGTAAGAGTTAAATTTGGACATCTGCTTGTGAACTGCATGGAATAGATCTCTGCACACGATGGACCTTCAAGGAGGTACTTAACAACAACCCAGCTCCGTGTTTTCTTAGATGAAGCAGTGCTGCTCAGATATCTCATGGCAATGCTGAGGTCTCCCTCCCCATTCATTCTCTAACAATTACTGTAGAAATTGGAGTAGAATACAGAGTATGCTGTCCCTGTTTTTATTCCACTGTGTATTCCACTGTACGTAAAAAATTCTTGCATGTCTTGGTCATGTAATATAGGAACACAACCACACAAATATGTAGGATCCAACAAGATGCATCCCAGGGTCCTGTAGAAGAGTCCAGGGAAACTTTGTCTCAGCCTTTCAATACTTAAAGCAGTAACATAAAGGGAGGTCTTTTTATCAGGACTTAAGGTGATAGGAAAAGGAATAATGGTTTTAAAATAGATATTCCAGAACTGCAAATAGGAACATAATTATTTCAATACTCAATTTGTCACTTATTACCAAATACATGAAAATAAAATGCCTTGAGAACAATTTGTTGTATGTTTTCTCTTTCCAAGTTCACGATATTTCTGGTGATTCTGGATTTATCTCTTACAGTAACTTGTATACTATTTTCAGCATTACTGTGAAATTAGATTATAGTGACATTTAAAAAACTAAATGTGTGTGGTATATAAAATTCAAAGTTCCATATAAGAAATGGTCTGTCAATATCTAAGAAATAATATTAGTAATAAACATGGTACAAATAAAAAAAATAACAAATTGCTCTAGCAATTAAAAAAATAAAGGCTGATAAATCTTGAGTTTAGAAAAGAAAATTAATCTTGCTCCAGAAATTTTCAGAAAGGAGAAGAAATCAGACTCTTTTTAAAAAAAGGCAAATATCTAAAAGAGTGATGAAACCATTGACTTTACAGATCAGCAGTCTTGTTTTCTTGGCTTCAGCTCTTTTATCATCTGTAACACAGGTATAAATGAAATTATCAGTGCTATAGATGCACTAAAAATTGATTCTAATCTTGTTCCATAAACTTTGGACAGAAGGAATCAATATGCTTATTTCATTTCTGGGAAGATTGTATACACAGACATAGTAGGAAAGAGGAATAATGAATCAAAACTGATGTTTTACAAATCACTAAAAGATGACGGCAACAATTATGTCTAAAGAGGTAAATGAAACATCAAGGCACAATTTCCTATCTAAAGACTTCTATTAGTAATGCATTAAACACATATTTACTAATTATTTTTCTCCTTTTTAATTTATTCAATTTCAACTTGTCTTTAGAGTCCTATCACAATGGACACGCATTTCCAATAGTGCCAAAGATTTAAACGTGAACAAAATCATTTCAAAGAAATGTTTGGGCCAACCATTGCATGTGGTCTATCTGAATTCATAGCATATGTTTATATGATTTATATGATGTTCATAGATTTAGTTTTAATGTGCTGTCAGAGGTGAAAAAAGAGTGAATTCTCTGCTGTGTTTCAGTCACCACAGACTTCAGCAACATTCATTCCACACAGGAGTGCTGAAAATACAGACTGAACTTTTAAGCCTACCTTTAATCTCTCCTAAACCTGCTACTGGAGATACCTTCATCAATTGCTATTAGCAACAGGAAGCTCAAAGTGCCTTTAAAATGATTTGAAGTCTGAATGTGTTAGTGTCAGGCAAAAGATAATCTACCTGAGCAATAGGTATTTCCTTTTGAAAATGGAAAAATCCTGAGACTTTGAAAATGCCTGAAATTAACAATATGGTATTATATAATTTGGGCTATCAACTTGCAGCCTAATTAAGAGCTAGTAAAGCCTGAAACCCAGCATAAGAATAACTATTTCTCCCCTAAAATTTATAATACCTTAGTTCACACAGCATGGACCACTAAAACTGTTGTTGCTAATATGAGAGTCACTTTGACAACATGCCAGATCTCCCCACATATCACTTTGAGATCCTATATCATGTTTCTTTCCATGGTAATTTCATTATCAGTGAAATGACAATAGTAAAGGGCTCCCATTATCATAGGAGGCTAAAAATAACAACAAATTTTAAAAAAAAGTATCTCGTCTGTGAATATTTTTGTTTGTTTGTTTCATTTTTATTTTGTTCTTATAGGTGTCATTGCATTTCAACTGTTAGGACACTTTTGTTTCATAGCTTTAGAATAATTTGCACATAAAATATACATTGCACAGATTTTTGGAATGGGGTCCACGTGATAATTTATTAAGATAAGTTCTTAATTTTCACGAGAGCACAAATTCTGATTTATAAAGCAATTTGGCCATAGGCAGTTGTGATCTCAGGAAAATAGTCTTATTTGGTGGTCAGTAGAGATGACTTTTGTAGGAACAACAACCACACCATCACTAATAATAATAATAATAATAATAATAATAATAATAATAATAATAATAATAATATTGTGTTCTGAATTATCCTCTGAAAGAATCTCCCAGGCATTCCACTTATGGAAGAATTTGACTTGTCAGGGAATTATATGTTTGCAAGGGTAAACCACTGAGGCCAAATACCACTACTATCAGTGTAAAGAAAGTTTAGAAGCCACTTGAATTTGCTCTTCATTATACCTGTATATATACACTATATATGGTTTTCAGTTCCTAAATACCATTTAGCATTTGAGCTACAAAGTAAATTAAAACAAGCAAACAAATACAATAAAATCAATAAAATAAGTGAAAGGCCACAATGTCAGACATTTTCATTCTCAGAAAAAAATTAAATGTATCTATGTTGGAGCAAACTCTTTTTATTTGATAGCATTAGATTACCATGAGGCTACATAAGCTTGTAGAGAAAATACAGTTATGTGTCCTCAAAATACAGGTTCTACAAAATTAAAGCTTAGGTGCATAAGTGGCAGCTTCATCAGCTTTGCAGAAGCTAAGTTTAGGGACAGATGCTGATACTCCTGCATAGGTAGTTCTGTGTTTTGAACCTTACTCTGCAAATCATCAGTGTAAAGGACACCATGTTTATTCAGGTGTTGCTCATGACTGATTAAACTGACAGTAAATACAGCTATCAAAGCATTGAGAAATAAGAGAGCTTGCATTTTCAAGTACTTTTCTCAAAATTTACATTTTATTGTATAGCTTTCAGTCTACCAAAAGCCAATTGAGAGGCTTTGTTCTGAAGCGGTTCTGGGTATTTTTCTCTGAGTATGAAAAGATGTTTTTTACATATGCTCATTATTTTGTGATTTTGAAAAGTAAGCAAAGCATTTTCATTTTTTTTCTGTGTATATCAGAGGTAGTTTAGAAGATAGTTTGTATAATAGAATGTGCTAAGTGATAAAATGTGATGAGTGGCTTAGAAAGGAACTTGGAAATTAACCATTCAAAGAACAGATGTAAGGTCATGTTGGATGAAGTTTTAACTCACTGAAATGACTCAAACTAAATTACCTTTTAAAAAAACTTAGAAATATTCTAAAAGATTGTCATGATGCACAAAGTTTAGGGTGATTGTATGACTTATGTTAGCCATGGATTCAAATAAAACATTCTGATCTGAAAATATTTGAATTGTATAAAATTACATACCATGCACTTTTGATATGGTAAATGAGATAGAGATGCAGCTCATTCTGCAGGATGGAATGAATCCATTTGTTCACACAAGTTTAATGTTTCAAAAATTTATTCTCAAGTTATTTCCATTAAGTTACTGAAACTGCTTTATTAGTGCCGCAAATACTTCTACTCTGACCTGTATTGTTTTATAACAGGAGAGGTTTCTTGTTACTAAAATCTTATATAAAATTTGAATAATTATTGCATATTCCTCCAAAATTGAATTATTGCATATTTGTCCAACATGGAATGAGATTTTATGGCAATAATTTTCAACAGCATAAACCATTACCATACTAAGCTAAATATTCTAAGACACATACAAGTGTATTCTGAAATGTCTTTATATCCTGAACTTGTTGCACATAACAAAATAAAAGGAAAAAAAGATGAGGCTTGGCTAATAAATGAAATAGTGTTTGAATGGTCAAGATGAATACCACTTGAAGTATACATCTTCTCTCCAGCTATGTACTTTGAAATGAAAAATTGCTGTTTTTTTCACAAGAGTACAGATGAAACATGAATCAATCACAAATATTTATCTATAGGTAATATTAACAATTTTTTTAGGTACATTGCATAAATGAAAGATAAACCAAAGGAAAAATCTATGGTTAGCTAAATTATAAATAAAATTGTGCTGGTCCTAACTAAATACCATTGATGTATTGAAGTGCTGAGACTGGCAGTGACACAGTTAATGAAAGAACATGTTTATTTTGGAGGCTTTTTCTTTCTCTTCCTAAACCAGCAAAAAAATATAATAAATAGTGGTGAGAAGAATTTTCTTGTGCTTCACATACTGTAGTCAAAATTGTTAAGTAATAATAAATATATAGATTGCATATGTACATATCAACATGAGCTCTGCTGAAATGCACAAATTTTGTTTCTAAATAAGAGACACAAATCATAAAATACTGATTACAAATGTCAAAATATGAAGATATGGAAATGAAATAGCTATAGTTGCAAAAATACCTTCCTTCCTTACATCATTCTGTCAGTTGAAACAGACAAAACTATTTTGATTTTTGTGTCCTCAAATAGTCTAAAAGGAGTTTTCTGAAAACAACTTCTAAAATCTTCCATTATATATTGTCATATAAACTTTCTGCTGAACTGCCAATAAGCTTAATGAGCTTTTTGGTGCAGCATATTCACCAATTCAGATTCACACTGTTCTTTTGGATTAGATCCCTCTGGAAACACATTCATGTGGAGAAATTTAGCCTGGGATATAGCATAAAATTTCCAGGGCTATGTTTTCTGCATTTCAGGCATAAGGGGCAGTGAATTTCATCTAAGGGAAGTTAAAGTTTCTGTATACAAAACACAGTTCCAGTAATATATAAGAGTGTGATAGAAAAAACACCTAACTTGGAGAAAAGTAAATTCATTTAGATATTCCCAAATGAAACATCTTAAAATCTGTTGTCTGATGAGGGAAAAAAAAAAATCAACTCACATTGATAAGGGAAAAATTGTACTTTTCACAGAAGAGATACTCCAAAATTCTGCTAGTTATGGACAGAGGACTTCAATACTCTTTTAAACTCTCTGTGAAAAATACCGCTGAAGCCCTAACTGTAAACCCTTCTCCACCTTTAATATGCAAAATTTACACAGCCAGCAGGCTACATGTTTCTTTAGTCTGAATTTAAAATGGTGCCTTGGAAAAGAATCCAGTAATACGGCTAAAAGTTCCATTCTGCAACTGGCTACAGTTTTCAGTAAAAAATACTCAGTGAATAGCAGATGAAGTAAGATTTATTTGGTTTTTTAATGCAAGATATTTGTTTCAGTAGCCACAGTACAAAATGCCTTTAAATGTAATACGTATTTTTTTCACATTCAGTTTATTGAGTCTGTGGGGAAATTACATTCTCTGAGATCTCCATAAATATCAGAGGAAGCAAAAATCAAAAAGGATTTATTTTTTAACAACAGACTGTGATGGCTTATTATTATAAGCTGTCTGGGAGAATATATTAATAAAATATGCTAAAAAACTACATCCAAATTCTAGGAAGTTTCAGTCAAAATATATCTTAATGGAAAAATAGCAAATCTGAAAAATCAATTTATGATATTATAATTTACTTACAATAATTTTTTTAAAAAAGTAAAATGGGAGTTCTGCCTGAAACTTTATAGTCTTGTATGATGTATTAAAGAAGTCAACATCTAATTAATCTCTAAGAGTCTGAGATTGGGCCCATGAGTCTCAGGAACTGACTTCGAATTAAGGGATTGAATAAAAGAGGACTGGGGAGTTTTTGGTTGTTTTTTCATTTCCATTGTCTTTACAATGTATTCCATATATTTAAAAGAATTTATTTATGCCCTGAATGTTTCTGATATAGTTTCAAAATTAAGTATTTTGCTTTCATATAGAAGCAAATACAATTTGGAGTGAAATAATTTTTTGGGAGATTGACAAGAGGCTGAAAGAAGAAAACAGTTGACAGCTAGTGTTTCACCTATAAACTGTGCTGGCTGAAGCCTTGTGTCCTTTTGTTCTCTTCCAAACAAAGTCAAAAGGTGTTAGCAAGTTACTAATGCTAGCTCAAATAATATTCATAGTCTGATACTTGGCTCCCATGTAATATGGACACACACACAAAAAAATTGTCTTGGAGAAAAGGAAACTCAATAAGAAAAGAAAAACCTAACAAGATGGTACACATATTTATTACCAGACAACAAGGTTTATAATATAATGCATTACAGTTTCACAATCAATACAAAATATTGGATATAAAATGACTTTTTGATTACCTCTGTGAAAACAGAAGCTTTTCAAGTCACTCCCCACACTATTATTGATTTTACTCTACTTTTTCTATTGCATTTTAAAAGCACTTCACATTTATTCCTGAGATTCCATTCTGCTACTAAATGCTAAGGAAATGCACAAATGAAAACCAGGAAGATTTAATGGTGGAGAGGTATGAATATTATTTTTTGCACTTTATTCTCTGATCTTTCTAACACAGCTTGTTTAAGTCTGAAATACATTTTCCTAGTCACACTACACAGAGGAACAGCCAGGATTTTCCTAACCTTTTAACCCCTTCATTCATTTAATGGGATTAGCCTTTACCACTCCGTAGCAGCTTTCTATCATGTGGCACTTTGCTTCCTGCCAGTTCCCATGGCAATGGTCAGGTCATGTGTCAAATGAAAGAATTATATACTATAGTCATATCTCAAAGCTGGTAAATGGGTTCTTTTATTTTTCATTTGTCAATTTTTCAAATACTCAGCAATAAGCATCATACTTCCGCCTTTTTTCCTGCAAGGTGAAATAGAAAGCTTAAGGACAAGGACAAAGACTTAGGAATAATTTTCTGTAGTCTTTTTTCCTCAACGAACTTAGGTATAAACATATAAAGTGTTACTTTCAGTTTAGGTAGTGGTACAAATTTCTCTCAATACCTACCTGTTGGTGAGACCAGTGTGTGCATCTTGTTATTTTTTCTATTATCTTGAACATGCCAATGTTTCTAGTCAGTTGCAGTTCTGGTATTCACTTTAATTATCATATGTATTTATAATGCATATCTCACTGGATATTGCTGAAAAAATATGCAAAAGGATATTTGTACAAATATTAGTTAGCACAGTATTGGAAATCTCTCTTGGAATGAAAGAGAATTACTATTTATCAAGCATCAGCACAATGCCCAGGCTAACAATGAGAAGAACTACTACACTCAGTTAGAAATACAAGGGAATAGTTCTTAACAGAACAGAGTGCATTTCATGACTCAGAGGTAGTAGTCCTACTCTTGCAAGAAAATTAATTACACAATGATGAAAACGGGGAAAAAAGATTCGTTCCAGGAATGATAAGAAACAGAGAAAAGTATAAGAAAGCCCTCTGGAACATATGACTTAATCAATCTTGAATCTTATGATCTTGAATTTCAGATTTCTAAGAACATAAAATATGTTTACATTTTGTCTGAAAGAGCTAAAATACTCAGGTTTTTTTAAATCCAAGATTGTATCCTTAATGCTAATTTTTTTTCTTGGTCACCTGTACAAGACTACCATTAAACTTTGGTCAAAGGTGCAGTCTGTTTTGGTGCTGATTTGTGTTGGAATTTTCCATCAACTGATCTCTATCCTGCACTAGTATTCCATAGTAATTTTTAGAAGCAGTTTAAGTGAATGTTTATAGATGAGAAAGAAAGGCACATGCTACAAAAATAAAATATTCTTCACTGTTTTAAATTCAGTTTAATTTTTCTAATGAGTACTAATTAATTATGGACTATGTAATCAAATATATTTTTCAGAGAAAATAATACTTTACATGTATTTTTAAAGTGCCTGATTTTCTCTTGTAGTTCTCAACTGCATCTCTAGTCTGAACAGTTTTCCATCCCAATTGGAAAATGAGAGTGTTGTATTTGACAGTGATGAGAAACATAGTTTCTAAAATATTAAAGTATTCTTGTACAGTGGAACTGCATCACCAGAACAGATGACATAACTAGTTTTACTAAAATGAGTAGATGTTTTCACACAAAAGGTTTTCATTCCTAGAGCTGTCATATCTGATTGTTTGAGAGGCACAGACAGATGGAGATATAAGAGAACAAAGATGTCTAGATACCATGATAGCAAGGTTTGTGGCAAGAGGCTGAAATAGCCTCCATTGTCTGATCTCATACCAGTGAACACTGAGGGAAAGTGTGATTAGAGTCCTCAACTCAGAAGGTGAGCTGCCTCAAGGCCAAGAGGAATCATCTGTCCCCCATGATGACAGAGTGTGCAATGAAAAGCAATAGGTTTAAATTGTTCCAGGTGAGATTAGAATGGACACACAAAAAAACATGTATGTGATTAGGGTGAGTTAAGTACAGGACATTTCACAGTCTGCCATGCACAGCTGTGCAGTCTAATGCCTGGAAATTTTATGTGCAGCCTAGCAGCTCTCCAAAATCTTGTCTTTATTCTTTTCTGTCAGAAGTTGATTGAAATAGGTGCAATCCTTTGTTTTGGTCAAGACAGCTGACCAAAAGGTGAGATGTTGTGTGCTCTGAAGCTAGGGAGAGCAAATTGCAAATTGATTTTTGAAATGCTGGAATTCACTGTTTTATCTTCTCCATAATAAGAAAGGATATTGAATTGTATATTAGTGTAAAGCTGAACTTAAAGTATTCACTACTACTGTACCTCTAAGAAACTGGGTTTTAGCATAAGACAGCATTATGACTTGTCTATTTTTACTATTGATAACAGATACTTTTGTCATTATTGTTCATATTCACTGGTGTTTTTTTCATTTTCTTTGGAAAACTGGAGACAGACACAAGTTCCCAGTATAACAGCTGTGCTATCTGGCAGCTGATAGAGTGGCATTATAGTTCAGTATTAACTTCATTCATATTTTATACATCATCTGCCACTGTAAATCACGAGTAGATCTTATAAAAAATCTTGCTCATTTTTTTCACAATCCTTATTTATGGTTGGTTAATTTTTTAAGCAAATACAATGATGAAAGTATTTAGGATTTCTGTAATTATAGTATCTTTAATAGGTGAAATTATAGCATCTTTTATCATAAAACAGTAAAAAAATAGTAAGTTAATGTTTTGAGAACAGAAAATACTTGATAGAATAAAGGTAGAATTGGAAGTTTATATATTAAAATATTAAATAAATACTTTAAAAACAACTAGTAAGGAAACATTTGCAGCCTTCTCTCTCTCTCTCTCGTGTTCTAAAATCTGAGGGCATTCATCACCTTTCCGTTGGTTAATACTCCTACCTGTTCCAATATCTGATCAAAAGTTAAGTAAAGGAAACGCATGTAATTCTCTGATTTAAAGTGGCATGATGGACCAGAAGTGTTCACTGACAGACTTACCAGTTAAAACCAAAGCAGAGCGCTTATCTCAGTGAGTGAAACACATCCTCTGTGTCACTGATCACCCTGCTGTGCAGCTGCTCTGTGTCAGGCTGAAAGTCCTGTTGGAGAAGATCCAATCACATTGAAGAAATGGATAAAGTAATGTAACTAGGATATCCGTTATGGGGCTTGTTTCTCCTGTCTTGCATTCTAATTTTCCAGCCTTGAGTGCTGAGGTCTCTCCACCTGAAATCTGCTAAAAATTTCCAAATCTCCGCAAGTAAGCAGCCCTGCCACAAATTCAGTTCTTTCTCCCTTAAATTTAACAGAGGTAAAATATGATTTGTACTCTGATAGAGTAAGCATTTGCTCTATCAGAAAGCATATTAGTGTCAGTATGTCTCAGCATAATGTGCACCAGCATCTGAGACTGTGACTAATTTGTTCTGCTATTAAGTGAAAGAGAACTTTATTTCAGTACATAGATATGGAACACCATGTTTCTTAGGAACTACTTTGTTGTCTCATCCTAAGTCTGTGACAGTCTGGGAGCTTTCAGTGCATAAAGTTATATTTAGGGGAAAGCCTGGGCTTCACATAGAGAAGATAGATAAAACTGTGATAAACAGGAATTCTGCAAGAACATTACAAGAGTTCATTACCATAAACTCACATAAGTTTTACAGTCTTTACTTTTGCCTTATCTCTTCTCACTCTGGCATACAGAGGTAATGGAATTGGAAGATGAGGGACAGTTTTTGTTTGTGAAGTTGTTTTGATTAAACCACACAGAATCATGGACTAGTTAGAGATTGGAAGAGTCTCTGAAGATCCTCTAGTTTCAACCCTCCTGCCATGGGCATCAACACATTTCACCAGGAGAGGTTGCTCAAAGCCCCATTCAACCTGCCCTTGAACACTTTCAGGCATCCACAAATTCTCAGGGTAACAAGTTCAGTGCCTCACTACCTGCATAGCAATGAATTTTTTCCTAATAGCTACTCTAAGCCTGCTTTCACTTTAAAACCATTCCCACTTGTACTGCCACTCCATGCATTTAAAGATCTTAGCACGTCCTCCAAACACATCATCAGACAAAGGAAGACTGTTTGAGGATATGAAGATTGGGGCAGCCTTGACCACAAGTGACCATGAGATGGTGATATTTAGAATCCTCTGTGGAGAGAGCAGGGCAATAATCATGAGTAAAACCCTGGACTTAAATAAAGACACCTTTGGCTTCCTAAAGGACCTACTCAGAGGAATCCCATGAGTCAGGTGTCTATAATGTAGGTGAATCCAAGAGATCTAGTTAATATTCAAGTATCACTTTCTCCATGCTCAAGATTGAGGTTCATCCTCATCAATAACACACCAAGCGAAGAGGGCAGGAGACCTAGGTGGATGAGCAAGAAACTTCTGATAAAAACAGAAGGAAGTTTATGAAGTATGGAAACAGGAAAAGGGTGTCTGGAAGGAGCAAAGGAACATTGCCAAAGTATGCAGGGATGTGACGGAGGTGGCAAAGGTCCTTTTAAAATTAAATCTCACAAAGGATATCAAGAACAACAAGAAAAGGCTTCCTCAAATGCACTGGCAGCAAGATTAGGGAAAATGTGGGTCCACTGCTGCATTGGATGGGTTTCCTGGTGTTGAAAAAAAGGTGGAGTTACTGAATTCCTTCTTTGTATTAGTCTTTACTGAGAGGGTAGAGTCAGACACTTTACAGTGGTGCCCATTTTCTTAGGTTTCAATACAGGATGTGACCAAATGTATGTATTCTATCACCATCTGCTGAAACCTGGAGGGGCAGTGCTCTTTATCTCCAGGGAATATCTTCTATTAATTGGTCATTGAGTCCCACTGCATGACTGATAAAATTACATCATCCCATGGGGAGATGCTCCACCCAGGGGGAGGAGCCAAGCATTTCCTACCTAGATAAAAACTGAGATTTAGAACATCAGAGCAGTCTTTTTACACTGGATTCCAGAGGAAAACCAGATCTGTCTACATCATCACTGGACCTGTGGAGGAAAACTGCAACCTTCTAAACGAGCACTGCTTCACTGAACCACATCTGCCACTGCAGGGCTGTAGCCACCATTTAATCAGACTGCTACCAATACCCTGACTGACAGGGTGTCAGGTTGTATCCTGACTCTGTCAGTGATTAGTTGTTTTGGTGTATTTACGTTAATATTGTATTTAATATTATTATATTTTCATTTATAATTTTTCTAGTAAAAAACTGTTATTCCTAATTCCCATGTCTTTGCCTAAAAGCTCCTTAATTATCAAAATTATAATAATTTGGAGGGAGGGGGTTTACATTTTCCATTTCAAGAGAGGCTCCTGCCCTCCTTAGCAGACACCTGCATTTCAAACCAAGACACCCAGAAAAGAGACAAATGGTAAAGTGCACAAACTAAAACCACAGAAACTCCATCTGAATGTGAGGAAGAAGATCTTTACTTTGAGGGTGACCTCAAACAACCCTGGAACAGGCTGCCCAGAGGATTTGTGGAGCTCCCTTCTCTCAAGATATTAAAAACCTACAAGATCCAACTTGGTGAAGAATCTGTTCTAGTAAGGTTGGGGAGACTGGATGAATTCCAGAGGACACTTCCAACCCCAACCATTACCATTCTGTGATTCTGTGATTTTTCAGATGCACTCGGACACGTATGTGAGTAGTGGTGCACATTACATCTTCCAGTCTAGTATTCAACGTCCACGACATTGAGATTAAGAGTATTCAATTAAATAATAAGCCACTAAATGAAAGCCCCGATGTCTGCATTACAAACCTCTGGCTTGGAATAACAGGACCCAATGGAATAGCCTGAAGTTGTGTCAGGGAAGGTTTTAGATTTGATATTAGGAAATGGTGGTTTATGCAGAGGGTGGTTGGGCACTGGAACAAGCTCCCCAGGGAAGCAATCACAGCACCAAGCCTGACAGAGTTCAAGAAGTGTTTGGAGAACATTCTCAAGTCACTCTTGGTGATGTCTTGTGAAGAACTGGGAGCTGGACTCGATTATCCTTGTGAGTCCTTTCCAATTCAGGATATTCTGTGATTCCCTGAGACTGTAAAGCCTGCAGAGATGTGTTAATTATATACTGGTTTCAATACAAACATTTATTTAAGCTGATGCACAAGAATGCTAGCGTTCTCTTTCTGGGTTACACTGCAGCTTTCACTGCAGCTTGCCTTCCCAAGAGAGTCCACAACCAAATTAGAGGACTTAGGTCCAAACACCTTGCACAACCTAAACAAGTACATGGAGACCCAGTGGATATGATTCAAGGCTACAGATCCCACACAATGTTTTTCAAATGTTGGATTCTTCTGCCAGGCACAGGATGGCCATGTTTCCAGTTGGGACTTACAGATAGTGTAAGAAGCCCATCAAGACACGTTCATCATAACTGCTGTTCTCACCAGAGACAGGGTGCTGCACCTCCAGGAAACCCAGCATAGGCAGTTCTTTTCACTTCAGAAACATAGAATTTAGAGCCAGAAAAAGAACACATTATATACTTGGTTAAGGGAAGGGTAATTTAAAGAATTAGAATCCTACTACAGTGCTACATGCTTCCCTCTCACTTCCCCCTGCAGCTCTTATTAGAAAGAATAAGATCAGCCAGCACTTGAAAATTTGCGACCTCCTACTCCTGGGTTCCTTAGTGCAACCTTTCTCCAATTACTGCAAACTAAGCCCTTATCAGAAAAGTATTAGAAATATTACTCAATCTTGCATTTAATCAGGTTACAAAAATATTCTCAAGTTTTACATTTTAGGAAGGAAAAGCATGGTTTTGTCGTTGTATTCAATCAAACAGTTAGCTATAGTCAGTTTTTGCCATTATAAACCACATTTTTTTAATTAATGAAAAAATGTCTAATGCCCTGAAAAAGTTTAACAAGCTTTCTAGTTAAAAGATATATTCATTACTTCATCCCTTACTTGAAACCAACAGTTAACACTTAGTTCATCTGCAATCTACCTGAATATCTAATCAACCTTTCCAAGAGAGCATGTTTTCTATGTTATAAGATAGATAAAGTTAGCACTCTTTAAATGCTTTTTTTTTTCCTAGCAGTATTAGGTAGGACCTTGTAAACAATGGTATACCAAAAGATATGCACATACTGAAATTTTTTGTAATCTCCCATCTTCACTAAAATTCATATTTTATCTTCCATAACTCTTAATATGCTAAGGAAAAAGATTATTTTAGGAAGACCAAAAAGTGGCATTTGGAAACTAAGCACAATCAATGATATGTTTACATTATTGTATTTGAAGATGTATAAATACATTCATAAGAAGACTTATAAATACATATAAATCCATTAGAGAATCTGCATACACACAAATTTAATTAAAAGCCAATGCAATTTCTCATACATGAAAATACTCAAATGTTTTAACAGCAAATTTTTAACAAGCAGGACACACTAGGAGACCATCATGCATATTTTCATGGCAGAAGGACCTATAACAGGAATATTTTCAGGGAAGTAAATGGTCTCTTTAGGACACTAGTTGCTAGACTGTTTTAAACTTCTCCCAGCCACCTTGAATACACAGTTAACCATTGTCCTATTTAATTTTTCAGTGTTCCTAGGCTAGCAACACTGCTAGAATTAAGGGACATCATGATGTTGCATTCTCAGGCACAGAGTTAACACTGAATATTTCACCTACAGAAGATACTGAACAGAGCAGCAGATACAGTAAAACCAGACCCAAGAACAATAAAAGAAATAGTCATTTTTCTCTGTGTCAGAATAGCACAGAGCTGCTTCAGACAGAATTCCTATGAGCACAGGGCTTATGGGAATAAACCAGCAATTTCAGGCTAATCTGAAGCACTTGACATGGTGTGTGGAGCTGTATTCTGACCCCTGCCCACTGGTTTCCTTCTCATCAAAACAAAAATTTAGAGGTGGTGGGTTTGGAAGAAGACCCAGACCTAAGTCCTCACCTCAATCTCAGCACAGAAATCTAGTGCAGACAAAACACACACCTGAAGAATGATTTAGGAACTACTGCTGGGCACTTCACTCTGACTGCAAGACATTTGACACTTCAGCTTCAGCAGCTTCTGAAGGAATATCTGTTAAGGCTGAAGAACAGGAGAGCAGGTGAAACTAGGATTCACAGGCAAATGGAGGGAGAAAATAAGGGGATAATCAATCTGCAGAGAAGAAATCAATAAAAATGTGGAACTATTATTTATATTGAAGGGAGTAACACAAATTCTTCTGGCTTCCATAACAAAGAAAATACTCCAAACAAATCATGTAGCCATGTATATTTTGAGAAGAAAATTAAAAGAGGTCGTACTGTTCTATTTCTCATTTGCTTTCTTGTAATTTTCTAAAATCTAAATGATTGGAGATTTCTAAATTACCATGGAGAGACTTTCTTTCAGACATTTTGAGAAAATTTAAGATAGATATGTATTTCACATGAATGATGGTAACTTACATTCTCTAAGATTTCACCATGATTTGAAAACACAAAACAGTGGGTTTTTAGATGCAGTACCAAGGATGGTGTTATTACAGCCACTTGTATGAAACAAACCCTATGTGCAAGGCATAGTATAATGACCTGAATTTCAAATAATGACACTTCCCACTGCAAAAATGCTAGATGAGTGGGGAAGCAGAAGGAAAACATGTGAAGCATTTATATAAACAATTTAGCTGTCAAAGTGTAGGATTTTGGATGAGGGACAATGCATCACAATCAGTTTTCACCCCCCAAATTTACTTCTTTTGATGATAAAATTGTCTTATAGCACTCTTTAAGTATGAAAAAAGCAGTGTTTAATTAATTTATCCACACAATAAGGGGTATAAGCAATATTGAAAAATGGCTTACTGCAAATATTAAATTTGAAATGGACTTTATTTGATTTAACAAATGTACCTCCTGGAATCACATCTTGTCTCCTAAAAATTCCTGTCCTATGCTTTTAAATTCAGCTCAGACATATCTAAAGGTTAATGGCTTGCCTAAGACCCAAAATGAAGTTTTGGAGGAAAACTCATGAAGTTTCCATTTCTATTATTTCCCAGCTATAGACATAGGTAATACTACTAGAGGAATAATAAAATCATCTTTTAAAAACAAAGTAATTGAGACTGGTTTTTTAAAATAATAACAGCAACAAAAGCACATAAAAAATGCAGCAAAAAACCAAACCAAAACAAAACCTCAGCCCCCCCAGCATCAATAACTTCTTGTTTTCTTTTCCTTCCTTCCCCCTCTCTTTTTTACACAGGATATCTGAACTGTGTGTAATATTTTGGACCCTGTTGATACACAAAGATCTCATTTACTTGAGAAGAGGCTTACTGGCAAGGTTTACAGAAACTGAAGGATATGCCAAGGCTAGTCTATAAATAATATTAAATAGTAACCTGCTTTTCCCTACCTCCATTTCTGTGAAATGTTGCCTGAATTTGATTAATAAATCTAGAAATGGAAAGCTCTGTTGATATTTGAAAAGCCTCTGATACATTTTTGAGCCTACAAAAAGTATATTTTTCTGAACTACAAAGGTATTTCCTACTTTGAACAAAAAAGCTGTATAATATAAGGAAGCTACATCATCCAAGTGACATGAAATAAATATCATTAGCACAGACTCCACAGTAATTTAACCAAGTCAGTGTCTTTCAGCATAGTAAGATTGATTAAATTAAAATCAAAGGAAAATATATGCTAGTTTATCTGCAAAATAAGAACAATTGCAAAGAATAAAGTATCTAAAATCAAGAAACCAAAAATTTTAAAAATCTTAAAATCCTTGTTATGGCCTTGTACAACATTTACATGGTCTTTTATATCTGAAATATTTGATTTTGAGCCTTTTGTTTCCCACCTATATTCTATTTTCTAATAGAAATAAAACTGAATATGGTCAGTCAATTAAATTTAAAGAGCACAAGCTGCAATTCTGTATTATTTGGTTTTCAACAAAACAGGTCTAAATTCTGGCAGCATGATCCCTAACTTGTCATTAATACTAGAGACTACACACTGTCTATTGTACAGAAACTTCAATTGTAAAGGAAGTCTCAGAATCATGTACAAGAACATAAATACATAAAATGAAGGCATAAATCTCAGGGATTCCAAGTGAATGGAAAATAAAAAGGGTGAATGAGAGGCATGGATTATTTTCCTTATTTCTAAGTGTCTGGTTTAATTATTCAGAAATGTTAAGTATGCAAGGAATGGAAATGGTACAAAACATGATCTTTGGCTGTACTAAAAAATAAGCCCAGTAAGGACTTTTGTCTCTAACAGATGAAGAGAGCACTGTCTTTTTTGGATTAGTTGGTGTCTATATTTGTTTTCAGATTTACAAGACACCTTATGATGTCCTGGAGATGAACACCAACATCACATCCAAAAAATAGCAGTTGAAATTCATTTTAACAAGGTTGAATGATAATTTGGGGATAGTAGATCTAGTGCCAAAGCCGAGACTGGTGATTCTTGTACTTCTCTGTTAGAGGCAGATATTCATCCCTAGGTAAAGTCAGAAATTATGCCACACATAAAGGACTGCATTCAAAGACAGAAAACAAACAATAGCTAGAAAAGATTTTCCCCCTTGATTCATCTAGAAACCTTCAACAAACTTCAGCAGTATTGTCCACTGACTGTTAATAATGCTGATACAGACCAAGTTTCCAGCCCACGTTTTCCTAGGTCAACGCATCCTGAATTTTGAGGGTTTTTTTTTCATCTGGAAATCAGATCCAGTGTTTTCGTGGGAAGTGACAACTTCATATGTTACACATGGGCAGGGTTAGGGAAGTAAAAGGAGGATTTTGGAAAGTTTGCGTAAGGCTTGACCAGTGCAGACATGATGAATTTCCTCTTTTTTTTTTTGCAAGCAGAATATTTCTGTGCCTTTCTGATTCACATAGATACAAATTTAGGCAAGTGTAAATGAAGAATCACTAAAACTTACAACATTTTGTATTTCTATGGTGGACATGTCAGATGACATAGGCAAATACTCTTTAATATCTACAATACAGGCAGTGAAAATTAATCACTGGTAGTAGAGTAAGCAAGCAGCTAAGTCTGTAATTTTTCAAATATAATGAAAATGCTTTTCTTGTTGAACATTGACACAGTTCAGTCATGATAGTTCATTCATTCAATCATGTTCTCCCTAATCACTTTTTATTTTTAAAGAACTCTGGTAGTTTGAATTTTCCCACTGGTATAGTGTAACTTGCAATTGTTGTGTAGTAATTTCCTATTGGCAATCTTTGTATGGTTCCAGCAGATACCTGCTCAATGCAGAGTTAAAGCAAGGGACAATACCTGAAGAATTTTTTCCTCAGACTTCTGTCCCCCACATTAAAACATGGTGAGGCTGATAGACAGCAACAGTAATCTATTGTATAACATCATAATGCCATAGCAACAGAGATGAGATCATATTTTGCAAACAAAATTGGCAGCTAGATGAGACCCACTGTCAGTAGACAGGCCATTCCTACAAAATGGTTTGAAAAACACCTTGATATGACAACATTACAAGCAGCAGAGATTAAAGTCACTGGATCCATGCATAGCAAATTCACTAGCTGGCACTAAAGAAGAATTTAGTTGAACGTTCAATACAGGGAAAATGAAAATTCCTTTTCCTTCAGTAGGAAGAACACAGTTCTACCTTTTTTCTTCTCTTTTTTTTTTACCCCTAAATGCTGCATTTTTCTAGTTTACTCTTTTCATGAGTTTAACAATATCATCAGAAAACACCAGCTATTTAATTTATTTAAAATCTATTGAAGCAAAGTAACTGACTCATTGATTAAAACCATATAATACAATAATTAAAAATCAGGAAGGCTTATATCTGAATTATTCTTATTTATTTAGATGTCATCCATTTGTCAGTTTTCTTATAGAATAGTTTTTAAAATGTTCCAACTGCACATAGAAATGAAAATTAACCACTTTCAATATGTCATATGATTACTTGCACTATTTATAACTACACAGCTGAGTTTCCCTTTCAGATGTAGCATGCTGCTGGATAAAATTAATTGGTTACTTGTTGTTGAATTGATTAGTATTGAAAATTAGGTCAAATAAACCCTTCCTTCAAATATATATACATATATACATATACATATACATATACATATACATATACATATACATATACATATACATATACATATACATATACATATACATATACATATACATACATGTGTGTGCATATATATATATATATATATATATATATATATCTCCTGGATCGATCCATATTTTTAAATACTTTTATATTTATAACATAATAATGATAATAATCATTGTAAGAACTTTGAGAGAAGCAGAGTTATCTCAATATAATATGACAAATGTAGTAGAGAGGAATAAAGTCAAAAAGAACCCTAAATTTGTTGTAGCTGTGAATAGATCAGGAGTCCTGAAAACAATTTCAAAAAATAATGTTTGTGCAATATAACACACTATCTTAATCCTATGCCTCCTTCTTATTTAACTGGCAAATATAGAAAGGTTATAAGTACACTATTTTCACCACTTTATCAAGAATTGGGGAGAAGTAAAATTTAGTAACAAACAATGAGTTCTCTGTGGTACCATGCAAATAAAATATGTAGTAGGCATTAAACTGGGGATTAAAAAAATCCCCAGCAATATACTCATTGCTCTGTCAGAACACATTTAAGAGTCATTATAAACTCTGAGTTCTTCCTTGCATTTAATGAAAAATATCTGAATCTACTGTTGCCATGAAGCTTGGGTATAATGTGTCTAGTTTACCTGTCCCCATTATCATGCATACATGGCACTTGCTAAGTGCCATTTGGATTTGTCAATTGCAACACTACACCAACATGTGTTAGATTGCTTTCTCCACTTTTATTTTCATTGCTGTTAGTTATGTGATACTTAAGGTTATTTTGTGCTGTTGGGAATTCATTTTTCAGGTTTCTTATTTATAGAGAATTTCAAAATTGTTTTCTATTCTTGACATTACAGCTTCTTTCAGATTTGGTATTATTTTGTTTTGTGGTATTAATCTGTTTAAATGTATTGCTATATATGTTATCTAAAAAAGTTTGTCAGTAAGAGGCATAGGCCGACAAAATGTGTGTGATGCAGGGTGTCAGATAGGGTGATTTCAAAATCAGGTATTGGACATTAAATTACTAACAAAGAAGATAAATGAGGGGGAAAAATAAGTAATTCCTTTAATAATATTCCCCTTTTGCATTGATATACAGTATTAGGTTGACTGTTCAATGATCTTGTTACTGAAATTTGAGCTCCAAACATTTTTTTTTAGTGGATTGACAGACAGAATTGCTAAATTATTAAGACAGACACAAAGTTATGAAGCAATTTTATGGAAAAAGCTGTGTTCTCCTACTTCTGAAAATTAAACATCTGATTAGTTTAATTGTCCATTTCTGTTGATGAAATATCCTTAACCTTTTACTACAATAAATGTGCACTTATACACCCTTATATACTATGAGTAAGTACCTATACACTTATGAGTAAGCATTTCAGAAAGAGCAAATGCAAAGAAAGGTAAAAGAGGATAAGAAGGAACAAAGAGCTTTTATTCCTCACATTATGCAGTAGATAACATTTTCTTCCTTTGGCACATCAGATGGAATTGGGGTTGACAGTTCTCTTGTGATGTGTTTTCTTTTTCAAATCAATTCATAGTAGTCCTAATGAGAAGTATGGTTGCTAGACACATGAAAAATCTTGGCTCAAAGATGCATCAGTGTTATTGATTTTCTAAATTAACATATCAGGATGGAAAGAAGGATGAACATAAATGAAAAAGAGTCCCAGGAGTAATTCCCAGAAAACCTGCTTTACACAGTTTTACGACTACAGTCCTACCAGGTGATTTTCTAGTCTGTCCCTTGTGCAGCTTTCTACTGATATTACTGATGTGTTAGGTATTATCAATATTGTCGATTGATACTAATAGTATATCTGCAAGCAAATATTTTGCAATTTCACAGTTGAGTAAGTTTTCATAGTCCCTAGAAGATCAGTTATAATGTCTGAAAGATGCATGGACTTCACAGTATGTTTAGCAAGAGGCTGAATTCAGAAAGCTGCACTGGGTTTTGCCTATGCACCTCCCTACACTAATCTTACCAGTCTGGAACTTTGTTTGTTCTACTGACTATTGTCATTCCTTTTCCTTGGTGCTTCTGGCTACTATCATCATAGCTCCATGCTTTCGTTTTTAAATAGTTAGTTAAGAAAAAATATAAAGGTACAGAGGCAGGTAGACAGTGTGATTGGTGATGTGGGAAAGCTTGCAGCAGGAGCAGAATTAAATAAAAGAAATTCAATGGGAAAGTGGTATGTTGAAATTCATCCCTCTCTTGACCTTTTATATTAATTAGATTTCAGAAAAAACAATAGCTTCCACATTCTTTTGCCTGTTATAATTTGAGGACTCTTATGAAAACAAAATACAAAAATCAAGAAATCAGAGACAGTGTAGCACTGCTGTGGGTTGATAGTGATTTATAACATACAGTGAGTATCTAGAAACAAAAAAAAGCAGTGTTTTTTTATTTTCTCATTTAACAGTCCTGGCACTTGGGAGAAAGAGAAGCCACTCAGAAAATTCATAGCAGTTAAAATAAAATAAAAAAAAAAGACAGCTTTCCCTTGTCATCATATAAATACAGTATTCATATTTAGTCATATCCACCCAACCAAATTACTTACTAAAGTAAGTGATGTGACCTTTAAGGAAAATACATTTAAGTTCTAAATCTAGAGCATAAACTGAAAACATGAAGAAGAAGAAAAGACAGAATTGTCAAAGATAGTGTAGTATTTACAAGCAATATGGAAGGAAGAGTTAATTCCTACACTCATTATACAATACCTGTTTTATTATCTAAATATTTGAGTATTTGTTAATCCGGCCCTACTGAATGTCTTAATACAACTGCTTCAAAGGATGATCTTTGAAATTTTCATACATAGGTAAAACTGACTTTGAGCAATGGAAATATACATTTGGTATATAGGAAGAGTGGTCTTTTATTTATCTTAAAATTAAACACATATGGAAAGTTATGACATGATAAATATAATTGTCTAACATACACAGAATTCCATCAACATGTTAATACAGTCACCTGCTATTAGGATGAATGCATTTTGCAACTGAGACAATCTAGGCTTTTGCCATAACTGAAGGAAATACAATTCTCTTCTCTCTCTTAATCTGCATCTCCCTCATTTCTTTTGCTTCCTTATATGTCTTTGACTTTCTTCAAATCTTTCTCAGAATATTAAATTCAGATCCTAACACACTTTTAAAAAAACTCTGCTCATTATTTTTTTAGTTTTATTTTCCTCAGGTTCAACAACTGAACTCTGAAAGCAAGATCTTTCAGCTGCCAGAGCCAGTCTGAAAAGATGCTGGAGTACAAAGCCAGGATATGTCTCCAGGAAGCTAGACCAAACTATGATCTCCTTATTTGAGCAATGGGAATAAATGGCATGAAGTAATTGTTTTGTAAACTTATGGTCTTCTAATCAGAAAAACAAAACACAACAGGATTCAAATGGAATCAGCCTAATATCACTTACATACTGCCATCTATATTGAGCCTAAGGGGAAGTCTATATTTGTTAAATAACTACTTTACACAATGACACATTACTAATTTTTTGTAATAAGAGTGTGAGTTTTTCATATTTTTGGTCTTTTGATTTACTTAGAAACTTATCTTTGATTACTGTCACCATTCTACCAGTTGGGGCATGAATGTACCTCTTCATATACTTTGATCCTCTCTATGGAAATTAAAAGTATTTGAAAGAATATTCCATGCTGCATGTACAGTCATGGTTAATAAATCATATTGACTGCCTACCTACAATGTCCAACCAATTTGGATACACAAGATATTTCCATCAGTGCCTACAAACTTAATGATGTCACTTTTAATTTTTAGTCTCCATAGAAAGAGGGGATTAGCATAATTCCTCTTAGGGGACTAAATAGCATCTTAATGCTATACATCAATTCCTGTATTTTGCCCAAGCCTGAGTCACTCTGAATTTAAAAACTGATATTCAGATGTACAAACAATGACAGGGTTATTACAATTTATTGCACTGCTCTAGTTCATAATGATGTAGTATCATCGAAGAAATAAAATAGCAAATGCATAAGGCAAATAAAACAATTCTAAAACATGCACCACACTGGAAAAGCTAGTAGCTTAAGCAGCTATAGTCTCATTACCTAAGCCATTCTAGCTTTCAGTCGTTTTTTCAACCATTTTTCATATTCTCTACTCTTCACCTCTGTGAATTTTATCCTGGCCACCTTACACTAAAATATACTTTAGTCACAATAATCCTTCTTCTGGTCTTGGGTTTCTTGGTTTTTTTTGGGCTTTGTTTTGGAGTTTTCTGCATACATATACTAAAATGAAGTTTGAAGATTCTTTTCTCGCCTCAGGTGGGAATCTTATTACTGACTTAGGTGGACTCAGTCAGTCAGTAATAGCTTCTTAGGGACATATGAGAGAAATAATTTAACCAGTTTTATAAGGACAGTAAGAAAATGTCATGTGAATTTACCAAAAAACAAAACACCGTACATATTTTAGGGGACATTTCAAGGGGCTGTGCACAAAGAACAAAATTCATAAGAATAACTGAGCTCAGATTTCAGCAGTCTCTCAAGAACAAGTTTTGAGATTGTATGGTGTTCCTAAAGCAGTCTTCATACTGAAATATGGGGTTTATAGCACTTGCTAAGGTAGTTCTTCATGTAACTAGTTTTAGTATCCTCAGGATAGGCACCATTCAGACCAGAATAAGAATCAAGAACAAAAGCACACAGTAAATAGACTATAATAATTCTGAAAATCAGTAGCAAGGATGAGAATTTGATTTGGAAGTCCTTGTTCCCAATTCAGTGTGAATCTTCCTCTGTGAATTGCATTGATAGCTCAGTGTAACTCTTATCCAGGGAAGACCTCCTTTCCCCAGATGGCTCAGCAGCATATGGCATGGAAGAGGAGACACCTAAAGGGCATGATCAGCTCTAGGAGAATGGGTTATAATGGCTTGGCACCTTTCCACCTTGAATACAGGCCCAAGCATGGTTTGAATAATCACTTGAAAACTTTGCCTTATCTTCCTGAAATATTCCACAAAGAAAAATCCTCTGTCAAATTGCCTTCACCATACAGACACTAGAAGAGTTAGGGTGATACATTAAAGCCAGCTAAACATTCATGGGGCATTTTTAACCACAGATATAATTCAGTCTGTGCAGCTGCAGCATAATTCTCTGCCTGAAATGGCAACTCCCTCAAACAAATGTATATCCATGGTCCTGTGCTCTTACCTGTTATTTTCTCCTTGGGACAAAGCCAGGATTGAAAGTATTGCTGTAAGAAGAATAAACAACAACAACAACAACAACAACAACAAATGTTGCAGAACTTTTGCAAGAAGCAGTCACCCCACCCCCATTGCCAGCGGAAGCAAACCATACCAAAGCAATGCTCTTTGATCCCCACAAAGAGATGAGGCACAAGGACTTGAGAATTTAGCAATCTTTTCTTATTTTTTTCCTGTGGAAAACTATAAGGTTTGTTTTTATAGTGGTATTATTTTTAGAAATAGAATAGGGTATATCTGTTGATCTATTTGAAGCTCACTATTTCTCACAGTTAATGAGAATGCTATTCTAAGTCTCTATTATACTCCTTCAGCGTTTACTTATGTTCCAATATCAAGTTAAAGGCTTTACAGCTCTTTAAAAAATACAATTTACCAATAACTCTGCAGAACAGACCCAACAAAATTCTGTCCAAGACAACAAATATAGATCCTTTCCTTAGAGCACTGAGGCTGGTAGACTAAATAAATAGAATTTTTCTTACACACAGAGGGAACTACAAAAGACAAGGGAAGCAAGGAAAGAGAGAGAAAGAAAAGAAAAAAGGCAATTAAGCTAATGCACGTTGGGTATCACAAGGTTATAGATATTTCAAGAGCTGAGCAATTTACCGTCTGGAAAGGGAGAGGAGCTCTTGCATAAAATGTCCCCCAGCTCAGATTTATTATGCTTTTACTTGCATTATACGTGATACAATTAGCAGGAGGTGCCAATAAGGCATTCTCTCAAGGACGTGGTCATTTCATACCATCTGTTATTAATTGCATTGTCCTTTCCACAGCTAGACAGAGGAGAAAAAGTTCTCTGAGAACCACCTGCAAATTCTAACTGCATGATGGCTGGAATTTAAAAATATCTAACCAGACTATGTGGATGGATGAAAAGTACCAGAGAAAAACTGCTTCCCAAAAATTCAAGAAAAAAGTCTTGAATATAAGGCCCTAGTGTAATTTATATTAATCTGTTGGGCTTTGTTTTCAATTTTCAACTACAATGATAATTTCTCTGTAAAAAAGAAAAATGTATGCAGAAATTAAAAAGGAACAAGTAAACTGCATCACTTAAAATATGCCTGTACTGTGTATGGTTTGTTGAAGTCATGGTAATGTTTTTTTAAAAAATTTACTTGTTCCCTAATCTGTTCATAAAACCAAAGATAATAGAAGTTGTCTGTTCCTTTATTCTTTTTTTAGAGAAGTAGAGAAGTACTGAACACAAGAGAAGTGGGGAAACCAGAAGCTTCAGGGTGAAATCTTGGATACAGTAGCCAGTGTGAGAGATTCCACAGGAAACACATATACAAGCTACATAAAAAACCTGTGTACCTCTCAATTTCAACACAGTAATCTGGTTATAAAATATATTACAAAATTTTTTTTTAAAAACCCAAACTCAACTAGATTAAATAAAGTTTTGATTATGCAGTAATATTTTTCAGCATTCTGGTAAGTGCTGGAATATTCTAAAAGCCATATTACACTGGAAATTGAGGAAGGTTATCATCAGAATTAGGAGCACAGATCAGACCATCACAATAAAACCAAACAAAAGGATCGCAGATATGAGGGGAAAAAAAGAGGTGAGATCTTGTTTGGGTTTAAATAAATAGACTTGGTTTCTTTTTGATGTCATGTATCAAATAAGCAGGACAAGCAGGAATTTTAATTGTACTGGAGATGAAAATATGTGAGACAGGAGGAGGAATTTGAGGGAACAGGATGAAGTTGTTTGACCTCAAGAAAGAAAACCAATGCTTTTCGTATCTAGAAGTCAATAAAAAGGATATTATAAAACATTATAGCCAAAGAGCTTAATTACAAGATATCTACCATCTAAGATGAACACTCAAAACTGAGATAATGTTTTTAGAACACAGTACAGAAATCAGGCTTGTCTTGCTTATGATTTTCATTTTATGTATTAGAGTGTCCAGCTTCCCAACAGTGTAGACATTTTGATTTTATTTCAAATATGCAAAGTCACAGAATCTCCTCCACAGTATGTTCTGGAAACTAATATACATGATAACTGATGATTCATCTTCTCAAACATTTTACCTTTTATTTAAGCCTGGAAATTAAGTGCTAACATAGCTAGCCTTTTGCTTATGAAATTTTTATATTCTGTGTTCCTTATGTAATGTTTCAAAAGACTAATTTAGGACTTCAGGCTTAGATATTGAATGCTGGAATACTAACTGCATCATATTTCTATACATACATTAAATTAATGTTTATATCCAAAATCATACAAGTCTGTGAGATCTCTCCAATATTTTTTCATCAAAAACTCTTAGTGCTTTTTTCTGATGAGGACCTGATAGGCCACAGAAAATCAGAACTGAATTTTGTATCATCTTGCTAGTTTGTATCTAACAAAGGAATTCTTTATACTCTTGTCATTTTGCAAACACAAATGAAAAAACCCCAAACTTTATCCTTCTTCAAATCAGGCAGAAGTGGTTTTGACTCTTGCCCAGGGATACCCTCTTCCACTTTGGAGCTGTTCCCAGCCTTATTGTCTTGATCAATGTTCAGCAAGAAGCATTTTATATCTAAGTAGATTTCTATTTCATTAATTATTTATCCCACTAGTTAGGGCTAGATACCCTTTCCATCATTTTAATCCTGTTAATACATGCTCTCCAGTAGAATACACACAAATTCTCTGTAGCTGGCTTTAACTTGAGTACTATTATGACTGAATTATGAGCTTCCACCACTCGTGTTCTGCGTGAACACTAACAATCCATAAACATTTGCACTGCTCTTGTTAAAAATGAGATGCACACATGAAGAGTGTACAAATCTAACACTGCATACAGAGCTCTGATTACAAAGATTGCTAGTTACATCATGACCCTGGTACTGCAAAGAAGGTCCTTCAAAACTGAGGCCATGATCTCACCATCTGAGAAAACCAAAGGAGAAGAAGATTTGCCTCAGATATTGGTAAAGATTGTTCAACAGATCTGTCAAAATCTACATCTTTTTTTTCCCCCATGTGTGTTGACAGTCCCAGAGTCACAACATCATTGATATGAGCAAAACTTAGTGGGAGGTGTCCCGTGACTGGTATGCCATGATGAACACTTATAGGCTCTTTGGGAGGGATACATGGGACAGGAGAGGTTAAAGGGCACACCACATAAGGGAGGATTTGGCCTGTGTGGCATTTTCAATTTACAAGGACAGAGTTGTGTACCTCTGGATAAGAACAAGAGGAAAAGCAAATACAGCGGTTGTTGTCGTGCAGTACACTATCTCCTGCCCAGACAGGATAATGACACTGATGAATCACTCCACACAGAATTAAAGGATATCTCTACAGCATTCTCTGTTGTCCTTACAGTTGATTTTAACCTCCCAGCCACCAACTGGGAGTGTCATACAAGGGATACAAACAGGTCCTGGAAATTTCTGATGCTCGCTGCATGTACTAAAGGCACTGAGGTACTAAGTAAGAAAGGCACCCTCCTAGATTTGCTCTTTGTGAAGAGATAAGAAAATGGTGGGCAAAATAGCATTTTCTGACTGTCTTGGTCACTGGACTATAAAATAGTTGAATTTCAAGTTATTAGCAATAGGAGCAAAACTTCCAGCCTGGATATAGGGCGAGGAGACTTAAGGCTGATGGAAGAATTACTTAGTAAGGACCCCTGAGAAACTGCTTTTGAAGGTATTGTGGTCTATGAATTCTGATCAGTTTTTTAGAGACATTTGTAAGGACCACAAAGGCAGAGAATTTCACAATGCTGAAGCCAAGCAAGGGGGGCAGATGAATGGCCTGGCTTTACAGGAAAAGGAAAGTATATGGAGATAGAAAGCAAGGACTGGTGACATGGGAGGCAAGAGAGGCCTTACAGAGAGATCTGGATAGAATAGAGAACTGGGCAATCAACAGTCATATGAAGTTTAAGGAGAAAAATTTTCTGCACCTGGAAAAGGATTAAATGTTCCTGGTTAAACATAGAAACTGGGGGAAGAGCGGCAGGAGAGCACCCTGCAGAAAGAGATCAAGGGGTTTGAGCTGGTTATGTTCAATGCAGTCTGAGATTATCCTAGACTGCTTGCTGCACAACTTTCCAAGAAGAGGTTAGGGTGGTTGAAGTCCCTCCACAAGATTATGCCCTATGAGCATGGTGCTTCCTGTAGTTCTCCACCAATAACCTCTCCTTGATTGAGTGACCTGTAGTAAACATGAAAACATGAACCACAAAGGTTCCTTTGCTGTCTGGGTCTCTAATATTCACTCCTAAATTCTCAACATTTGCATATGCTTTTCATAAACAGAACTGTGAAGTCAATTTACTTTCCTTTTGAAATTTAGAGAACAATCTCCCACCTTCCTTTCCCTGCATGTCCCTCCCAAACTGTTCATAGCCTTTGATTGCAGCACTCCAATCATGTGATTCATCCCATCAGGTTTCCAAAATGACAAATAGATTTTACTTTTCCCAGCAATACAGTGGGAAATCTTGCTATTTTCTCTTTCCTTTGCCTGTATTACTGTTGAATATGTCCCTTGAGCAGCACCTGTAAGATGTATGAAATTAGAAGTGAATTGAAAAGCTTTCTGGTATGGAAGAACCCCTTACAAAGTCAAGGAGGGCTGCTTAAACATATATTATTAAATTACACATGGTTAAATCTCATTACATAATACAGACCTTTACAAATGCCTGATAAATATATATTTCTTAACATTTTACCTACATGCTGCATTTGAATGCTACAATTTAGCCTAAAATAAACCCCAAGCGTCTGTAGTCAAATTCCTTTATGGATCCTGATGTTAAGACATGCTTAGATTATTCCTCACACATTATTCTTGAGTGCAACTATATACATCATCTCTTGAGATGCCAGCACCTCTTATAAGGCTGGTTCATCTTCCATGAAAAGTAGTTTTTGTAGGCATATCCAGAGATCAATATCTGCCTCGATCCACAAGGTTATAACTTACTGCTGGAGTATTTAACTTAAAGGCATCTCCCTAAATTGCAAAAGTAAGTCCCAAAAAATGAACAGACAGACCTATCTTACTAGTTTTGCATTCCCCATACTATTTGTAGCCATACTTTCACCACTTACTGCAAAACATCCCCGTTTATGTATGCTTTGTTGAAATATGCATGCTGTGGAAAGGAGAACTCTTTGGGGAATGCTGTAATCTTTTTTGTGTGCATCACATGTGGTTCTTACAAGGGTAAGCTACCAAAGCAAAAAATAGGGAGAAGACTATCTAATGTAAAACCTCCACCAATGTAATACAAATTCAGAAGTACAAACAGCTGAGAAAGCTGTATTAAAACATGTCTATATTTGAATTTAATGTTTATAGAAGATATTGGAGCAGCAGCCCTAGAGATGGATGCTTTTTATTCACCCACACCAGGGGAGAGCCCATATGCTTCTTTCTGTTCCATTGAACAGACAGCAGCAGATGGATGCTTCTTTTTGCCTCAGAAGTCATAGGAAGATCATACTCAAGGGAAATGCAGCTAGATGACTAGATGTTACTGTACTAAATAAACACCAGCCGACACAGCACATGCTATAAATCCTGTATGTATGATCAGTGAGGTATGAAAAATAACTGCTAATGTCCCTGGAGGTGGGGGGAAGAGTGGGGGGTAGGGTGGGAACTCTGGTGTTTAGGATGTTAAGGATGTTGTTAGGTCATGCAGAAAGAAAATTAAGAAAGAATATTAAGATGAGTGAAAGCTCAGAATTTAATCTGGCCACTACTGTAAAGGATAATAAAAATGTTTTTATAAATACATAAATAACAAAAGGAGGGACAAGGAAAACCTCCATTCTTTATTGGAAAAGAGGGAGATTATACTCACCAAAAATGAGGAAAAGACTGAGATACCTAACACTTTTTTGCCACAGTCTTCAACAGTAAGGCAGGTTATCCTCAGGATAACTGTCCCCATGAACTGGTAGATGGGGACAGGGAGCAGAATAAACCCCCTAAAATCCAGGAAGAGGTAGCTAGTGACCTGCCAAGACACTTAGATGCTCACAGTCTATGAGACTGGATGGAACTCATCCTAGGATTATGAGGGAGGTGGCAGAAGAACTCAGCAAGCCTCTCTCCATCGTTTATCATCAGTCCTGGCTCACCAGGGAGGTCAGGAGGTCCCAGACAACTGGAGGTTGACCAATGTGACACCCATTCCCAAGAGGGGCTGGAAGGAGGACCTGGGGAACTACAGGGCTGCCAGGGTGACCTCAGTGCCTGGCAAGGTTATGGAGCAGATCCCCTTGAGTGTGATCACACGGCACCTACAGGACAGCTGCCAGCACAGCGGGGAAATGCAGGTCCAGCCTGACCAGCCCAACCTCCTGCTGCAGCTAGATGACTCGCCAAGAGGATGAGGAAAAGCCTGTGGATGCTGTCTTTCTGGATTTCAGCAAAGGCTCGGTACTGTCTCCTAGAGCATGCTCCTGGAAGAGCCTGCACTCCATGGCCTGGACAGGTGCACTCTCTGCTGGGTTGAGAGGTGGGCACAGAGCGTGTAGGTAAGGGGTGCTGCATCCCCAGTGTTGGGCCCAGTCCTGTTTAATATCTTTAATCTGGATAAGAGGGCTAAATCTACCATTAGCAAATGCTTGGAGAGCACCAAGTTGGATTGGACTATCCATCTGGAGGGCAGAAAGCTCTGGAGAAGGACCTGGACAGGCTGGGTCAATGGGCCATGAGGTCCAACAAGACAAAGGCTAGGCACTACACTTTGACTACAATAAGCCCATCCAGAGCTATAGGCTAGGGACAGAGTGGCTGGAGAACTTCCCAGAGGAAAAAGACCAAGTAGTTTACAGTTTTACTTTCAAAAATGTTTTGCTAACTGCAGGCAGTCACAGGTGGCTTAGTCTGCTGTTGTCTGTGTGGGGTCCTTATTACAGACCTCTAAATGTACTTCTCTCTCAACATCTGAAGTGTGTGTAACAGAGTGCACTTGTGAGAGTATTGGGAAAGGTGTGCTGTGTGTAAGCCCATCTGTGAGAGGACAAAGTCTGCTATTGGCATGCTTATCCCTCCTTGTGGTACCTAACAGAAGTGGATCAGGCGCTCCTACACAAAACCAAAGGCATCATGGAACAGCTCAAGTAAGCTGAAGAGCTGCAGCTACAAGGTGAGATCAGATGGGGAATATTGCAAATGTGTGAGACAAGAACACAGCAGAGAGAAGATTAATGCTGAGAGCATAAGAGGTAATTTCAGGGTTATGCAAGAACCAACAGCCTGCTTTTCCCACCAAAGAGAGTAGTTCATTGATGCCATGAATTATCTGCCTTAAGTTTACAGAAATATGTTTTTCATGGACTATATTATTAAATTTGCTCTTGATTCATAATCATTTATCTATGACGGACAGAAGGGATGTAAGGACTGAGCCCTTCTTCTTGTTTTGGTCAGCATTTTGCATAATGTTTCCACACCACCCATTTTCTGCCAAGTCTCACTTCCTTGCCATGGAAGTTTGCATTTAAATATTGATCTGTTTGAAGGCTGCATCTGGCAGGTCATACCTCTCCTGTGGGGGATAATTAGGATGATTCTCAAAAGCCTTTTTGTTGATTCACATTTTCATCAGCGGATGCCACTCCACAGCCCCACAGTGTTTCTCCTAGACACGCTGAACGCTTTTGTAATCACGCCACTTCACCACCAATTTGCAAATCACAGAATTTGCTGAATTCTTTCAGCATCTTGGTCTATCAAATCATAATTTAAGTAAATTAGATTTTCAGGTCACCTTCTTCTTAAGTGTCTCATAGATTTGGCCAAGAAACTAATATCTCTGTCAGTCCATCTAACTCTTCTTCAGTAAACTAACCTCTGGATGATTATTACCAGACCACTGCCCAAAGAGAGTTTTTGGGTGAGCTTTCCTAAATCTTTGTCTGCAATATCTTCACAGACAAACTTATATAACTTCTAAATTATAATTTTTTTTCTGTGTTAGAAATTGGGCATATAATACTCAAAGTTGTACATTTACCCTCAAAGTTTGTAATCTAATTTAAATATAGCAAGCAGATTTCTGGTTTTTTAGCAGTGGATGCTATGAATTATCAGTATTTGTTCTTTAGTCAGTCCCTACCATGGCATCATGAGAAGAATGACGGCAAGCAGAAAGCTCTAGACCCTTTAACAAGCTAATCTGTGGAAGTGGCATGAGAAGTGGCCCTGGACAAATTGCTGTGCCAAACTGTCCTTTCACTCCTGTAAGAGCTCTTCAACTGCATTTCACTGATGAATAGAAATGACTAAGAATTTTTTACTATTTCAAAAGCTGTGACTTTCTGTCATTGGGTCTGCTGCTTTCCTGTGGTAAGATCTCCTCTTTCTGCTATTCCGAACAGACTGTTGATGAGTTCCTTGTGAGTTTTACTGAGAATATCCCAATGTGAGGAGACAAAAAACCCTCAGCAGCTCTAAGTGTGCTTGAAGACAATACCTGCTATGAAGGGACATTTTGCCACTTTTGACTGTACCTTGCTGTTTATCCACAGTCACACAGAGGACATATTGCAAATAAACTGGAAATGCTGCACTCCCCAGAGAAGCTCTGCTAAGGCACTGTCACAGCAAACAAAAGAGATTCTTTCCAAAGAATAACAAGTATGCCAGGTATTTTGCTTTCAGAAGAGTAAAGGGACAGTTTTATTATGAGAAGCACAATGATATACTGAAAAGAGTTTTGTTTGGTTTTTAGTAAAAATTATAAATAATTTCTGCCCATGAAGAAGCTTGCAAGATAACTAGAGTTCATCAGTTACAAAGTTCATTTATTTATTTATTACAAAAAGCCAACACCCCAAAGAAAGCCATCTCTTTCTCCAAACAAATTTTTACCTTCGAACCTCTCTATAAAGAGAATTTCTTTCAAACATTATTTATTTTCTCATAACACTATACCACCTCACCACCTCATAGTAACTTTCAGATTAAATTTTATCAGATTATGAGAGAGACCAGTTCAAGATATTTTTAATTTAATTTTCAAGTAAAAAAGATAATTTTGGGATTTCCAATACATTAAGACACACTGTGACAATTAATTTATTTAGAACAGAAATATTGGTTGATAAATGAAACTTTACACACTGTTCAAATAGAATTAATATTTTGAGTTACATCTTCTTTAAGCCTCCATGACTACTAAGGAGATAAAGAAAAGAGACTGAGTTCCCTGGAGCAGCGTTTTTATGTTTCTTGTTTTCAGTATCTTGAAGAACTTTAGTTCTTTGCTACTGAATATTTTAAAATGGATGTTTATTTAAAAAGTGTAATAAAGTGTACATCAATACAAGGTCAGGCTTAATTCCACATTTTGTTAGGATCAAAGGAATATTGCTGATATTTTATTTTTAGTAATTGCATTAAAATACATATTTCACTTATGTTCAACCACACAAATAAAAGGCTTAACTGAATTTTCAAGCCCTTTGGATATGAATTGAACTTCCATATGTGAAATGAACCATTAGTGTTAATATTGCTATAAATATGTCTGTGAAAACCAAACATTATTCTTGATTAATAGATTATACTGAGGCTAAATTGCCTTTTTTAGAATTTGTTTTCTCCATATTAATGCTATTAAAAATACCTCTGAATTTAATTAACATTTAATATAGAAATTGAGTTTAGTAATTGGCTTAATGCTTCTACTAATTGTTTATATATTAAATCCTCATTTTCCAAGAACATTTTACATTGCAGAAGAATAATAATTCTATTTTAAAAAATAATCTTTTTGTTGGGGAGATTTTTCTTTTTGAGTTAGTAACACAAATATTTTTGTTGAATCACTTCTAAGTTAGAATTACTATGACTACTATTACTACTACTCTTAATTCTTAATTGTAGCTGCCAGTACATTATACTTTATTGAAAATCATTGGTGAAATCAATAGCAAAAATTTATTCTTAGGAAAATAATTTGTCTTTATTTAGACAACAGTAATTACCAGCCACAGATGCTTGCATGGTTAAATACTTCATAGTAGTATTTACTTGTACAAACATAAACATCATTTTTCTTTTCAAATAAGATAAGCCTTATGATCAACACCAATACAGACCTTTTTATTACCATTTTTGATGTTATTTTAAGAATAATTTACAGACTTTTGATTTACTAGGGCATCCTGTCAATGAATAAATATCTTGTGGAAGAATGCTTAGGAAAAAACCTTTAAATGAAAAAAGCATAGCTACGTTGTCAGAAACAATGAAAATAATTTGCTGTGAAATGTGGAATTTTCTACAATACAGGACAAACTAGAATATTTTTTATTTCTCAGCTGATGAGAACAGGAAGAAATTCCTTTTCAAGTTTAATGTCTAAACTCCCAGTCCTGCAAAGTTTGTATCTTCCAAACGATAGACAATAAAAGATGCTGAACTCAAAAATTACTGAAAAAAGTGGAAAAATTTATGCAGAACAAAGCCCACCAAGGCCATTTTACACACTTTTTTTTTTTTTTTTTTCATTAAGGAGCACAAGACAAATGGGCCAGAGATTACAACCAACACCTAGGAATAGAAGTCAGGTACTTTAAATGCCAGATATCTGTAGATAATAATTATTCTGATAACATGCAAACAGCTAAAGTACTGCCTTCTGTGTCAATGAAAGCGACTGCTGAAAGATCACTCCTACATCTTGTGTGTCCTGGAATCTCTAAGTGTGTTGCTCTAAAATTCTGTGCATCACCAACTTATGACTGTCCCATGCCATTTTTATGTCTGTGTTTATTCCTGTATTCCTGATTTATAATTGGAGTCTAGCACTGCACAAGTGATCACTGAAGCATAATTCCTGAGTGTAACTCCTAATTGAACTAAAGATCTCTGCAAACACAGGTCAGTTAGGTATGGGTGAAACTCAATGTATAACTTGGTAATTTGGCTAATGTTAGAAAAAAAAATTGTGTGTGTGTAAAGATAAACAATATATGTTACAAAATCTTTGTTTACTGACCAAGAGAGGTCTTCAGTCTTTCTTTTCTACATTTTTAAGATGGCCTTGTAAATTTTGTTCCCCTGAAAGGAATTGTATAAGCTAGATGTCTGGAGACTTAATTTTAGATGTTCAAGACTTAGATATCTGGAGTGCCTTTCAGAAATCCTAGGAAGCCTCTCTAACAGAAATCATTTAGAGTATGCACCACATACTGCAGGTTGATTCAGGCTCATGTTTTGGTAGGTCATCCTGACTTACTAGCATGCTCTGATGAATTTGAGCAATTTTATTGAGCCAGCCTAGAATGCTGCTGCCTTTTCCTTCGCATTGTGTTGAAAAATACATTCCTGGATAGCCACATGTCCTTGGTGTGAAGCATAATTAGACGTCATCTGGTACAGCTAGAAATCCTCATCCAGCTGGCCTTTCACAATAACCTAGTTCAAACCACCTTGAAATGTCTAAGCTAAACCTCACAGAGCAACCTGGTTTACACAAAACCAACTCCATCTTTGTTTTGCCTTACATCCCCTGGTTTCTGTACTCACTGATTTTACACTTGCCTGATCCAGTGCTTAATCAGAGCACAGGAAGGGTACAAACACCATCACTGTTTGACTAGCTGCATTCATGTACCAGCCACAAAATGTTGTTAGGTGGAAGAATGGGTCTTTTATGCCTTTTTTAGGTACCAGGCTCTCATTTTACAAGGACCACTTGTACAGCCACGTAGCCACAGCAATGAAAGGACCACCACTGATAAAAACAACAGGGCTATAAAATCTGCACTTCGAAACATACCTTTGGCAATATCTTCTCCTTGAAGAAACCAAGGCTACTAAATCTTGCTAACTAGCCACATCAAGAATTAGGAGAATATGGGGAAATAACAGTGATCCCAGAGACTCCAAGATGTACTCACGTATGTGCCAGAAGCCAATTTTTGCCTGGGAAGATGTTCACTTTACTTGTTCTTTGCTTTCTGCGTAAGCACAGGTCATTTGAAGCATTTTTTTAATGCTTCACACAAGCACAGACAAGAAAACAGAGTAGCTGTGGATTGTTTTACATATTTTCTATAAAGTCTTACTTCGCCGTACATTTTTATGTCTGAGTAGTTTTACTTGTTATATCTGCACTGTCTTTTTGCATATTCAAACACAGATTGTTTTGACCTTATTGCTTGCTTTTGATTCAAGTTATATGTCATGGTGTACTGCTCCTGAATGCTGCAGCTCCTTCAGTCCTCTCGGTGCTCAGTCCAAGCACGCCCTGTACGTGCAAAAAGTGTGTGGCTCACACAAACCTCACATACCTCCCAGAGCACAGGCCTGATCTGGCACATCACTACTCTTCCACTTCCAGTTCAATGGGAAAATATTATTTCTTAAATGGCACACTCTTTGGCGTATATGGTGTGGTTTTCATCCTACAGTTGCTGTTTTAAATCCCTCTAAGCCGATGCAAATTTTTTCTTTGTTTTGTTGTCATTTGCCTCCACTGAAAGTAGTGTTTTTGCATAAATCAACATTTCATATATATTGTGTCAACGTGTTATTATTAAATATTTCACACATGATGACCTTTGAGTGTTTCTTATTCAAAGATTCATGCAAGATTTATCCCTGTACAAACACTCTGAAAACTCTCTCTGACAAAGTCTCAGGCAGGTATGAGAGTCATTTTTGAAATTCACCCTTCAGCATAAAGTCTTTTGGCAATGCTTGACAGTTCTCATGTGCTAAACAAAATAAAAATGTGCCAATCTGAGATAAATGCAAGTTATCAACTTTCCTTTAAGGCCTGATTAATGCATTTCAGCCATTGTTTCGGATACACTAAGGGAATGCCTTTTGTTGCAAAACAAAACTAATATTGAAATTGTTGTTTCTCTTAAACTGCTGAATCTTCAGTTGAAATGAAAAGATCATCCCTGCCTGAAAATATTGTTGGCCTGGGTCCTTGAATATAAAGCTTGAGGAATACATGCCAGATTTGCAGTTACCTACCCCTTATAAATTCTCCTACAGTAAGGAAAATTAAGTTGAAAAATTAATACTGACTTCAAACTCTCTTCCCCAAAGTTGCTCAGGGAAAAGCAGGACAAGTTCTATGGAACAGGCACCTACCTATAGGATGCTCCAGTTACCACTTGTAAAAAGTATTTTAGTGCTGCATGCTGAAAATTGAGACCACCTGAGTTGTTATGAGAGATATTTAATATATGATGTGGTAGTGTTACCAACACCTTTCTAGCCACCAGTGAAAAGCAAAGGAAGGGGGAGGTTGCTGTAGGGGAAATGAACTTATCTCAGCCAAGCCAAATACATATGGTCAAGGTGAAATGAATCATCTTAATTTGTACAGTAACTGAACATTTTCACGGTTATTTAAATGCATATTATGATACAGCTCTATTTATGACATTTTCCTGGGTAGATCAAAAAACATTCCTTCAGCCCTCTAGCTGAAAGACACTGTTCAAGGGTGGGAGACAAGTGCTCTAAACAAAGGGGACTGCCACATCAGGCAGACAAGTAAGAAAACTAACTTTTAATAACTCTTCTCTATAAAATGATGAAATCCTGCAGTGCAAATGAGATGGGATTAGCCAGAAAGGTAAGCTAGTTAGAAGGGAAAAATCAGTGAAAAAAAAAATTGGCATGAAAGAACAGAAAACTTAATCATCTGGATGCTTGATGCTGTGGTGCCCTATATCCTTTTATGTCTCTAGAATAGTAAAAGGACTTAATTTTTATCCAAAATTGAGCCTTTCTCTCTGAGAACTTCCCCAGCATCACATCCTTTTTCTTTCCTATACAGATTAAAATTCTGCAGCATTTTGGGCTCTCTCCGGGAATGTTTAAGTGGCTCCAGGCACAGTCTTGGATCCTCTTTGTAGTGAGACATTGTCTGTTATTTTATTGTTCCCCCTTTTGAGCCATTCTGGGACTAGTTTGTTTTGGCTTTTGCAGCTGGAGGGAGAGGGGTTAGGGGATGGGAGGAGTGTTAGATCCTTCTTTGGGATTGGTTTGTCTTCCCTCTGGAGTGACTTGGTACATTCTGAAATCTGTCTAATTTTTATTCGTCTCAATATTATACATATATATGTATGTAATTATTCTATACCCTTCCATAATTAATTGTAATTAAATCTTGTAATACGCCTACTTGGTTTTGTTTTTTTTGGTCGTTGCTGTAATATTGATTGTGAAAGAATGTTAATTTCTGTACAATACTCTGTTTTATTCAGATGTATGTAGGTTCTTCCTCCCACGTGCCTCTGCTGTTTTTTCTGAGGGAGGAAAGGCCATTGGACAAAAAGTCTCAGACTTAATTTTCCATTATTAAGTAAAGAGGAATTAAATTAACAAGAAAACACATCTGACAGCAGTAGAATTAAAATTTCACTGTGATTTTTTTTTCTCTTTCTAAACCAGCATCCTTTGCACTTGTTCTTCATGTTTTCTAGTCAAGTTAAATGAGTTTGACATTGGGATATTTATGTACAAAATACTGCTTTTAAAAAACCTTTCTTCTTTACACTCCTGGCTTTGGGGATTATTTGTTTTCTCATTTAAATGGGATTTTTTGCTAGAGTCTTTTCTACCATTTATAGATAAAAATATTTTTACATTTCATATGTGCAGAATATTAACTATTATAATTTGTCTTTTATTGAAAAAAAATGGGTGTTTTATAAGTGATATAAATCTACATCTATATAGTCTAGTAAACTTCTATATCAGTGGTGTAGTATGCAGCACTAATGATATTTCCAGGATTGCACTATAGCTTTACTGCATCCGTTTGGATTCTGTCAGAAGCTGTATCTTAGTCTGTGCTCAAGGAATTTGTACAGCCTGAGAATTTTGCAGAATCACCACACATCAGTCTAATGCAACACTAAATTAGCAATGTCTATGTTGTCAGAAACGAGTCCAACCTACACTGTCTTTGTAAGATTTGCAACTACCGTGTTACAGGCAGGAAAACAAAGACATTTTTAGAGGTTAATTTAAGACCCTGTACATTGTAGAGTCTCATAAACCTGGCAAAAAGGATGCCCAGAGCAAGTTTCCAAGCTTAGTTTATCTGCAGCTTTTAAGGTTAAGAGCCCCACAATGTGCAAGGGTCAAATAATACCAACTGCAAAAGCAATTCCAGTTGAGCTTATGGGTTGTTTTTTGGGGTTTTTTTTGCCAAAATTCAGACATCTGTTAAACAATGCAGCCCTTAAAAAGCAAAATATCTATGCTTGCATCACAACACATACAGAATTATTAACAGTGATTCATATCTCTGACTATTTGGATTTAGTTTGCAACTACTAACAGCTAATTTGGAAAAATAAATATCAATTTACTTCCTGAGTTTTGGAACAAATATAGTTCTAAAAATGGCTTCTAATTGGCTGGAGACCATGGGCCAGGATTTTGAATTAACACTTAAGGTTATATCCTAATTTCTCATTTGATGTAACATTTCTGGATTGATTTCACCACCGAACCATTCCCAAGATCTAATTGCATCTTGCACTTCTAAGAATTCTCTCTTGTTTTTTCCCTTTAATTCCAGCTATCCATTTCCTGTGACCACCTTAATTCTTTTTTCCTATTTGTCTGGTCTTTATTTCTAGAGTTTGCTTCACTTTGATTTCTTTGGGCATTAGAGTATTGCTTTGCTAAACCTACTAACTCTGAGACCCTTCATGTATTTGAAGTCTGCTATGCTGAAGGGCATTCTCTCTCTCTCTCTTTCTACTATTACATGGTATTTCATGTGGTAATATATCTGAGATGAGATGGCATTATAGCAGAATATGAAACAGAAAAGATAGATTTCAAGTTAATGATAGGTTTGGTTTAGACGAATGTAATCAAAACAGAAAAGGAGAAGGGGAAAAACACTTATTTTGAAATCAGAGGTAACGAGCAGTTCAAACAACAAATAAACATATTGGAAAGAAACACAATTTGGAGCAATTTTGAAAAAAAAGGAGAAAAAAGCCCCATCTAACCACTATAAATAGTTATGGGTATACATCTGGCCAAGAACGTAGAAAGGCAGAGGCAGATAATAATGTGATTACTGTGGTAATGATATGCATTAGATACATTATGGGAAAAAAAAATCCATACTTAATGCAGCCAATCCACTTATTGACTTTTCTTAATGGTAAGAAAAACCTGCTCAAAAACCAAAAGCAGATATCCTTTTTTATATTCTCCCTGACTTATGAGCCCCATCTCCACGTTCCCCTTGATTAAGAGCAGTAGACAGAGACAATAGAATAATACATATCAAATCTCACACCTACTGGACCAGGTTAAGATTTCATATAAAAGTTGACTGAGTCACTGTTGCTGTTGAAAACAAAATATATGAATAGTAAAAGATGGAAATACCAAGTATTACTTTTGCTTGACACTTTGGTTAAGTTTATTTTGCTTTATTTGTATTCTTTCATTATACTTCCTAAGTATATACATATACTTGCAATGAATTCATCTGACTGCAAATCTAGGTGAACTTCACTGACAAGGTTCCAAAGTCTTAGCATTCCTTATTTTCACTGCTCAACTCCTACTTTATGTGACTAAACTTTGAACAACCTTGCAAAATACAGATTAACCAAAACTTCATCTTCGATGTTGCCACACCCTATTTTCAGCAATTAGAAAGGTGCCTGGCACAGAATCAATCCAGCTCTACAGCAAACTAAAGTTTTGGTCTTGACAGTCTTTTTTTTCAATTGCAAGAACAAAGCTACTGAATAGATAAACAAAAAGAGCAGAGCTAACTCAAAAGCCACTTGTATGATTGATCTCATCCATTGGTAAAATCAAAGCATTTGTAACAAACATTTTTATTATTTTCATTCCCACTCACTTCAAGTGCCATTTTCTGAGCGCGGGGAGAATAAAGGAGCCCTATATTGTGCTGTCATTCCATGAACAGAACGATGCAATCCTTCCACAGACTTTTGGATTTGTCCAAGATGACACAGATCTGATCAACTAGAGAGAGTAGGCAATTCAGCATCATCCTTTACAAATAAAAAAGTGAGTGCATACAGAAGCAGCAGAAAATGTGGAGATGCCAAACCAGGTGTCTGAACTGGTCAACAGGATTATTTAAGAGAGCAGCAAGCAGAGCTGCCCTTGAAGTGGAGAAAAAACACTGATGATTAGGACTGCCAAAACCTATCAAACTGATGATTGCAAGCAGAGGAGGAAAGTTCTGGCAATGCAGGAAACAGGTAGCAAGAAAAAAAGGTTGAAAACCTGAAAACTAAATGAAAAGGTGAAGAGAAAAAAGAGGGTAGAAAAAAAAACGACTGAATGCAAAACACAATGTGGCAGCAAAAGTTCTGTCTTGTGAACAGCAAGTAGAAGCAGTTTTGTGCAGGAAAAAGCCCCACCAGCAGAATGGCAGGGAGGGTGGTCCTTCAGCATTGCATTTTACCCATTCTCCCCTAGGACTGCAGCATGTATATTCTTTTAAGCAATGTTTTAATTTTCTGCTTGGACCTAAGTAAATTTAATATTTAGAAATGATACTGCTTCTGTAACCAGATAAATATGAGGCACACCCAGAACGTGGTGATCTTGCAGTGAATTTTAACTCCAAGAATTTTTAGACTGATTTAGAAAACCAATTATTTTAAAAGTGCAATTTATCTTTTCTCCATTTTTTACTTGCATGAGTGGTATGCAACAAAACCAAATAACAGGAAAAAAGACTTGTCTTGATCTCCCATGTCTCACTTTGGCAATCTAGCCTGTCTCTCAGCTTTAGCCTTTAAAGAAATCATAGAGGAAGGATACAGGTGCTTCAGTAAGGCCAGCAGGCTTACTTGTTTCTTCCATCTCTCTCCTGCATACAATGGCACTATCAATATAGATTTCAAGCCTTTTCAGCTGTGCTTATCATTCACTTAAACATTAACTTCAACCACTAAAATTGGTGTTCAACACCCCTGCAAATCTACTCCAGGTGCAGGTGTAAAATCTGAAGAATTAAGCACTTTAGACTTGAAAATACTGAGGGTGAGGATTCTTCTTACCTGATCTCTAGTTCTGATCAAATTTCTCTGAACAAAATCAATTTTGGACAATCATAGGATAGTCACACATTCTAAGATAAACTGAATGTTATATATTCTTGTACAATTGTTGTATAAAGAAAACTAGAACACCTTTCACTTCACACTGTAGTTTCATCAACCTGCAAAACTATTATTTTATGTGTTCCTGCAATGACTCAAACACTTTCCCTGAATGAATAATGATTGAGAATATTTTATTGAACACATAAGAAAAGCTTTCTCTTCTTTATATTCTGTTAATTTTCACTGTCATTAAAAAGAAAAGACAGGGCATCTCCATTGCAATATGACAGTTCTGTTAGGAAGAAGCAAAAATGTATTGCAGAAGCAAAAAAGGAAAAATATTTTTATTATATATTTTATATATTATATATTTATGTCATATTTTAAATTTTATGTTTTGCATATAATACATACTTTATATATTATATTTATTATATAAATATTATTTTTTTAATTTTAAATCAACAAATTTAAACCATTTAGGAAGTTAAGTTAATAAATTAGGAAAACACAAAAGAAGGAAGAGTTAACTTTTAAGGATTAAATTGTGGGAATGATAAAGAAACCTACGATTAAGTAATTGCTTAAAAATCTGAAGACTTTTTTGCATTTTGAATATTAAAAGGAACTACCACTATTTAATGGTATAATATTAGATTATGTTTTCATTAATCATTATTTGGAACTTTTCCCTATTTCAAAAGTAGTTCTAGTTTAGACAGAGATAGTTCTTCAAAGTTTTAATGCTGTTCTTTAACGAATTGCATTCCAACTATGGATAGAGAAAATTTTAAGATGCTCACATCTTCCACACCTAGAAATACAGAGAAATCTTTGATTCTACATTTTATTTAATCCATCTTTAAACCATAGGCATACAAACTGGAACTGATACTTTTATTTTGAAATATTCACTGGAAATACAGGTGTTGATGTTTGTTCTCCTGCAAAAGCATTTTTGTTGTATGAAATAAATTCCTTAGGTGGATTGTTACAAGTTTTTAAAGTAGTCTGTAAGAATGTGATTATCCTTATGCCTCCCTCAATCCCCTACTCCCTTATACCCTTCCTTAAAATGACATTGTGGATATCTGAATTCCTAAAAGCAATGGAACTATAAATAATAAATGGATTCCTTGTAATTAAAAAAGCAGGAAAAAATCATAGAATTATTAAACGTTCATATCCACCTGCTTAATTCATATTAGTAATCCCAGAATACAAAAAGCATTGAAAACACTTGAAGTCATATATCCTTAAATACAAGAAAACATTATTTTTTTGACATGGGGCCTCCCAGGTTAAGATATATTTTAAATGCACAATTTTGATAAACAAAAAAACAAACAAAAAAAAAAAAAAAAAAAAAAAAAAACCACACAAAAACCAAAAACAAACAAAAAACCCCAAAAAACCAAAACAAACAAAAAAAACCAAAAAACCAGAAAAAAACCCCAAAACCAAATTCACCTTTCTTCTAGTTTAATACAAGGATGATTTTGTCAAACATGACTTTTCTGCAAAAATAACCAAGATGAGGAAGAAAGACGAACAATCTATGCATTAAGAACAATAATACAACCATCCCACTGAAATCTGTGATTCCTATAAAATTAAGAAAATAACAAATTAACTTAGCTAAATATGCCATGTTTAGTTTGTTGTGTAACAATGCCTTGATGAAAGCAAAAAAATTTGAGAAAGTGTTTAAGGGATCTGTGATTGTTATATACATTGAGTTTCAGCATTTTCTTTCCTTTTTTATCTTGACATCTTATGCTGTTTAAGAGAAAACAGCTACTTAGGAAAGTATAGATTTTTTCTTAGCACTCCTCTTTCTTTCCACTGTTGCTTATTATCATTATTATTATTATCACTATTATTATTAGTATTAGTATATGAATTTCCCCTTGCAAAGCACTTTGCATTTGCAGCAAATGTACAAGGTTGTATTGTGGCTGGTTTTATATACGGAGAAATATAAAACAAGTGTTATTATTTCCACAAAAGCTTTAATGTCATGTTGCATGAAACCTGCTATCACTGGTAAAAACTAAAACCCTCTGCCATTCTTCACATGGAGTTTGGCTTTGTTATTTTGGCTGGTGGTGCTGAATTATTACTCCTCCTGCAGGATAATCAGCTGAGGGAAAGGAAAAGTGAAATTTAGCTAAGAAGATTGGTATTTCAACCTCCTCCTGGAGCTCTATGCAGCTGGAAACCCAGGGATGGTTTAGCATCTGCTCTGACAGCACCTGTTACTGTGTGTTGTCACTTCCATCTCCCAGTGTGGCTGTCAAACCCAACCGAGGTGACCCTACAAGTGTTTCAGGGGACAACTAAGTATTTTTTCACACCAGAGCTGCCTGTGTGTGGAGAAGCAGAGAGGAGAGGAGGAAGCAGCCCCAGCGCTGGGTGCAGACATTCCTTGCAGTCATTCCGTCCCTGCCACAGGGAAGTGGAGCTGAGGCACTTCTTGTGTCTCGGGAGACAGCTCCGATTCCTTCTCCTCTGCTCGGGGGAGACCAGCCCTCACTCGCAATGACATTTCCAGCCTGGTGCAGCACCGTGCAGTGGCAGAAGTGAAGTGCTGCAGCCTAATGAAATGCTTCCAAATCTATTTCTCTGGAGGGGAAAAAAAAAAATTAAAAAAGAAAATTTGCTTGCCAAAAAAACAGAACGCGAGAACACTTGAGAATCCCAAAGCCGAATTTTTTTTTGTTAATAGAAGATAAAGTCTCCTATTTGATAAAAATAGAGTTGTACTTGTGATTTCAGTAGTGAAAGGTGGGTGCAGGGATATGCTCAAAAACGTTGAAAATAAAATTGTTCTACAAAGTTAAATGTTTTCATGAGAATACATTCAGATTTGTGTAAAGATCTATATGTGCATGAGCTATGCTTTAATTCAATTTTGGGGGGCAGATGCTCATTAATTTTGTATTTCACATAATAAATCTATACTTAGGTTGTTATTACTGCAGTAAAAACTTTAGTTTAAAAGATAAAAATAAGAATTTTAAAAGTTCATCTAAAGCACTGAGAATAAAGTGAAAAATTATGTACTTTCCTGTAACTGGTAATCAGCAGAGTTTAGTAAAGGAAAAATTGTGTGCAAGTGAAATAACAGTTGGGTTATTATGGCTGCTGCTGCTGCCAAAATCCTACACAACTACCTGAAAATGGATTCACACAGATCCCACATTTTTTCTTTAGACACGAAATACTGATTCACTGAAGATCTTGAGAGAAATTAATTGGATAAATCTTAGAGAGAAATTCAGACCAGGCAATGAAATATGCTTCTCATTCCCTTGCATGCCTGTTTGTATGTGTGCATATAAAATACAAAACTGAATTGTTTGTTTTGCATCTTGCTTATTGCTCCAATGCCAAAGAAAAGCTGATGTGAACTAATAACACAGTGCCCCTGGAAAGCACCTTAAAAATTTCCACACTTTTCTACTAAGGAATATGATAAGGAAGAATGAGTGAAATGCTAATAGAAAAAAGATAATTTCCCCATAAGAGGGCAAAGTAAGCATTAAAGGGAACCCAATTATGCCTTCAGGGTAAAAGATCTGCTGGCAGCAGTTAAGCAAATTTGATTGAAAGCAGTTAAAATTCCCAAGTGTAGAAATATGAAACTGCTTGTACTGACAGATCTAATTCTTGAAATGTATAGCAGAAATTCAGAACAAAAAAAAGGGCTGAAGCCAACTCCAGGCAGGCACTCAGCTAGCAAATCACTGACTTCCAATAATTCCTGGCACATTCTTCACATTTCAAAAGACAAGCAAATACTGAAAATTCTGAAAACTGTACACAACAAACCTGAATATGAGTTGAACTACAATGTGTGAAAATAAAGCATTCCATTAGATATGCCATGTTAATAAAAGAATATTCTGTACGCTCTAAAACACAAAACAAACATGGCAACGTGATACATCCAGTGATATTCAAAGTGCTAGAATTAGCAGGACTTTACGAACCTAATACTGTTTGTCTTCTCTTCTTCATTGGATCTCTTGTTCTCCTGCATTTTCAATCAAGCACTGACGCTTAAAAGTTTTCATGATCAATTAAACGAGGTTACACATTTTCTTCAACTCGAGTAAAGGAAAGACATCAGAGTAACTACCTCTATGAATGCCCCACACTCCTTAAAAAAGAAGTGGGGTGTCAGTATCACAGTGATGTTCTGGTTGTGATCTTTGCACTATCAGATATTTTTGCCATTGCAGAATGATGGTGAATTCTATTGATGGATACTGTGCAGCCACCGTTTGCTGCACCAGCAGCCTGAGGCCATGGAAACACTTTTTAGCTTCTCTGGTAGAATTTCCATTTAGACTCCTGGGTGTGCTAATAAAATAGGATAAAATACGGTTGTTCAAAACAAGATACAAAAACTTGCATTGTTAAATGACTTAGGGTAATAATTTATTAACTAAAGGCATTCTCATGTGGCTGTACCAACTGCTGACTGAAGGATCCTGTCTCTATCAGTACTCATATCCACAAAAGCCACCAGGATTAATATTGAGGTCATATTTGAATCTTTTAGGGAGGAAAATATGGACTTTTGTATCTTTAATTTTTAAGGGCATCTTAAACTTGTATTTTCACAACTAAAAGTTAAAAATAAGTCAAATCTACTTAAAAATGCTTTAAATTATATAAATATTTATGTAAATTATATAAACATATTATATATTATATAATTATAATATTTCCATATAATATAGAAATATATATTTTATATAATATAAAGTATATAATATTGTATTATTTATATATTATATAAATATAGCAAAAATTCTCTAAAAAATTTGTCAATTAAACCACTTACAAAGAAATTTATTATGAAATGAGATGTTTCTGATGTTAGTTTATAAATTTGGAAAATGTTATCCTCAGTTTCAATGTAGGGAAACACACATGGTAATATGTTCAAAGTCACCTGGAAGAGGAGCCAAGCACACCAAGAACAGAACCCTCTTCAGTACTCTCCTGAAACTCAAGTCAGTGACAAATTCTCTAGCTTGTTGTAAAACTTGTAGTCTTTATGCTACTTTACTCCTAAGTCTTTTACTTTACTATCTACTAATACTTGGTCTACATTAATACTGATAGAATCATAGAATTGTTTATGTTGGAAGTGACCTCAAAAGCTTCTGTAGCCAAACTCCCCTGAAATGAGCAGGGACATCTTCCACTAGATCAGTTTACCACAATGCTCCTCCTTGCCACATCTCCAAAGGAGACATATTTGTGATACTGCTGCTTTTATTTGCCTAATCTCCTGGACAACTTTCATCATTGACTTTTCTGTTTCAAGTATTTGGCTGGATAATTAGGATTCCTGAAAAAATACTCATGCTAAGCATGCTATTTTTATAATTTTGCACACATAGAGACTGCTTGTAGGAAAACAGATAGAAAAAAGAACCAGGTCAAGTTCTCTAACGTGATGTTAATGATATTTTTAAAAAAGGGATAAATATTAAAATAATAGAATTTAGATGAAACTAGAAGAAATACTTCAAGGCGTTACCAGACAAAATGAGTTAGTCTCTTTCTTAATAACCTTAGAAATGAAAATAAGGTTGCTCCTTTCTGACTGGACATTTTGACCCATAAAAAAGGCTTCTCCTGGTAGAAGAACATATAGTGGCTGTAGGAAGTGATGAAACGAGACACAGTAGTGGCTTGTGCTGTAAATTCATCAGTGGGACTTGAGCCATGTCGGCACTCAAGTTCTTTAGTGGTTTGCTATGGCAGTCATCTTATTTTCATTAGCAATAATTTCATCTGTGACTTCTGCATAAAATGGGGGTCCACACAAAGATGAATTGCAAATCTGGGAGGCGCTGTAAACGTAGGGAAGGATCAGGGTGCAGTAAAGAAAAAAGGCAGTCTGGAAGACTGGAGATAGAGACACAAGCTGAAATGCAGAGACGGGGTGCAAACAAGGGATGAAGACTTGGGAGGGATGCAAAACTGTATTTTCTTTCTTTCTCTCTGACTAGAGATAGGAATAAACGGCAAAATGAGTGGTGATGACTTGAAAGTAACTCTAAAAATGAAAGAATTGTTTTCTTCAGATGAAGGCTGAATGTGTGCTGCTAGTGGAGAGAACAGCCATAAATAAGCAAATTAATTTCTTAAGAGGGTTTAAAGGAAGTAAGTTCCACTCTACAAAGAAAAAGTGAAAGTACTTTTTTGGATACCCATTTCCAAAACAAGAGAAGAATGCAGGATAGTGCACAGACTAAAAAGAAAACCACACATGTCTGGGAAAAGACCATTGAATAGTTTAATTAATTTATTTCATAAATATCAAACTATATCACTATCAAACAACACCTGGAATGGAAAGCAACAGAATACAACAAACAATGGTGCTGGTTTACTTACAAGTATAGACAGAATGGTTATGGAAAATCAGGATTAGAAAGCTCTCATTTTCAGATTTTAAGGTTTGCGAAATCACTTTTAACAAGTGGCTCTTCTTGAGAAGAGGGTGTGAAGCTGCACAGGAGAAGGAAGAAAATGAAGTGGAAAATATAATAGTGTACGAAAAGAGATTGTACAACAGAAGTTCAAGGCTGGACTTGTTATACCAAAATCTTACCTATTCCTCTCTTTCTCCTTTTATCACTTCCTAATTAGCCCATGGGATTTGATTGTGACATAGCTACTGATTTTTCTTCCTGTCCAGCTTAAATAGAAATATAGGCAGGTAAATTTGCATTTCTTTTTGCCGAAATGTTTTTCTTTTCACTGAAATGGGAAAATATGTTTTCTAATAAAGAGGTGCATTTTCATGTATCAATACATAATCACTGGAACCCGCAAGAAGTACACTAGTCACTAATGTGATTTGACTTCTGAAGAGAAAGCATAAAATGGAGAGGAAGGAACAGGAAATCAAGCAATAGCTTGGTACGTTCATTATTCATCAGTTAATCACTAGATATAAAATAGTCCACTGTAATTACTCTCTTATCTGCATCCATCTTTTTTGTTGTTGTACGAAATGAAACAAATTCTGACTAAAAGCTCAAAGGAAAGAAGAAGAAGAAGAAAAAGGAGGAAGAGGAAGAGGAAGAGGAAGAGGAAGAGGAAGAGGAAGAGGAAGAGGAAGAGGAAGAGGAAGAGGAAGAGGAAGAGGAAGAGGAAGAGGAAGAGGGGAGAGAAAGAGAGGAAAAGTAAAAGGAAAAGGGGAAAAAAGGAAAAGGAAAAGGGGGGAAGGGGAAAGGAAAAGGAAAAGGGGGGAAAAAAAGAAAAAAGAAAAAAGAAAAAAAAAAGAAAAAAGAAAAAAGAAAAAAGAAAAAAAAAAGAAAAAAGAAAAAAAAAAGAAAAAAGAAAAAAGAAGAAAAAAAAAAGGGTTGGCCTTATAGGCTAGAACTGGAATTTCATGCTTCCAAGTTTCTGTCCCATCACCTCCCTTTTACCCACTGGTTGATGTTAAATGGGCCACTTGGCGTATTGTATATGAATAAAATCTGATTTTGCACAGAATCCTCTTCCATAGATTTATCAACTTTGGAGCGCTCACACATTCCAGAAAGAAATTGCTCTGGAATGAGATTAAATTTACCTGAACAAATTTTAGTGATGATGTTTTTCACTAAATTTTTAAATGAAAACAGTAAGAGCTCTTAAATTAAGCACATGAATAAATGCAAACAGCAACCAGTGACAGAGCACCAACATTTGGTTACCTTTAGAAACCATCAAAACTGCTTTTACACTTGCATATTTTCTTTCCCATGACTGCATTTTCTGATTGATGTATCCTTGGAGATACTAACAGCATGTATTTTTCCAACAGCTGTGTAGTTGATCTATTTCTGCACTCAGTGGAGATGCCTTGACTCTTTCATGGTGAAGGATAACTGTTTGGAGTCTGGGGTCTGGTCTGCCATCAAAGCTTTGGGGCTGAGGATGCTACACTGTGACTGGCAGGTTCTCTATATGTGTCAGTGGGAGGAAGATCCTGCAGAATTGGTTTGTTGTACAGGTGAGAGGATTATATATGGGTAAGTAGTTGCTAATTAGTGCAATTCATCTTCTTTCTTGCTGTTTCATTTTTTTCTTGGCCTCAGCTGACCACTGAAAGCAAGAACAGAATGTTTTTACAGACAAAATGGCCTGACATACAGCTTATTGGCAGTTTTCTCTAGTTTTCTAAGTACAGAAATGTCGTGTATTCTTTTGGGAAACATCATGTGCATACTTGTCTGCATGTTCTGGTGAGCTGATGGGAGTTGTCCAGGTTAGAGAGACCTTCCAATCCCTACCTTTGATTTGTCAAACAACAAACATTCTAAATGAATAGCCACGTCGATCTTCACCATTCATTATTACCCATAAATATCACATGTACATACAGATAACACACTAAGCTTGGAACTACACAGACCACTCCCTCCCTGAGCAATGATATATTTGGACCATTTTTGCAAGGCAGTCTACGAAAAAAACCTATGAAAAGTCAGCAGTAGAAAAAAATGAAATTTATTAGATTCTCACATATAACTCATAGTTTTACATTATACATTTTTGTCTAAATACACCTTTAAAGTACTGAATTTAGAATGTGTGCCTACTTAGATGTATAGAACTTGGATGATCCTAACATCAAAAAGAATAGAAAAATAAGCGAAATAGAAGAGGAAGAAATGGCATTTTCTTAAAAGACAAACCAGCTGTGACATTTTTATTGCTATTATTTTCATTGTCATTTTTTTCCCTCTCTTTAATTCAACTCACAAAACACCACAGTAGCTGCCTTAGAGGCAAGCTGCTGTGAAAGGCAGAGTCCAAATCAGCCTACTATTTAATTACTATCCTTAGTTATGAATCAGTGAACAGGCACTACACAGTGTTTTTGCCTTCCTGATTGAATTTCCCCCTTTGTAATAATTGCTTTTAGCACCAAGAACATTATGTTCCAACAAACAGTCTCACCAAGAGACAAAGTCCCCAGCTGGGATGTGAACTTGCAGAGCTGAAGTGCAAGGGAAGAAGTGCATAGAAACAGTGATAGAGCTTTGTCTCAGCAAAATTAGAGCTGAAGCTCTTCTGTAATTAACTCAGTGCTGTCTGACTCCCCATGCTTGCTCTCGACAGAAGGGGATGTTGTACGCTAGCTTGAGAAATGAAATGCCTCTCATTTACACAGGAAAAGCCCTTCTCCACTGGAGCTCATCAGGGCTGACTGCAGAGTTGGGTACAAGCTGCAGCCATGGCTCAGAGGACTGCTCTGCTCTCCTCTCTCCCAACACCCAGCAGTCTGCCCATTGTCCTCAGCAATGGGCTCTGCAGCCACCCCACATTCCTGTTTGATACTATTTTGTTTGGTTTCTTTTCATAAAGGTTGTTCAAAGTACAGTTTTCCACTGTGCCCAGTTCGAAGAGCTGAGAGGCAGAAGATGCAGGTTGCTTGATGTACTGCAGGGCTCATCTCAGAAAAATGTAAGTTTTATTTGCCGGAATTCTCTTCTAGGGAACAAAATCTGTGCATTGTTGCTGTGTAAAAATATTCACATCAACATAAGAAGCTGTGATTTTTCCCAAGCTGACCAGAATTAAATTAGGTCAATAATGTGAAACATAGAAACATCTTGTTTTGAAATGTTTTTCTCATTTACTTTCACTATAGGCACCCGTGTTATCTCAGAAAAAAAAAAACAAAAAAACCAAAAAAATTCAAAACCCTGATGATAACTACAATTCCAATTGCAAAAGCAAATTTTTTTTCAGATACATAAATTAGAATTAGTTCATTGTTGCTGAATTGCACCCATCTAATAGATTTTTCTCCTTTACCTCTGGGAAAGAAAGTAGATTCAAAGAGAGTATCTATACTACCTCCAGCTGGTGTAACAACATGCTTCAGAGGAGATCAAATAGCGCCACCAAAAGAATATTTACTTTTCTTTCTATGATTCAGTTATTAGAATCATGAGTCTAATTCCATTTAAAGATTCCTCATTTCCTCCCCAGAAGACATACATAAAAATGTCGACAAAATCATAATACCAAAAAAAAAAAAGGGAAAGCAGTATTTTTATGAAATTATTTTTAGAAACCTTTTACAAAGCTTATTTTCCAATCATTTTTTTTATCCTATTCTTTTGCCCTTTAATAAAACTTCTTGGGGTTTTTTTCCAAGAAAATATATTTTCCTTTTTCTTCTGTATTGACGCTTTTTAAATAATATATTAAAAATTTCTACTCTGTGATTGTGGAAAAGTCTTCTATTTCTTTATTTGCAGGATTTGTATCCCAAAGTAGAAGGAAGGTATGAACTGAACAGAATAAACGATACAAAATAGAACTAAACAAATTGAAATATTGGTCAAAATGTAACATTTGCCCACAAACTTATTACTGTGCAAAAACTGAGATATAGCAATTCATTTGTATTCTAATTTAAAAATTTCCATTAACAAAATACAGACGGGGCAGAAGTAAGCAGTATCTTTGGCCACATCTTCCTTTTCAGAAGAAACATTTTCCTTTACAAGCATTTTTATGACCTTTTAGAAATATACTGCAGAATTACTTTGATTTGCAGTATGACTTTGACATTTGTCCAGGCAGCAGTCTTCAAGTTGCTGAGTTTCAGTTTAGGAATGAATCTTTCCAAAGCAGAAAAGCTTTGCACTTCAGTGCACATTTTTCCACTGTCACTATGGTCAATTAAGGCTGGATACATAAAGTTATTTAAAATTCTTAAGATACTAAGGGTGACCTAACACGTAGTACTTGATGCCCTTTTCGGGGTTTTTTTTGTTTGGTTGTTTTGGTTTTTTTTCAGTACAATGACCTGAGTGTTTCCATTCTATTTTTCATATTTATTTGCATCAGTATGGGAAGACTTGAAATGTCACATGTTCATAATCAGCTTGAATATTACACAACAGCCAGCAGCAATCTTACCTACCTAAGTGAATTGGCAAAGCAGCTCATGAACAAGAAAGGGTATTCCTCACATGGGCCTCCAGTGCCTATCTGATGGGACTTAGGCTTATTGTTCAAAACAACCATTTTGAATTTGGAAAAAGCTAGAGTCTGAAAGTGGATTTCCAATCTTGCACTTATGCAAGTCAAATAGCTTGTCCTATTCACAGAAACAAGACAGTAAAGAAATCATGCAGATATACTGTGATTTAAGACCAAAAGTTGCATTGCACCTAATTTAGCATAATTATTGGACAACGTCTCAAATATTGACACACATACAAAAATAAAAGTTTATTTAAAAATAGCCTCTAACTCCTTGACGAAGAGCAGATCACACTGCAGTTGAGTGTTCCTGTCTTTGACCCAATGATCTCTCTCCACATCAAAGAGAAGATCTGCATTCTTTCAGCTACCCTGGTCTCCAAATGGGAAGTCCTTGTCTTGTTCTCACACGTATGTTGAGTGTTTGCATTATGAATCTGGAAAACTTCAAACTTTCTGGAACTTTATGAACCAGAAGGGCATGATATAGCCTACTTATTCCTACAGGCCAAGTAATACTGATTGACCCTTCAAGATCTTCACTCTAAACATGAGCTACAACTTTCTCTGTACTTCAGACAGTTTCAAGCTGCTGAATTAGATAGATTCTGCAGAATTTTCTATGGTAGTATCTTTTCAATATCTGTTGGCAGGTGTTGGCCAGAAAATTTAGTTGTTCTCAACAATTGAGGTAAATACATTCTGAAGTGTTTTCAGTTCATGTCAAGCTAAAAAAAACCTCAGGTACCTACAATACACCATATCTAAGCAAAAACTTCCACAGATTGGTGACACAATGCATAAGAAATCACTGTTTTCCAACTTTCCTGAACCTGGTTTCATTTGTTTCCCTCTGTTCCCATACCAGAAGTGAGATGATCATCCAAGTTCTCCAACGTCTGACAAACTTCTGTTATTCCCTTCCACTGTTCCTTCCCCAGATGAGAGCCCTACCTCATTCACTAGTTCCTCTTTTGGGAAGTGCTCAGTATCTTTGATAATTAGTTCTGTGTTTCTCTAAACTTGTCTGAGTTCAACAAGTATTAAACTTTGGAAAGGCTAAATGTTTTATGAGGCAAAATATAGTAGTACTTCAGGAAGCTTGACAAATCATAATAGAAAAATAGGCTAGAATTTGAATATAATCAAAACAGACAATAAATGTGCAAAGTAAAAAATACACCACAACTAATGTACTAAGCAATCTATTCCACAAATTTCTATCAACATGATCTAGTGAAAGATAAACTGCTCGAAAAAAAAATACTAAATACTCTTGGCTTCAAGGTCCACAGTGTTAACAATTGACACAGTCCACCAGAGCCCGGGCTAGCTCTTTAGACAGACACAAGTGCTGTGTCAGGCGTGGGGGACTGCTCCAGGGCAAGATTTCCTGGAGGCAGAACCTTAAGAGCTAGCAGCTCTCTGGTGTGGCCCACGTCGAGGATTGGGTAAAGGAGGCAAGGGAGGCTCTCTGCTCCGGAGGTTCCAAAGGACTAATTCAGCCTGAAGGACTCAGAGGCAAAAGATCCCCAACCACTGCTGTGCTTGGGATTAAATACGGGGGCATATCAAGGGGTCCATGCAAACAATTGACCAATAAAGGGTCTTTAGGGGAGGAGTGAGGGCAGGGTCTTACAGGGTTACAACCAATGAGGGAAGCAGGGGAGGAGAAGGAGTCACATGGGGCCAATGGAGCATCAAGTAATAGGGGATTTCCAAAGGGGTGGAGCAACTAGGGATTGGCCCAGGATAAAACTGACAAGGAAGGCGCTGGAACAAGGGCAGTGTTACAATGATGGACAAAGAAGGTGCTGGAACAAGGGGTGGGATTACAATGATGGACAAGGAAGGGACTGGAACAAGGGGCGGGGTTACAGTGATGGACAAGGAAGGGACTGGAACAAGGGGCGGGGTTACAATGATGGACAAGGAAGGGACTGGAACAAGGGGCGGGATTACAATGATGGACAAGGAAGGGACTGGAACAAGGGGCGGGGTTACAATGATGGACAAGGAAGGGACTGGAACAAGGGGCGGGGTTACAATGATGAACAAGGAAGGGACTGCAACAAGGGGCAGGATTACAATGATGGACAAGGAAGGGACTGGAACAAGGGGCGGGGTTACAATGATGAACAAGGAAGGGACTGCAACAAGGGGGCAGGATTACAATGATGGACAAGGAAGGGACTGGAACAAGGGGCGGGATTACAATGATGAACAAGGAAGGGACTGCAACAAGGGGCGGGGTTACAATGATGGACAAGGAAGGGGCTGGAATGAGGGGTGGGGTTACAATGATACAAGGGGTGGGAAATGCCAAGCAAGAGAGATTCAGGGGTGGACGCAACTTGGGGACAAACCAACTGGGGAAAACATAGGGGTACCCATAGGAACAAACCATTATAACAATAACCTGAATAAAATAAAATAAACGTATGCGACGACAAATAATATTCTGTTTTACCGGTGTTATCAAATCTGAGAAGCAAACCAAAATTCTTTCTTGACCATTAGTGAATTTTCATTCAGCATACAGAAAGTAGGGAGGTTTGCACTGATACTGGCTGAGAGATTGAAGGGGTTGGCGGGCTTGTTTGGAGTCTCAGGAGCAGAGACACAGGGATCGCCCTGTCTGTTCCTCTTGTTTTTAGTCCCTTCATGTGTTAGCATTCATTTCTTTCTCCTTGGTGTGCTGAAAGAGTGAGAGGGAGAAGGAGCCATGGGAATCCAGCAGCAAGAGGATGGGGTTGAGGAAGAGGAATAGAAATGAGTAAGAGACTGGTGCTCAGGGCTTTTTTGCTGGAGGTAAAATACAGAACTTTGTATGCAGTGAGAATTGGTGGCTGGGAAAGCAGGCACTGCTCCAGCAGTCAGCCTGCACCTCTGCTGGCATAAGCTTGGCAGATTGTTTCCATCCTGCCTGCTCTGCCAGCGCTTAAAGCCAGCCCTCCTCAGACTATGGCCTGACACCGAAACAAAGCTTAAACTCCACGGGGACAAGTCTGCGTAGTGCCACTCCTCTTCCACATAGGAAATATGATTCTTTTACTGCACAAACTGCAGCATAAACTTCTGGATTTACTCTGTTTGTCTTTATTATATTGTTATCTATCCCTAGATTTCAACATAAACATATTCACGTGGCAGCAAAATCTCTACAACATTCCAATTAGCTGCTAAATATTTTTAGGTGTGTAGTAATCAGCTACCTCATGAATGTGGCACACTGACTCAGCCCATTGCCCATGGGATCTCTTGGAAAAAAGTGCAGTTTCTGAGTGAGGCTCTCAAAAATTACATTCCTACCTTATATCTGAAGGATGACATCAATGACAAATTATACCAAAAGGTATAATACAGTATACAATTTACAATATATATACAATAATACAATAGATACAATTTTGTAAAAGATTTCAGAATATGACACAAACAGGCAAAACAAAATCCTAGGAGTGAAATAGTGTGCTTCCTAATGTAAGAACAGCACTGATGGCACTGGTGTCAAGTAATGGAACAAAAATTATGAAACAGTCTCACTAGCACATGAATTTCGCATCTCAGCTTTGGTCAGGATTGTTCATTTTTCATCTTAATTTATACATAAAGAGCTATTATCAATCAGAATAATATTTTTCCAGTGAAAGTTCCAAAGTACTGTGGAGAAACCACCATGCTAAGGAATTTTCAGAAGTTTATAACCTCAGTGAAAAATGAGAACCGGGTAAAGAATTAATTTAGAAACATTAATTGAAATGAGACATTAAGATTTTTCAAAATTCATTATTGTTGATTGTAGAAAAGACTGTGGTTATATTTTATTGTTACTTCAATATTGTTACTTGTTTATTGTTACTATATTGAAGTAAAGGAAAACATTTGCTTATGTGTGTAAATATCTTAAAATATGCATAAAAGTTTAAGAAAAGTAAAAGTTTAATTGCTGCGTGAAAGAATATTTCAACACATTACTCTTGAAAATATTCTTCAAACCTGATAAATCAATGACTTCTTTTCATTAATTCTGCACAGCTAGATCAAACAAATCAGGAACATACACCCTTCTAAGCAGCCATAATAGCAGCAAGTTATTTAGTCCTTGTAGGTATAGACACAGTTTACTTAGGAAATGTCCTTACTTTAAGTAGAACTTACAAGAAAAATGTAGAGGGCTAAAATACATGATAAATGATTGCCTGAATCTCCTACTTGCTCTCTATTTTAGCAAAGTGGGTTGTTACAAATATGTTTGATGGCAGTACTGCACATGTGCATCTCAAGTGTAGCCTTTCTGTGCACTAGGCAGCCTTTATGTCTGCTGAGTCTGTCACTGGTAGACTGTGCAGCTGGCGCTTATTCTTACCACATCAGAATTGCTTGGTTCCTACACAGTTGTTTTCTATATCCCCAGTCAGATTGTTCAGATTTTCTTTTCAGGTTTTTCATGCCTTTACATCATGGATACAGATGTCCAATTTTAAGAAAGCAAAATGTGTTATCAGCTGCTTGTACTCCTCCTTATCCATCACTTACCCCATAGCCTTCTCCCTATCTTCTTGTTATCATAGCCTGACTCATTTCTTAAATATAAATATATAAAAGCAAAATGAAAAAGTTCCTGACAAAAAGCTTCTGTGATGCAAAATGATGTACTCCCTTCTCACTAGTGGAATACAAACAGGATTTCTGTGTCACAGTGGGTGGATTGCAGAACTAGAGCAAGATAAGTGAAGAAAGATAGGAAAGAAATGGGTAAGAGCTGAAGTTTACTGAGGTAAAGAATTGCAGTGAGAAAGGTGGCAAAGAGGTGGATGCTAATTTCATAAACCTTGTAGGCAAAGGAAGTCATTAGGAAGGTGCACGATTCACCTGTAATGGAAGGAGCATGTCTGCTTCATTTATGTTCACTATGACTCCCCACAATTTTTTTTTCCAAAAAGGGGCAAAGAGAAAAACTTACTACGTCCATTTCAGAGAAACATTCTGCGCAAGAATTACATTAATCCGGAGACATAAAAGTTATACAGATTGTGCAAAACATGAAAATTAAACTTCTTGGCAAATCACTTTAACCAGTTATCACTGACATTAACCAGTTTTGGATTTTACTGTCTGAAATATAGGCAAAATTAAAAGCATTAGGCTAAACGTTTTGGTTCCTCTTCCCTTGCTTTGGCTGTAGAAAAAAGCAGTATTGCCCTATACAAATTCAGAAAAACACAGACCATAAGACAGTAATATCTAATCAGATTTTTACATGCAAGATGTGCTTTGGTACGATTAAATTATGCAAATAGAATATCTGACTTAATAATTCTGGTTTTATTACTTTTATGTATCATATTTCTCTTTATGATAATGCAACATTTATTACGTTAGCAAACTTCTTTCATATCCTGTGCTTTCTGAGTTCTCGAGCTTAAGTGCAGGTGTAACCTTTTGTACCTAATTGTTCTTTCCTTTGTGTTCCTCTTCACTGTATTGTATATTCATTGTTTTTCCTCTAGACAGGAACAAATGGTTCTGCCAAAAGAAGAAGCTCTAAACTTTAATGAAGTTTCTGGATGGTATCTGTGATTGATTTTAAACTGATCCAATTTCTTATAGCGACTATGTATCTCTTATAACATCACAGCATTTGACATCACAACCAGTCAAGATCATCTCATACATGAGGGATGAACAGCCTCAGAAGCCTCACTGGCAGCATGCAGAGACACAGTGCTTTCCAGTGGGATGTCAGGAAAGGAAGGCTTTGTCGCCTATACAGGAAATTTATTTTGAATAGTGTCTGTTCTTTCAAAAGTCAAAAATATCTCAATAGTGGGTTTTGCAGACAGATATTTTTATAGTCACCTACCTCACACTCAAATCAAATTAAAAAGTTATTGTGAACTAGCAGGGCTCATGATTTTAAGCCCTGCTTTTTTTATGTTCTGCATCTGCTTCTGGGCAAATGTAAATGGAGGGAATTACAATGTGCTTCAGTTATATTTGTTATGTCCTTACACCCAAAGGTAAAGTCCACTGACTTCCATGATTGCATTTTCCCTATTCACTCTGAAAAAAAAAAATCTACTGGGAATATTTCAATAAACTTCAACAGAAACTGGGCCCAGCTTGAAAATTACTTATACAAAGGGTCATGAGGGCAATAATAATTTAATATTAAGTTTTAGAATAAAACCATAACATTTCATCAGTATTTTCATTTCTTTTGTCCTCACTTATGCATCTTTCTCCTAAGCTTTAAAAAACCCCCAATTATTATTGAGCTATTTTAACAGTGACTACATAAAGCTACTCCCCTAAAGTTCCAGGACTGTGTGGTTTGGGTTAAAGATTTAAAATATTGTCGAAAGTGTTGGTCCACAGCTCAGTGATTTTTCATTACCTACCCTACACTCGCAGTATACTTATTTATAAAAATGCCCATTTGATGTTTAAGCTCTAAGTGAAAGAATAAATTAACACAGTGTGAGCTACTAGAACAGTACTAGCAGTGAGGGAACAATCCATTAAATCAACTGTATCATCTACCCAAGCTACTTTCAAGGGGAAATACTTCTCTTAACATTGATGCCTTTACAACTGGTATTTCCTAAGGATTTACAGCACATCTGCAAAATATGAGGTTAAACAGGATGAGGATAACAGTGGATTGAGAAAATCTTCCTGTTCTGATTCTTAGAATTAAAATTATAGAAAAATAGGACTGGAAAAGACCCAAGGAACTGCCTATTATTTTCACTGTTTAAAACATATGATAAATAGTATCATTTGTTTCATTACACAGACTGCCCAGTCTTTTAAGTGATTCCTTGTATTGTTTTGTTATCTTTATGAATTGAAATAAAATTAAACTAAAAATTACTCTGTGACTTTTTGTGCTGTATTTTAAGCCAATATTCTTTCTGATCTTTGCAAAAACCATGGTATACCTGATTTCTGTTCTTTTCCTCTGTGTTCATTGATTATCTTTTGAATTGAATAGTGCCAAGCTCTTTAAGTTCCTTGCAGAAGTTATTTCATACCCCTAATCTGTCTCATCCAGCTCTTTCAGATCTTTTACTGATTAATAATGTTCTTAAAAATGTAGCACATTTTTCTCAAGCTGCACAAAACAAACAAACAAAACCTACCAACACAATGCCTTACTAATGGTAAATATTTCCTTAAAAGGGACAATTCATCCTGGTATACAACCTAGTATTTTCTTTCTCAGTCTTGATCATTCATTGCTAACTTCTCGGTCACCATCACCTGAAAAAATTTTTTTTCGAGGTGGGCACTCCAATTGGACAAGGTTGCTCAGACCCTGACCCAACCTGGCCCTGAACACAGCCAGGACTGGGGCATTGGCAACCTTGCTGGACAATCTGTGTTTAACCACCGTCACAGCAAGTAATTCCCTCACAATATCTAACCTAAATTTCCCTGTTTTCAGTTTGTACCCATTCCTCCTTATCCTACCCCTACGGTTCCCAATGAAAATTCCTCTCCAGCTTTCTTTCCCTTAGGCACTGGAAGTTTGCTGAGAGGTCTCCACACAACCTTCTCTTCTGCAGGCTGAATAGCCCCAGCTTTCTCAGCCCATCTTTGTAAAGGAGGTGCTCCAGTCCTCTGGACATTTATTGGTCCTCCTCTGGACTTGCTCCAGCACTTCCATGTCTGTCTTGTGCTGGGGGCACCAGAGCTGGATGCCGTGTTCCAGGTGGGATCTCACCAGAGTTAGGTAAAGAGGCAGAATCCCCTCCCTCAACCTGCTGGGCACTCTGCCCTGGACGCAGCCCAGGATTCCATTGGTTTTCTGGGCTGGGAGCACACACCACCAGCTCATGTTGAGGCTTTCATTAACCTTCACCCCCAACTGTTTCTCTGCAGGACTGCTCTCAATCATTTCTCTACCCAATCTGTAAATAAATCTGGGATTGTCCAGACCCAGGGTGCAGGACCTTGCTTTGTTTAACTTTTTCACGTTTTTGCTGGCTTACCTCTCAAGCCTGTCAAGGTCCCTCTGGATGGTATCTCTTCCCTCCTGTATGTAGATTGCTGTCCATTTTTACCACATAAATGAAGTTCTTCATATTTATTTTATTAAATTTTATCCTACTTCCTATAACTTAGATGATTTTGAATTTTAAATGCTTTCTCCAATGCAATCCTTAATCTAGCTTTGTTTTTCTGCAGCATATCTGTTACATAAACTTTTAATTCCCCCATCCAAGCACTTAAAAGTATCAAGAAGTTCCTCTGCAGATCATATTCTTCTATTTATTAGACCACCAGTTCCCATTCCATGTGGGTCATGTATTATATGTACACAATAGTTTCTTTCTTTTTAACATCACATTTTATTTATTTATTTTAGGATGAGTCTTATGGAAGACAAATTTTAGCCTGTGATTTACCTTATTTCTAGTACACCACAACACATGAATCAACACAGATTCCAAAGGTATGATACTGATCCATGTGGTTTGCTGCCACTCATGATCTAATCATTCTGTAGGGTCACTTGTGGGCGGTCCAGATACCGTGCAGATCTCAGGTCATAAGGAGGAAGGAGCAGATTGCCATAGCCCATGCCCTCAAAAAACCCCAAACTAACAAAAGAACAAAGGATTGGCAAACTTATTTCCCCTTAAACAAGGAAATCCACAAAGCTTTTCTCCAATATGTGTCCTCGTTCCTTCATCTTTTTTGTAAGAAAAAAAGTAATAATGGATTTTGCAGTTCCTTTATTTTAAACAGGGATGCAAGAAAAAAAAGGGTTGCTGCCAGCACTTCCTACAATATTCTAGACTGATTCACATGAAGTAACATCTATCAGTTTCTGTGAGACTGCACTCAAAATAAAAAAACATACAGTGTAATGGCAGAATCTACTCCTGAGGTAATGCAACCTCGTACATGTTCAAAGAAAGGGGATATATACATATTAGGACAATGAAAGAAATGTAGAAACACTACAGTCCTTGAGCAAATTTTAGTCTCTGTACTGTTTTGAAATAAACAATTCCTTTACTGTCACAGATAAAATTCAGCTCAGACAAGTGAAAAAACTGCTATGAGCATTCATAAGAAAGACTGCTTTATTCTAAGCTTCCTCCTAATACTCTGCATCAGATGGCAGAGAAGTTAAGCATACACCAGTCACTGGCTTCAAATTAAATGGTAATAAAAGCAGATTTCCATGAAGATACCACAGGTTAGTAATTACAGTTTTATTGAAATTGGAAATGGCGAAATAAACTCAGTCTCCATTGTCCCATACATGTAATTGATAAGTTAATTTGTCCTCAGCACTCACACAATTTTAATATTTCTCCATCAATGTCATGAAAATGAATAGGGTACAAAATGTGTAAAATCATATTCCTTGCAAAACCACTATTCACTACCAGTGAAGCACATTTATTTCATTTACCCTTGCTGTGAGCTCAACATTTTCCCTTTTTCTTTTTTTTTCTTTTTTTTTTCTTTTTTTCTTTTCTTTTCTTTCTTTTTTCTTTTTCTTTTTTCTTCTTTTTTCTTCTTCTTTTTTCTTCATCTTTTTCTTCTTCTTTTTTCCGCCTTTTTTTTTTTCATTTTGTTTGCTCAGTGACATCTTTAAGTCTTGGCATTTTGTGGCATTTTCTGTTTCATATTGACAACACTCTGCAGAATTAAAAGTAGACCCAAAGGAAAATTATGTTCAGACACATCATCCAAGGTTTACATGGACTCTTTTTCTAATAAATATTTGAAAATGAACTACATTCCTTTGAAAAGGCTAAACTTATTTTCATTTTGTTTTTGCCTTACTCGTGTTTTCTGTTAAGGTTCACCTCATTTTGCAAAACTTTTTACTCCATTACATTCCTCTGGGATTCAATCAAGCAATAATAAACTAGAATAAAAGAAAGTAATGCTTTGTGGTAGACCATGTTTGCACCAGCTGAAGGGAGACTGTCACTTACTGGGGGAGAAATAATCTTCATGGAGTAATTTCTCTCAATCTCTGTTCTGCACATATCTGGAGGAATGACCAATGTTGTGGCTTTTTGGTGAGAGTATGTCATCTAAATTTCTGCAAAGGGTTACTAAGGTTCCACTACCTGCTGTGCAGACAATGGGGCTCATCCATAGCCAACCACAGCATTTTGGAGATTTTAGGTATGTGACTTGATTTTAATTGATATATAGAGTGAAACACTTCATCATTTAACCTTCAGAAAAGTGAGAAAATTAGGTTCTCCTTATGGGAAGGGATAAGTCAGGATAGCTTGCACCTGACACAGCTAACTTTATTTTAAAAAAATTCTCAATAATTTCTCTAATATCAGTGGTAAAAAGACAAGATATTCTTCTGTCTGACCTGCAGGGATATTTACTCCAAGTTCTGAATGTTTAAATTCCTATATATCTGTAGGCTAAGCTCAGATTTAAATGCCATAGATAAATAAGTTTTTCACATATTACTTCCCTGCTTTTTCCTAACTGCTTATTGGCATGAAGTTATTCTTATGTCTATACAAGTTCTAGATGGTATTCTCTCTGTGACTTTTCTGCTGTTCAAGAATATTAGTGGTACCCTCTATTTCTTTCCATTTCCTACAAAAAAAAAAGAAAAAGAATATTGATGAAGTGTTTGGTTTTGTTGCTTTGCTGTTGGTTTCTGCAGCTAAAAGACAGTAGAAAAATGTTTAAGAAAAACTCAAGAGTTTTAGTATAAAGGAAAGGCATCATAAGAAAATTAATTGTTTTTCAACATGCACTATGAGATGGAAAATGAATGAATACTATTAGTTTTCCAGACAAATATTTAGCCTGTATCCACCACATATTTAAACTATTCAGAATACCTTACTGAATCTTGAATCAGAAAGACACCTGACAAGAAAAAGCTCAACCAGATACCAAGTCCCCCATGTCTCTTCTTTTCCCTCCAGTGTGTTTCCCCTAAATAAGTGAGCATACTGATATATATGTTTTTATATATATATATATATATATATATTTTTATATGCACACATATATACATATAGTATATACATATAGTAAAGTAGAGAAAGAAGCAAAATGAAAGCCTAGAAACCAGCAGGGCTCACTGACAGAAGATAAATTTACTTTTACCTTGCTACCAGTATGCTGATGATTCCTCCTTGTTGCTGCTTCTTTATGTAAATTATGTAATAAAGGCATAATCATTAAAAATGACAGGTTGAAGCTCAAGAAAAAGGAGAATGGTCCTATGTCTTTATATCTACACAGATTTATCAAAAACCTCCCACCTAAGCTCCAGGCAATGGTATAAATGATAAATATATGAATCAAATGGCTGAAACACTTGGGACACCCCTATAACTAGCCATCGTGGTCCCCTCAGCCTGTGCCCAGATAGGTAAAATTACAAGGCTTGAGGGTCAAAAGCTGGATGTTGGACTGATCTAACCAGTGAAAATTACCGCAGAATTTTGACCATTGCGTAGACAACAAAAATTCTCCTTCCTCCAGGTTTATCTACAGAGCCACTGTGCCTCTGCTCCTCATGGATGAAGACTAGGAACTTGTCAGCATCAGCAGCATTACTAATACATCTGTGTAATTAATATCATGCATGAATGGAATATCAGGTATATCAGGCACATTATTATTTGCTTTTACATCCCTTTGGTTTTAATGATCATGCTGGGGATTTTGTGAAGAAGAAGTCTAAATATTTCCAATTTCTTATGATTTTAGGAACATTCAAGTGTAAATGTTTTCCCCAAAGCATCTGTCTCCTGTCCTTATCCTATTTTTTTTTGCTAGCAAATTCAATATTCTGTCAGCATACATAGCTCCATCTATTTTGATTACCTTTCTATTTGTCTTCTGGATCTAATTATATATAACAAAGATCATACCTGTTACAGATAAGAACTTCTTAGCATGAAATCAAATTTGTGCTTTTCTTTTCAGTTTCCCAGTATGCAAGTAGGGCTCAAATTCTGTAAAGACAGTAAAATTTGAAAGCAGGATTCATGGATCCTCATCAGAAGCCAGAACAAAGTGAGAACTGACCTATGACGTATAAGATAACTTATGTGTCAAATGAAAAAGGCACATTTTTGCTTTATGATAGCTTTTCTCAGTGAGGTTTGGACTATGAATAAATGGGGAGACACAAACCTTCACAATGCTTTTAATCATCTTAAACTACTAAAAGTAGTAAAAGAGCAGTACCAATTATAGATAAATATTAGAAAGGGAGAAAAAAAAAAAAAAAGCAATAAAATGAAGATAGAAAAATCATCCATCAACATACAAGTTACACAAAATATGCAATTTAAGTCAGATAAATGATGTGTAATATTTTTTGAAGTCAGGCTTTGTTCTCGATATTCAGCAATATGAAAAGAATAGAGACAGCATAGAAATACCTCCATCTTTTGAAAAATTAAAAGATCTTTGCTTCTATTCATCAGGAATGAGCCAAAAAGAGTTGAGTTTGATCTTCAATCAAACTTAAGCAAAGAGTTTCACACAAATCAGAATTATTTTGTATTGGAGAGAAGCAGTATCCCTTTTAGAAGGTAGCATTTGGTTCTGCCTACCTTCTCCTACTTCTATGGGAAATGGTACCAAAATTTTGGTACTGCACCAAAATTCACCTATAATTGGCAATTCAAATGAAAATGGAAAATAAAACTATAAAATAACCAGCGAAAAGAACACTTTGATAAATATTTCTTAGGTAATGAAACATACAGAATCATTTTAAAATAAAGGCAAAAAAAAACCCAGAAAACAAATTTTTAAAAATGTTTTGTTAAAACAATCTTTAATTAATGAGATATTTATTATGGATTTAATTTTTTTTCAAAATGTGTTACTTCTGTTTGCTTAAGGGTATGAAGGATCAGATCCCAGTCCATCAAAAGACGAGCTCAGAAATAATACAGGCAGACTTAATGGGTATAATGATATTTATAAATTCAACTAAACCTCAGGTACCTGTCAGAGATAGGTGTGATCAGATTCACACTTTGTTTTGAGCTTTATCTCTTGTGTGCATTTGCCACAGTGCCCATTTCTGATCTGGTGATGTTCTGTTAAACAAAGGCAGCATGCAGCCTTTGCTCTCACTGCCCTTTCTCCCAGGGTTATTCTAATGTCTGTGTTAACTGAAAAACTCTCAGGTGAAAGATAGGACTGACAGTCTGGAAAAATGTTTAGCATCAACTCATCCTATAGCAATAATTTAGAATACATTTTCTGCTCTGAGTTATTTCGTTCAGGGGAATGTGAAATATACTCTGCTGGAAAAATCTCAGTTTCTGTGAGTTATATCCAAGTACTTTTCTAGTACACTAAATAAGTTTAACATTTGCAAAGTACTTCACATGTCTGCCAAATCTCTCTTAACTAATAACTAACTCTTTACAGTAAAGATCCTTCTTGCACTTATTTTGATCACATAGATTTCTTTTTCCATATTTCAGATTGTGTGAATTTCAGATCATAGGAAATTGATTGCATGTATAAAAAGAAGCAGTTCACTCTGTGAGTTTGGCCTCCTGCAAGGTAAGGAATACCCAGTGTTGTTGAGTTCACTGATTTCAATGAAATCACAGCTGGAAGACATGCAGATGCAAAACATTTTCTTCTAGAATTATGTTTCACATTAGCAAAATCAGATTTTTTTTTTTAATCTACTTAAATTTAGTGCCAGAAAAGCAATTAGAGCTAAGAAAATAGTGTGAAAGAGTGCTCTGAGACAGGTATTAGCTTGATCTTTAGGCATATGCTCTGCTTAGGCTCTTCATTTTGGTTTTACAGTAGGGTTTTTTATGGCACTTTTTTGACTTTTATTCATTATTAAATCTGAACAAAACTCCAGGCATTTGCAACTTACTTTGGGCCTGCATTTGAATTTTAATGGATTAAATAGTAGATAGTTATTATTAAAGGATGAACCCTTGTTTCCTTTATAAATATCTGACTGGTAGCATCTAGTGAACTAAGTAGGGTTATTGGAAATGTGTAAATAGAAATCTACAATTTTGTGTGAACATTAATTAAGGACTTACATTATGCTTTCAGCACTCTAAATGGTACATGAATTGCAGACCCACAATGATTCCTTTCCTAAACTCTATAAATAATTACCAGAATTTTCCTGTAACTAAATGCTTGCAAAGGTAATATTTGCAAAGTATAACAAACATTATGGACTGAATTGGAGCCACACTGTTAACAAGAAGAGGCAGGATTTGATCATTCCACCTCCTTCCACATTTACCAAAGTTATCAGCAGACCTTTGCAACCCTTTCCAGCTGGGGATCTGATGGATGGTAGGGAAAGGATTTTGTGGTTTGAACAAAACACCGTCCACAGAAAATTTGGTAAAAGCAGCATTATTTACAATTTAAGACATTGCTTACTAATTAGTATTAAAGTCACCTGAATTTGCAAGTGAACATTAGGTCTCTGATCTATCCTTCTCTTCTGATGGATGAATCATTAATAATTATTCTTGGCTTGCCAAAAATGCCCTTCCTATCCATAGCAATAAAAGTAATCTGTCTAATAAGTGTTGCCAGCTTCTAAGCTTCTTGAGTTCATTCCAGCTACTAACATTTTCTAGGAAGAGGAATGTGTTCACTGGTACTTGGCAAAGACTGAAATACAGGAATATCTGTTTGGCTGTACTATCAGAATAAAACAGTAGCCAGAAAAGTAATTTCTTGTGATGCCAAATAAACCAATAGGGTGAAATGATGCATTTTAAACCAAGAAGACAGTAAGTCCATAATTAACCAGGTAAGTTATCTGCCAATACACACATCACAGCAAGCATAGGAAAGGCAACAATACTGAAAAGTATGAAAAACAAAGACAAGTTGGTTTGTAGATGAAATTGTATATGTAGCACATTGATAAAGAACCCTAATCAGATAAACATTTTGAAGATTAAACTAAAATTAAGATAAAAAATTACTCTGTTGAAAATAGTATATATGTGGAGATTATAAAACAGAAATAGAGATTATTCTGTTATATACTATTTTTTCTCTCAGATTAATCATGAAAGTACTTCAGGGCTTTTAAAAGCTCCCATTTAGGTTCCAACCTTTAGGCTTGTCCTGTTGGTTTTTCTTACGGGTAAAGCAAATCCCTATTCTAGTTATTCCCAGATCCTGAATAGGTGATTTATAGAAGGTAATTGAAAGTAACTTTTACTGTGCTCAATACAAGCCAGGACAACTTTCTAAATGTTTATTTTCTTTCTCAATGTTTACGTTCTTTCTCAGTCTGTCACACTGCAGAACAGAGTGGCAATGACCATTTTGCACTTTTTTAATATGCCAGTGGTTTCTGGAGACTTTATTCTGTTAAAGACAGAAGGAGATTCTTCAACATTTGTCTTTCTTTGTCCCAATACCTCGTCCTATAACACCTTTCTTAAGCATTCAAAAATTACTCTTTTACATGAAGAAAACAACAAAAGCTGGGTAGTTTTGTTTTTCGCTTCAAAATTAAAATCTGAACAACATCCATCTTTTATAATCTTCAATTTAACCAAATTCTTTTGAAAATATACCCTCCTATTAAAAAAAAACTTTTTTTATAAATTCAATAAGCTGCACTAAAAGTTATTTAATTTGGCCCTTAGGCTTTTTTTTTTAAGAACAAACCAAGAAATTGCAACTGCCATTAGAATTACAATATACTGTCTTACACCAGTCAGACTGGTGGCCAACCACGGGTACAAACTTCAGTGAATGCACCTGATTCTCTGCATGCTTTGTTACCTAAACCAGCTCACCATCTGCCTTATCCACCTGTTGCATGCTGCTTAAATCTTAGGCTGAAATCTCTAGTGTAAGGGCTTTTTAGTGTCATTTGTGAAACACTGGGGGCAATCAAATTCTGACTCTTATGGACTTCTATCATTCAAGCACTGAATAATTAATTGTAAGATCAGAAATATAAATTACTCTGTGGTGATTTTTAATAGTCTCAGACATAAACATAGTGGTTTCAGCCAAATTTGCTCTCATCAGCTTTGAAATGAGCTTAAAACTCTAGCACATGCAATGCCAGAAGATAACCAATAATTTACATCACATGATCTGTGATGATGACCTAATGTTGAGAAAGGTATAGCTGATTGAAATAAATATGCCTCTAGAAAGCAGAGCCTTTCAGTCTTGGGATAAAAAGCAACTGTGCATAAATATTCTATAAACTAAAAGCACTTTCCAAGTTCTCAAATGAAACAGAAAGATGTAATAAAAACATTCATCTTGGATTTAAAATTAAAAACTTGACTGTGACACTGTAGTCCTGATCCAGTATATTTTATAAATTGTCCATTCAACCATAAAATAAAACGCTGGTGTAAAAATACAGCAGTAATTTTATATTTGACACCATCAAAACCCCCCATGAATTTGAGTTAATATCTTTGCACTTTAAAAATCAAAACTGAATTTTCTTTTTTGGCAAATTATCTGAATTTGCGCTTCTTAGACTATGTATTATATAAAGTTTGGGCTGAATGTTTACTGAGAGAGCAGCAAAATTACTTTTGTACTTTATATTTTGGCTGGATGAATGGTGCATATCAAGACTGCACATTTAGTACGAGGGATTAGCTAAAGCCAATTTGGAAACAGGGTAGAAGCAAAAAGAAAAAAAAAGAATATATGAAAAAATTATGTGTAAACATTCAAAACATAGAAACGGTGTGAATAGGTCCTGACAGCCAGCAGATGTACCTAACACTGATAAAGCAGCTCTGTTCTGACTTGACATCCAAAAAAACTCTGAGTTTAAAGAGCTTTGGGGAGCAGCAAGAGTTGGAAGAAACCTCATTTGAAACTTTCCCCTCTGGCAGTAGCAACTATCATTTGGGCCACCTTTAGCAAAGAATAATTTTATTTTGTTTAGCATTTATAATCTGTCTGTAGTTGCCCTTGCCTACCTGTAAAGAGTAAACACTTCCCAGTTCACTGATGTGTCTTCTGAGGTTCTTTCTGCTGCTCTGTGTGGTAAGAAATATCAGCTTTCATGATAGATGTTTTTCTAGAAAGGTGAATGGCTCCCTCTCTCTAGTGATAGCTTTTTAACTCTAAGTCAAGTATGAACTGGAATGCCTCCTCTTGTTTTTCTTCTTCTTCAGACAGGCAGTGTGTGTCCCTCATAAGCAACAAGGTGCACCAAAATTTATGCATTTGTGATCTTTATATTAAGATACTGATTTCCAGAATTCAGAAATATTTAATAGTTGTATATTGTATTTTTTTCTTTTCTGCACGCAAGTTGGAATGCTTTGTAGCTTTAGACTGAAAGAGAGATGCTTACAGGCTGGTCACAAAGAATTATGTATTATGGCTTTTTATGTATTCCAGTATTTAAGATTATTATAGAATATTTTGGCTTAAATATATGAAATGGGCAGTAAAAGCCTATTATCATCAGGAAACAACCTAAATTCCTCAACTCATCACACTGGTTTCTTAAGTCATGGATTTGAGAAAATAGCAAGTGTTAGTCAGTCTACATGCAAAGATTGTGTGGCAAAGATGTTTTGTTCCAAAGTATCTTGTTGCTGCATGTTTTGCATACTTTTGGGGAAAGAAAACATCAAACTTTGACATATGTGGTTCTCCCCCTCTTAACAAGAAAGTGATCTTGTTTTAGAACTAACTGCTGTTTTGAAAAAAACATAATGTAAGTTAGTAAAACAGAACAGAGAGGCGCCACTGTGAAGACTTTAGAAAGTGAGATTTGTCAAAAGTGTAAAGAAAGCCCATGCCTAACAAAAAAATCCAACCAACCAACTCAGTTATGGCCTTCATGCACAGATATACCTTGTTGCTTGCTGTCCCTAGTGGTACTCTTTCCTTAAACAAAAACAAAAAAACCCAAAAAACCCATTTTCTTTGGTACTGAGGAAGGCAAGATTAGCCAATAACACAATTTTTAGTATTAATTTAGTATAGAGAACAATTTAATTATTTGTATTTTTCTTGCCTCTTTAATGGACACAATTTTCTAATTCGGGTATGCTATAAAGAATTAGACAGAGCTGACAGGGCAAGAGAACCCTGACCACGCCCTACCAAATTTCCCCTGGGCTGTCTCACAGCCCTTTCCACGGGACTCAAGCCGTGTCCTGGTCTGCCCAGTGACATTCAGAGGCAGGCCCTGCCCTTGCTTCAAGTCCTGCCACTGGCCCTGGTCCTGGCTGACTCTGGACCTGACTTACCCTCTGACACACACATGCCTTATCATGCATTAATCATAAAAATGAACTCAAAATCTTGAACCGTGTGCATATAAATGTAATGTGCACATCCATGAACACACAGCTCTGTCCTAGGCTATGTTATGCCTGTTCACAAGGTTGAGAGACGGCTCACACCCTGCTCACACAGCTATTGCAAGAGTGAACAGCAAGATTCACCAGTAGCTATTTATATGCCTAATCATTTAGTCACAGCAAGATTTTGAGATGAAAATTGGAAGGTCACCCAACCTGTCCTCCCAACTCATATTTTCTTACTCCAATTCTCTTTTTTTATCTTCTGTGTACTATTACTGCAATGTTTTTCACCTTATGAATATTAATTACAAATGAGTTTTAATACCTGAAAAAGAAGGAATTCTAAAGCTGAGCAAAAGTCTTTATCAGTAAAATGTGATAAATAAATACCCCCATATATAAAAAGAGTATTATAATGCTATTCCTTAAAACTGAGGAATAAAAAAATCATGCTAACTGCAGCAATGGAAAACCGAGTGAGAATTAATTTAATATCTTATATAGGAGAATTATTTAGTACTGAGTTCGGTGTACATACAGGAAACCTGGCTCATTTCGGCAATTAAACTCAGGCAGAAACCTAAAACTGGACAGGGAGGAAGGTGGGGAGCTAAAGTTAGTGACTGCAGGACTCATTTCCACTTCCATATTTGAACATGTCACTACGCAGAGCATTTCTGGTCAGCACCCACTGGCCTCTGTAAAAATGATCCCTTCATTCTACATCCACCTCCTCTTTCTCTTCTGGAAGTGTTTAGCTCCATACCCCAATTCCCCAAATTTTATCTAGGAATATTCTTCCCCCATTGATGCACCTGGGTCTCAGAGTGGGTTAGGAAGTGCCATGCTGTGAAACTGGGACTTGGCTTCAGGACAAAGAAGGAAACATTAGCGTAGATCTATTTTCTGGACTGGAGACAAGGCAGACAGAGAGGCAACTGGTGACAGGAGGTGGATTCCTCTGTCCTGACTGAAATTTGGGAGGACACGAAAGCTGGACTTCCGGGTATTTTTCTAAGCCTTGCTTCATTCCTACCTAAAGTCTCATGGGTAGTACCCACACACTCAGACTCCTGAAAACCAGCATAATCACAGTTTCAACATGAAAAAAAGATATGTTGCATCTTGCCAGTATTTATAGATACTCTGTGCAGCATTCAAGAAGAGAAAGCTCTGGCATGAACTACAGAAACGCTTTTTCATATTTCTTACTTGAGTAGGAAATTGTCCTTTTTAGACTCTGTATCATGTTAATATCACAGAATCACAGAATCAGAATTGCTAGTGTTGGACTTGACCTGTGGAGATAAAGCCATCTAACCCCCCACAGGCAGGGTCACCTACAGGCCACACAGAAATGCATCCAGGGGGTTGGAATGCCTCCAGAGAAGGAAACTCCACAATCTCCCCAAGTAGGCTGTTCCAGTGCTCTGCCACCTTCAAGGTCAAGAAATTCCTCTGCATGTTGAGGTGGAACGTCCTGTGGTTTAGTTTATGGCCATTTCTCTTTGTTCAGTCGCTAGGCACCACTGAAAAGAGTCTGGCATCATCCTCTCGAGATCAATGTTTAAAATATCTTTAGGTGTTAATTGGATTCCCTCTCAGTCTTCTCTTCCCTAGACTAAACAGGCCCAGCTCTCAGTCTCTCCTCATGACAGAGATGCTCCAGACTCCAAAATCATCTTTGTTACCCTCTACTCAACCCTTTGCAGTGCCTGCTTTTCATTCTTGCACTTTCCAGGACTGGAAACAGAACTCCAGGTGTGGCTTTATCAGGGCCTAAATGTAAAGGGGCAGGATCTCCTCCCTTGACCTGATGGCCACACTCCTCTCTATGCCTTTCAAGATACCATTCACGCTCCTGGTCTCAAGGACATTGTTGGCTCGTGGTCAGCTTGTAATAAATACGTCAAGGCTCCCAGCTCCTTCTCCACTGCTGCTCTCCAGCAGGCCAGCCCCAGCCTGGGCTGGTACTTGGGGTTATTCTTTCCCAGGTGCAGGACCCTGCATTTGCCCCTGTGGGCACAGCTCATTGTTTCTCTCCACCCAACTCTCCAGCCTGCCAAGGTCCAGCTGAATGGCAGCACAGCCTTCGGGGTATCAGCTGCTCCTCCTGATTTCGTGTCATCAGCAAAATTGCTGAGGGTACATTATGTAGATTAAGCTGGGGGCACATGACATGGATTTCACTCAGAAGTGTGTGATGGCCACACTCCAGACTGAGTGAGATATTTGTCCTACTTAGGTATCCCCAGCACAGCTGTACAACCCCAGCTCAGATTTCACTGAGAGAAAACGGATAGAAAGCAATGCACCTGTGAGTTGGTGCTGTTATGGATGCAAGTAAAGGATTTATCAGTTTCTCAGGTGGTATGAATTGATACAGCTTCAGTGTCCCACCAAATATGCAAACTACACAAAAAACAACAGCAAGGATAACAATACATGAAAACCAAGTAATTATAGTAAATTGGGTTGATGTTTTATGACTGGGACATCCAACTGTTAGAAGCTGAACTGAAAGCACACCTTTCTCTGTGGGAGAGTAATTCCCAAGCTGGAGCAGAAGGAACTGATACTGAGTTCCAAAAGTTATTCCACTGAAATATGCCAGAGTATCCATATATTTTCGGGAAAAAAAAATCCTACCTAATAGAAAACAAACAAACAAAAAAGAAACCCTACTGTGAGAATGAAAGCAAAAGTTGGACAATATATTCTATTTTCTTATAAGTTACATGTTACACTTGAATCAACAAGAGTAAAATATAGGGTTTATTTCCAGGAATCTAAAATATTCAAGCAGTTAAAATTTTTATTTAGTTCTTCTTTCATGTCTTATTTTTGTAAAAATATATTTAGTTCAAGATTATGTGTTATTGTATAAAGTTGCAATTTTATTCCAAAACGAGCCTATATAGCAGCAGTCTTTTTGTTAAATTGTATGCACCATAGAAACAGTTGCTGTCAATATTTTAATATCACTTAGACTGAATGAGACTAAGAAAACCCCAAACATGTCATTCTAAGCAGATGGTTGTCATGGACTGCATACAACAACTGAGAGTTATGATGCAAGTTTATGCAACTTGATGCCCTATAAACAATTCCTGCAAATAAATGCTGATTAAAATAAGCCTTGGGTAACACTTCAGCAAAATAATTCATTTTTATTATTTTCCTGGTTCTCAAGATGTTTTTTAACATTTCTAGATACATGACAAATGGCCTGCCAAATACTCTGTTCCCATCTTTTCACCAAGACTGAAAAAAACATCCTCTCCATGGCAGAGATGCTGCAAGTGTTCCTTCAGGACTGACAATAGAAATTACAAGTTTGAAAAGAAAATTAGAAAGAATTGAAAGAAGCACTAAACAGCTTTCTGAAATTTAACATAAGGCATTGTCACTTTGCTTCACCTCTTACTTTCTGAATTGTAGGAATAATTGCAGAAACAGCTCTATAAAGGTAATGGAGGTCAAATACATGTACATATCTGTAGGTATTCTCTATCTTCATAAGGAGGAAAGAAAATTCAGGTGAAAAGCCATGTAGTAGTAACACATTGTTTAGAAGCCTTTGTCCAAATACTTAATGATATAAAATCCTGATTTGACTGTAAAATATTCTATCATTTTCTCAACTGCTGCCAGCTTCCTGCATTCCAGGGGTCTTCTGGATTGACCACAGCTTGCTGTGCTACATTTCCAAGAGATGTGGGGGTGCAGGTGGAGCCAGAAGGCCTCAGCAATAACCTCTCCTTGATCAGGGGCCTGTAGGGACACCAGCCACAATGGTCCCTTTGCTGCCCTGGTCTCAATTCTTGTCCATAACCTTTTGACCTGCTCAGGGCTGTTCTTCAGAGACAACTCTTCACAATCTCTCCCACTTCTGATGCAGAGAGTAACTCCTCCACCCTTTCTTCCTCTTGTGTCCCTTTGGAACAGCCTTTAGCCTTCAATATGCACATTTCAGTTATGGGAATCTTGCCACTAGCTCTTGGTAATGGCAACTAGGTCATAGCTTTCAGCAGCACAGTGGCTTCCACTTCCTCCTGTTTGCTGCCTGTGCTGCATGCAGTGAATGAAAAAAGTTAAATGCTTCTCTTAAGGCTTTCCTCAACCTTCCCTGCTTTCCAGTTTGTTTCTTAGGCTTGTTCATGGTGTGAGCATGGAATGAACCTGTGAAATGTCAAATGATACAAGGCAGAACTTCTGCTCGGTAGCCCTCAGAGCACTGGGATGGTTGAATAAAGTGTTTAAACTGAATTAATGCAAGTGCTAGAGGCAGTACTGTTATTCTGCTCTGCATGGTTGTGTACTCTTCACCTAATGCAATCCTTCTGTGCGAGTGCTTGTACCCATCTTATGCAGATGCGCGATAAACTCAAGTAGGAAAATTATAGAGAAACAACTGGTGAAACATATACTGCAGAAGGACAAAAGTGCTAGGAAATTCAGAGGAAATCTTATTTTTGTGCCCTTGTATTGGTTTTGAATATTTTATACCTGGTAAAAGCAATAATCTAAACATGAATGATCTCTCTATTTGCCTATGTAATATTTCTAAAAAGTAATTGTATTTGTCTGGTTGTTTTGTGTACGGCATAGTTTCCTTGACTTTCTTGAGCTGTTTCAGTAGATGGATAATCTTGTGAACACCAGCTCCAATGAGTATAAACATTTTTGTTTGTATTGATTCTCTCCTATTTTACTGATTTTACTCCTATCAGTATTGCACTTGATACTGAAGGCATCAAGTTTATAACAAGGATGAGGAAAGTAAAAAACTTCTCTTTGTAGTATCTGGAATAAACATGTTCTCCATAAATCCTGGATCTATTGAAAAAAGCTAGGGACACTCAGCACCTTGTAGAACAGGATTTCAGCATGTGCAGTGGTTCAGAAATGGCCTTTGAAATTTTGCTGTTGTCACTGCCACAAGGCATCTAACATACAAGAAGAATGTCCCAATTCTGGATCTCAGGCAGCCTTTACATGGACAAACTGCGACTACAGTTTTCTGCTCTGTTTCCTCTCAAATTTTATCATAAAACATAAATAGCAGTAAACTGATTCTCATCAATCCCTGTTTCCTCTGAAGCTAAAAGTGTTCCCTGCTGTGTGGAGCTGTGTGAAGAAGGTACAGAAAAGAGTAAGGAATGGAATAGGCAATACCAAAGAATTTGTGGATGCCCTGGTTCTGACAGTAGCCAGGAGTGGCATGGCCAGGACCCAGAGTTTGCTCAACACCACCTCATGCCATTTCTGGGTTTGGGGAAAGGGAGTCTCTTGCAGGTCAGATAGCCTGTCAGGGTCAGTGTTGCTGGGGGCTCCACGTGCTAGAGTAGTGAGCACTTGAGTGCAAATCATTCACTTTTCTTCCTAATATTGATACAGTCACTGTTCATTTTCTTATCTCAATGCTGTTTCCACTAAATTATTCATATAACAGCCTGTGATTCCTTTTGTTCTTCCAATTATCCTCGCCACCAGAGGAGAGGGAACAAGGAATCAGCAAAGAGTGCACTGAGTGTTTCAGTGGGAACACTGAATGGGAAGTATCATTCCTAAACCATGATAATTAACCATGTGTGTAAAATACAGATTAGCAAAATGGACCATTTTCTCATGTGCACTGCACAATCTACCAACTGATTTACCCAAGCTGTCAATATGACTACAATATTTATTGTGCAGTTTTGTTCAAAAGCCTGTCATTTAAAAAACTACAAGTAGGCAAGCAGCTAGAAAATTAGACTATCTGAGCTGGAGCTAAATATCTGAACTGAGCAGAGTGCATATAGCATATGATTTAAATAAATTGTCCCATATGGATGTAGAAAATTGATGTTATATTTCCTGGATATTTTTTTCAATAATTTAAAATATCCATGTGGCTGAAGAAAAGCATCATTTACATAAGCTTTTAAAACAGCAGGTCATGAAGTTTTTTCTCCAGAGAGTGTCTGTATATAAGTAGTGTGCACAGCCTTTCCTTTTTTTCTATAGTTCTTAAATCTTCTGAATAAAAGACATTGCCATATGTGTATTTGTTAAAAAATCTTCAAAGGGACTATTATAATGCCATAACTGGATATAAATAGCTTAGTTATAGTAAAATAAAGAGATTAATGCTTTGGTTTCTCTTAGATCAGAACCTTTAAATTGTGGTCTTAATAACTAGAAGGTGAAGTCAATAATGACCTCAGTTTGGTGACCCACAAGTAGATTCGGGTGAATCTAAAGTTCTAATGCTTTTTTTGACCTTTTTAAGGATCTTGCAATTTTTTTGCCTTTTCATAGTTGAGATGAAAATCTGAAGATAAAATATTCCCAGTGGCATTTCATTATATTCTATAACTTTCTTGATAGATAATTTGTATACAAAGTAAAAACTAAAGGGTTTGCATCTAAGCAAAAAGATACTTCTGAGGAATTAGCCTTACTAGTAAAACACCCAGTCTAAGAAGTTTCTGGAACTGAAAAAAGGAAGGAAAAGCAATTGTGGTACTTCATATTCCTTCATTTTCCTATTTCCACTTAGTAGTGAAGATTTGTCAAGTCATTTATCTTCACAGATGGACAGATCATTCCTGCATCATCCTGCTCCTGATGTGCTTGCTTATGTGCATATTTCTGCTTTTCATGTGCATATTTTGCTTTCTTTGCATGGTGTTTCATATTTCTCTTTTTTTGGTTTGTGTTACCTTAATTGCAGCATCCTTCAAAATGCTTGCGAAGTTTATAAAAAGAGAGATGCTCTTGCAAAATATTGGTATTTATTTTGGCATTTATTACATTTTCTCCTTGGGCTTTTTGTCCCATTGCCTTCTGTATCTCCTGCAGCTCTAAATTATCTACTGGAAAGGCAAATGGTATTTGGAAGCATCAGCAATGTTGGGGTTTATATCAATATGTGTATATGCAAATGGCATATGCACATTATATATGCATAAATATCCATCAAGTTCATTAGATCAGTGTCTTCAGCTTTGACACTTTCTTCTGCAGCCTGTAGTCTTTCTACACAGCTTCTTTGCCCATTCTTTAAGGTTGCAAAGCAAGAACAGCTTTGCACTTCAATACCATTCAGAACACAATGCTGATTCTGATACTGGTATTTCAATACTATTGGCATGACCAGTGTGTACAAACATCAAATAATCTCCTGAATATAAGCATTTCATAGCCATTCTGAATTATATATACATAAAGCCCTGTATAAAGATCCTCTTTTTAGAAGACTACTTTCTACATTAAGGTTTCTCAGAAAACTCATGAAAGCATTTTATTTCAACAGAGAGAACTCATAACAGGCTTCAATAGAGTCTGATTGGTAAAGGTAGCACTGTCAAAATGTAGTCATAGACTGATTACATTATTACATTTTTAGAGAATTCCTACATGTCATAAAAGTAATGGTTGGCTAGGCAAGAATCTGATATCCCTGGAGAATGGCTATAAATATAGATGAAGGAAAATTTTAGAAATTGAGACCATAGAGAGACACTTAATGTCCACTAGTGAAAACTATCATAGGTGGATAGATACTGATCTTTATCCTTCAGTTAAATTAAGAGGAACCTAATTAATAGTTATTTCATATCCTTAATTACTGAAAATCTGGTTTATGAACAGTGAAAATGATGGAGTAGAGTCATACTATCATCATTTATACTTAAAATGGAACATTTTCCTGTCTCTGATGAATATGAGAAAGACAGGAAGAGGAAAATATTGGTAATGTCGATAATGTTTTTAATGCAGTTTTACTTTTGGAAGGATGTATAATGCAAATTACCTGAGCAGGGTGGTTCTTATACTGAAAGACTATTAATGATCCTACTGCAGAGTTGGAGATCAATATCTTGCAATCACTGACCAGTTAAAGCTTCTTGGTACCGTAGTGAATGAGATGTGGAAGAGTATAGCATCTGCTGTTCTGAACTTAAAGTTTTATATTAACCATCTACAATACAGATTATCTGCAATATAGAATACATGTTATCAACGACTGCCTAACAACAGAATATTAAAGGCTTTTCCTCTTGTGCCATAAAGTCTACACTAAGAAGAAGGATCAGAAGAGACAGCTTGCTTGTTCTCCTACTTGCAGAGTAATTTTTTAGCTTTTTATTTATCAAAGAGTTTTCAAGTCAATACACATGTTTTAAAAAAACATAACCAAGTGTCCTGGTTTGAAGGACAAAGACAAAAGCTCCTCTTTGAAATAGAGAATTTAATTCCGTTCCTTCCCAAGTATTATAAATGTTTGAATCAAGGACTCTGAGGCAGAGATAAGGGGGTAGGAATAACAGCTCTTTTACTAATATATCTAACCATACAAGCAGAAACAACAGCAGTTGTTAAAATAACAACAAAACAGAACAGATAACTCAGTTCCAGTCCTTTCTTTAGCTGTGGGCACTCTCTCTCTGCCGTTGGTCCCGGTGCTCCAGGTGGAACAAAGCCCGGCAGCTGCAGAGAGGCGGGAGCGTGGGCGGGAGGGGCGGCAGCGGCCACGCCGCTCTCGGGTGGGAGCGGCTGGAGCGGCAGCTCCTCGCTCACCGCTGTGCCCGGTGATCAGCTGTGTCCGCAGAGGCAGGAGGCTGCAGCGGGGCGGATGCAGGGCAGGTGATCGCAGAGGGTCTGGCTCCCCCACGTTTTCACCACGTGGGCTCCAGACCGGGGGGTTCTCCTCCTCTGGGCTCGCCGGAAAGATGAGCAGCCCCCCCCAGAAGCCACTCCCACCTACTCCTTTTGTCCAGAGTCATCAAAAGGTCCTGGGTGTGACCCGGCAGGCTCCGTTAGCATGATAATGTGAAAAATTCTTTAAACTGACACAGTAGTAGAAGAAAAACCCAACCCCAACACCAAGTAATTTTTAATACATATTTTAATTGATCCTTCATGTTAGGTAAGAAGATCTTTTTGGAAGCACTAATTTGGCTTTTACTCTTAGATGCCAGTGTATATTTTTAATCACTTCATAGATTAAATTAAGTCTTAGATCATGACATGATCTACAATCTGTGTAAAATCATGGCATGAACTAGGGCTGCTTGTTATAGACAAATAATAGGATTTGCTTTGGTAAATTCATTATGTAATGTTCAGCTAGAAGGTAGTTCTAAATAGAATTCTGTTATTGCACCTTATTTTAGAAAGGTTGAAAATAAAAAATATCAACTATGAGGCAGTACTACTAAATATAAGTAGGATTTGCTCTGTGCATGTTTTGAAGTCACAATGGACAAAGCTCACACCTGATTTTCAATCTGCTCCACATTCTTTGTGTACCCATGCTAACTTAATCAGTGATCAGGGTGTGTAAACAGTGAATAATGGGGCCCTTTAAATCTAATCTTGCCGGCTGAATACTTATGACAGAAGGGGAAACAGGAGGCTCACCCTGCAGATGAACCAGAATTCAGCGTTCTTCAGCAAATTTACACCAGAAATAAATAACTTCTCTGCAGTAATTAAAAATTACATAGATATCAAAATGTGCAAATGACAGTGAAAAATATTGTGTATGCACAGAGGATGGAAAATTATTATTTATGTGGTTAGTAAACTAATCACAGATACTACATAGCCCATAGGAGTTCATCTGTGATGTTTACCAAGAAAGTAGAAATGCAAATACCCATAAAGAAGAGAACATAGAGAGAGAAAAAGATTAGTATCTATATGAATATGAAATAGCTACACACTGAAGAATGTTTAAAGTTTCCTTCCTTCACTCTAAAATTTGTTATCAAACTTTGGAACTGACTGCCCATAGAAGTGGTGGAGTCACCATCCCCAGAGGTGTACAAGAAAAAGCTGTATATGGTATGTGCTACAGTTTAGTTGACAAGGAGGTGATTTTCCAGGGTCTGGACTCAATGATCTTGGAGGTCTACTCTAACCTAAATGATTCTGTGATTCTCTGCTTATATTCAGCAGGAAACAGGGAGATCATAATTGTTAATCATATTATAGTTTACAAATTCCTTTCTTGAAAAGATTCTTCACTGCATAAAGTAGCAAAGGTTTGGCTTTGACTAAGAGAGGAAAAATCTTTCCTTGTAATAAAATAATAATCCAGAGATTGATCCCATAATTTGATATTAATTGTAAAACCATAGGGAGCACCGCAGGTCTCCAGTTCAACACTCTGCTCGATCTGGTTGCTGAGTGTTTTACCCCATGGGAACTGGAAACCCTCCAAGGAGAGATCAGACCAACTGGCCCACCATTATCAATGGGGCAAATCTCTTTGTTTCTGGCCCCTCTGTCCCTGCTCAGCTTTAACAGCACACAGGACCTTCCTCCCCAGAGCCTTCCCCAGTCCCACAGGCACCTCTGTCAGGGCTCTGCCTGCCTGGGACATGGCCATTCAGTGCTCCTGCCCCAAGTGCATGGGGGTTCCCTCAGCTCCTTGCACTTGCCAGTCTTGGTCTCAGTGAAAGGCAAATCCTGTCCTCACACATATTGACCAAGTGCAAAGATTCAATATATTTTCTGACTGTTTGAGTTTTTAATGGTGCCCCAAGTATTTCACAATTTTTCATGGTCTGTAATGTATAAAATAAACTGGAAATAATTATTTGTATATAAATTTTAAAAACCCCCTAATTCTCATTAATAAAGGGTGTTTGGTTATCTACGCTGTCAGCTAGCAAGCACAACTGCCTTTCCCAGAAGAGCAACTTCTGATACATGTGGTACAACACAGACCAAGCTTGTCTGTGTGATATTATTGCAAGGAGAGACACACCAGGAAAATGGCACTGTGCTGGTAGGTGTGCATGAAGTACACATACATTTAATCTTTTTATTTCAGTAGCTGCAAGCATTCAGATAAATTTCCATGTCCTCTTTCTGAACTCTTCTACCTGCTGAAAATGCCAGCAGCATATATAGTGTCACTCACTCTAGTTCTCAGGAACTGTGCAGAAAACTAGAGAGAAAATGAAGGTATATGTGGAAAAACAGGGGAGCAGGGAGCTGAGGAGGAGCAAGCTGTTTTTCTTTTTCTTTTTTTCTTTTCTTTTTCTTTTTCTTTTTCTTTTTCTTTTTCTTTTTCTTTTTCTTTTTCTTTTTCTTTTTCTTTTTCTTTTTTTTTTTCTTTTTCTTTTTTTTTCTTTTTTCTTTTTTCTTTTTTTCCTTTTTTTTTTTTTTTTTATTATTACTAATAAATTTACAGAACAGCAATATTTAAAAATGCAGATGGTAGTTATTTTCCATGAGCACAAGAATTAATATTATTAGCAGTAGGTCTTAGCCATAGCCATTGTTTCTGTACAACTCCAAACATTCAAGGAGTAAGCCTTGAAATCTGATTGTCTCATTAAACAGGCTCTATTAAGAAGCTATAAACCAATTTGCATTACTTAATCTTTTGAATCCAGATGAGATTGTAAGCAATGATAGCCATTAACTCTGGGTGCATAACATAATAACAAGCCTGATGCATTCAATTAAGAGTCAGGTCAATATACCTTTTCTATAAAAAAAAATGTTTTAAAAATAGGTAAACAAGTTACATAGCACATGATGCAGTTTATTGTTCTGGAAAAAAAACATTGTTTAATTGTGTGCTAACCTGCAGCATGAAGGAAGCTCAGGAAACCCCATGGCAGGATTGAGGCATGGAGAATTTGGCTATAGTTTGGGCTGCAAATTTACAAGAAAACTTGAAGGAAAGTCTGCACAAATTCTTCATCCCATGGGCATATATCCAAATAATGCGTGGCATGTTTACACTGATGAACAACACTTTCCCTCTGTAGCACTTTATCAATCAGGGATGCACTTTATCAGCTTCATTTCCAGTGAAAATAAGTTAATGAGTAGTTTGAAAAGAACAATTACACAATAAAATATAGATACATAAAATATTTCTAGGTGGGGAAGGGCATTAAATTGCCAGTGTTTCAGTAAGAAGTCCCTAACACATTTTGAAAGGTGTGCCCATTGGATACTGTATCCATCTGGAAACACAAGTTTTTCTTAATTTACAAAATCAGGTAAATAGAGATATATAAAAAGAGGCAACTATAAATTTTGAAATAGATATTCTGAATTGTGTCATGCTTCATTAATAAAATTTTAAAAATAAGTTAGATTTCAGGAGGATGAAGCATAAAACTATTTTATTCTCAAAATATACAAGACAGTACTTTTCCAAAGAATTCCAGTTTGTGATTCCTGAAAATTACCAGCGGAGACCTACAAATGACAACCAACATGTGTAAAAAACTTTTGTAATTTATTCTTTGTCACTTGCTTTTAGAGGGGAGATGGAGAACGAAAATACAATGAAGCACTACTTGTAGAAAGATGAATTTTCTTCATTAGGGGAAAATTAATATTAAGTTTTAAACAGTGACAATATTATTATGACAGTTGAATGATGAATAGAAAGGTAGCCAGCTGGTGAGCAACTAAATTGTGATTTTATGAGCTATGAATTTGATTCAGAGGCAGTTTAAATAAATAATTTTTGAAATCAAATCTATGTTTCTGAATTCCAAAGCACATAGATAGATTCTTACTTGTTTTATTTATTCTATTCAACATATAATTACAACATGCATCATATTTAGGAAGAAGTTCTTCACAGAAGGACTGGCTAGATATTGGAATGGGCTCCCTAGGGGGGGTGGAGAAGTCACTGCCCCTGGAGGTGTTTAAGGAAATATGGACTTGGCACTGAGTGCCCCAGCATTACTGAGAGGATGGTGTTCAGTCCAAACCCGGACTTGAGGTTTTTTCCAACCTAATTGATTCTGTGAGATTGTTATAGTTTAGATTTTCCAATGCACAGCCAGGACAGAGATGTTTGTCATTTCTCATCTAAGATATAGCCCAAGCTAGAACAACAAGAACAGAAACATTTTCAGAATTGGAGACACAAGAACAGAAAAATATAATTTTGCAGAGAAGGAGGTGAAACATCACTGAAGGAGTACTGGTTTCTACTTTATAGACTTAATTTACATTTATAATACTCATATTAGTAAGGTGCATATTCAAGTTAAAGTAATCGAAATGGTTAGAAATTATGGTGAAAACTAGGAGACCAAAAGAAAAAGTTTCAATAAACCTGACAGCTCAGTAGATTTGAGATAGGGCAGAGCACTTGAAATTATACTTTATCAATTTTGTGTACCAAGTTGTAGAAATTTGTTGCACTACTAAATGTCATAAATGTATCTTTAATTTAAATTAATTGATATTTAAATAGTACAGCTACCTTCAAGAAAAAAGCAATGTTTTTGTGACTAACAGCTGCTGTGCATGGCAGATCAATATTTGATGATGGCCATCCAGTCTACAGAGAAACACATCAGATGGTAGTTAACTTCAAATGTGATTTCTGACATTGTCAAGGTACAGTGCTATTGCTATTACAGTGGACTTCCCTCACTCTTCAGTTTATATCCACTTATATATTCCTTTCTACACAATTTCCCAGCCTCATTTTCTCAGTCCACCTTTCATGCATTTGTATCTACTTGGTTTTCACATGTTCCTCTGTGAAGAATTCTAGGAAAAAAAATGTTATAAAGGTGAAAAATTCATTGCCAGTGATTTATAACAGACACTTGCTATGAATAATGTTTGGTTTACTTGAGTCTTGAAGTGTTCTCTTTCGTGAATACAGTAAGCAATTATTTTTAATGTAAAAATTGACAAAGTGCACCTTGTTCATAAATACAATTGATCATCCACTTCAAATTTTAAGCACGTGAAGAACAGAAAATTCAGAAATTATAATAAAAAATTATAACTTTTTTCACACAGTACACAGTTTTGATTCAAGCTTTTCTGCAACAGAATAGCTTTGAGGTGAAAAATATCCAAGTAAGGATTTATATGTCCAATAAGACAAGTAACCAGAATGGAAGTTAATGAAGGAAGAAGTCTCTCTGCTTTCCTCTAATAAATCTGGAACTGGCCAGTGTCAGAGATGTTACCAGACAAGTAAATCCTGAATTACATGATATGGCTCATTACTTAAATCTCCTACTGATCTCTAAACTGCCATAAAGTGACAAGTACTTTGTTAGCAGGTTGTCATCTCTATTATTTCTGGACTGTGTGTGCTCCTTGTAAAATGTTAGCAAGATCTGGAATGCCACAACACTCTCAGATTTGAGTGATTCTTAATGACAATATACAGAAACCAAAAATGGTGTTTAAAGTGTTAGAACAATAAAGATTTCTCAAATGCATTGTAGAGGTCAGAAAATGTCCTGCTTGAGATTACAAAAGCAACTTGTAGCCATCATGCTACAACCTGCCCTGTTTGACTTCTCTTAGAAATGCTGACAGCTTGATAGCAGGACTGGAAGCAGATGAGGCTGATAGTTGTCATATCAGATTTTTCCACTTCAGTGCACAGAAGGTCACACACTGAGGCATTTATCTGGGATACTGGAAACTCATTACCCACTTCTGCTATCCAGAGTAGGTATTGGACCCAATTTTATGAATCCTTTGAAGACCTGCAGAAAGTTATTCCTGTTCTTCTGTTCTCTGGACCACCGAACATTTAATTTTTATTTTCCAGTTCAACAGGTGATATTAAGCAAAGATGATCCAAAGACTGTTCCAAAATTAAGTGGACTCCAAAATCTGAACCCTAAACTCCTATACCTCATTAGGCCCCAAAAGATGATCAAGGGAGGAGAATTTTTTTCCCTCATTTTTAACTTTCTTACAATTCAGAAAATTCTCTTAATGCTACATATTTCAATTTTATCTTCCAGCAGATGGTCTTTTAAATTACCTGAAACCATGGTCTCTATTACCAAGGCATTTTGTTTTTTTTTTACCTTGATGCTTTCTATACAATTTTTGGGGGAGAGGAGAGTACTGTTTTGTTTCTTTTCCCTTCATCATTTTTAAATGGTTGAATTTTTGGTCTCCAAATGACATGACAATGTCAGATGAATTTTAAAGATATTAGAAATAATCATATTTTCTTGCTGACTTAATTAATGCAAAATCTGACTTCACATAGGAGAATATGTGTGTTAGTTTCTTTTTACCTACAGTCCAATGAAAAAGTAATTCATACAAATCATTCACTGCTTAAAACTTTTGAATAAAACATGCTAACCTTGTCATGCTAAGTGACAGATAGAAATGTCACCATTGTTTGCCTTGGACAAATAATCCATGTACTTTATGTATAATTCATCTGCTCTTTAAGAATGCTTAACAATATTGAATTTAGACACATTTCAATACTTTGGTGCATCAAAACCTTTTATCAATTTACATCTGCACCTCATCAATTTAAGTCTGTGACTATATCACTCTAGCTCCATGTAAACCTTCATGGGTTTGGAGGTTGTTTTTTTTTTTTTTTAAATAGTAGAGAGACAGTGACATTACGCAAGTTGATACAGAATTACCATTCTACATCCTCCTTGCAGCCTTCCTGCTACCACTGAACTTGAGAACCCACAACAAACCAAGGCTGTACATCCACCACAGTGGCATTAGCTGCAGACACTTACCTAGTAGTTTTTTGTCCCAGAGCCATCAGATTCTAAGGAGGGATTGAAATACCAGCATAGGTAAGACTTAAATCCCCCAGCCAAAATAAGATTCCAGTCCCCTCCTAAAACTTCCAGAACATCAAACTTGAAAAAAAACAAACCTAAAAACAAAGTCTCTTGAGTTGCAGGGAAAGGGAAAGATGTTCCATAGTAAAATTCATATATGCACATACATATGTACGCACACTGATGCTTGCACAGTCCTGCTGGCACTTCTTAGCCCCAGAAAGGAGAACATGTGGGCCTAGTAGCTTTTAAGATATCATTTTTGTGAAAAATACGGGCCTTGTACTCTCCATTTTGCATCAACACGGAGCCAACACTTAGGGGGCTCTGATATGGCAGGATCAGAGGTTTGTGGATGGACATTTCTAAAGTAGAGTGATCTTTTTTCCTTGAGACATCCAGTTGCTGATAAGTAAAGAGGCTGAAGGTTTTATGCAATAAAAGCATTTAATAATAAATAAGTTCTCTTTTTTACAGTGTTTAACAAGTTTGCATGACGAATATAACAATCCACAGGTATGCACAAGCATGGAGGCTGGCAAGTGAGATGGAATCAGTGATTTTTCTAAAATAATTTTTCCCCAAATAGCTTTTGAACTTGACAAAACCTTGCAACCTCATGATGCTTCTATTTCCCTGATGCCAAAACTAAAGAAACAAAATGCAAACCTGCAAGGAAGTACTGCCCACTGTCTTCTGAGATTTTTATTGCCGTCTCCTGGATGGAGAAAATATAGTCCAAATGAACACATCAAAAGGGTTGTACCTCCAGATACGAGTCTTTTAGACAACAAGGACCTGGCATATGAATTAAGTTCTTAAGTCTTACCACCAAACTTTTCAAAGTAGCATGAATTTTGTTTTATTTTACTAAAGTCCATTCTGTTTCTATGTAAAAGAAAGAAAGCAGAAAAAAGCTCTGTTTGGGGTTGTATTTTCCCCACTCACACACAAAAAGATTACTGGCTTCTTTCTGTGAAGCTTGACTTAGGTTTGACACGAATTTAATCTAGAAGTATCTCTTAATCAGAAAATCTCAGTAGTTCTTCAATTTTCTCAGAGTCAAGAGCCATCTTTACGAAACACTTTTCCTCAGTATTATTATTATATATGTGCCAGTACAAGCAGATGAGTAGAAATGGATGTTTATAAGTAGAGACAAAGAAGCAGTATCTATATATACTACCACCACCAAAGGAAAAAGCAAATAAAAATATTAAAAACTCACTTTTTTTTAAAATGGAGCCTTATCAAACTAGTTAAGCAAGTGTTGCAACCTGTCTAACAGAGTGATAAGGAGGGAAAGAGAATAAAAAGGATTATTCTCATTTACCTCTTCCTTGCACATTTGTTTCAATCTTCCATTCAGGAATAAACTCACCTGCATCTGAAACACAAATATAAGCTGTCTGAAACATTGTTTGCACTTCTATTTTGACATATCTGAGAATATCAAACAGTAAGAATATAATTTATAATTGGAAATCAAGGTCCTTGGTGTACCAAGTATCTCAGAATTACATGTTTTCCTTAATTCAAGCTGGACAACAAAATAATGCAAGTTGGTTCTGAAACTTTAAATAAATGAAATCAGCAAGATTTCATTTCTCTCTTCCCCTTTCAAAAATTTTGATTTGCAGCCAGGATACATGGAGGCTGCCAGCAATCCTAATACCTCTGAATTATGGAGCTGGTGTTTGCTGATCTGGGCAAACTCAAAACCAGAAGGTGAAGGTGAAGGAGAGAGAATGTTTCTGAATATAAATTCAGATGTGACTGCAAGTTTGTATGGGTCATCTGCAGGCATACAAACAGAGATGGAAAATTACTCCTCCATTTCACACAAAATCTGATCTTGAGTGATCTTGGATTTCCACCACCCCCTGTGCTTTTAAATTTTTAAATTAAAGACTCTATGTATTTAGCCCAGACCAAAAATTAATGATTCCAGTTGAGATCATCATGCCTGTCTGGACACAATCATACTAAATAATGTAACTCTGAGCTGAGTGAACCATGATCCTTTCTCACTTAGCAGTCACATCCAAGTTAAAAGATAAAGAAATTGCCAAAAATTAAGCAAACTGTGACAACAAATTTTTATCTTTATTGTACAATAAAGATCAATAAGATTCAGAAAACTAAATCAGACAGCTTTATTAATTTTATTTTTTTCACATTAGTTTATATGTCTTTCCTATCATAAACTATGTCACACACTGAACTTTATTTTTGCCAGTGGTAACACATTTTTACAAAGCAGGTCAACAGCAGATAAAGAAGTTTATCTCATTATGAAATACTAAAATCATTGTCAACATTTCTATTCAGAAGAGATGTTTTGGATAGGATAGTTATCCTTTATAAAGAGATCATACTATGGTTCTCTGTCAGGAGAAATCTCAGACATTCAACAACTTTCCTTTAGCAATTTAGTAGGGCTAGCAAATAATATGAGTAACAATGCAGAAATAAATTTTGATTGGAATGTAAAGATCTAATTATTTTTCCTTGAAATAGCGGTGTCATTCTTAATTAGCTGCGATTATGTTACCTTCAAAAGTAAAAGATCAAAACAGATGGATTTTTTTAAAGTAATTGTGATTGTTTCAGTATTCAGTTCCTCCTAATACACTGTAATCACTGCATCCCTGAAAATTAGTTTTGCCTCTACAGAAGCATCACATAAAATTTTTACTTTTAGAAACTTAGCCTCTATAATATTAATAACAAAAGTATCAATGGATGTCTTAATTAAATTTAATAATTGGAAAATACTAACTCAAATGCAATTGAGTTTTCACTAAGAGTTTTATGAAGGGCTATAAATTAGAACTTAGTATTTCAGTTCATTTCTTGAAATTTTTATCAAAATTTGTGTTGGGGCTGGCAGAAATGAGCTTGAAAGTGAGAGACTTATTTTCTAACTACAGTATATAGTTAGCAATATATACACATATGGCACAAGGAATAATTAAGGCTTTAATGTTCTCAGAAAATAATGCTGCCTCGAATTAAAGAATGTAACCTTCTTTCTTCTAGTGATTATCACTCATAGCACTTTACCATCTGCACCAGTACAGAACACAGATCTATGTATGTCTAGGTACAAATGTACTTTCTGAGTCATGGGAGAAAGAAACACTATTACACTGATCTTTTATTTTCCTTTTTTTTTTTTAATTTCTTTTTGATTTCTATTCTCATTCACATTACTCAGCATTTTGCTTGGATAAAAACACAAATAATTTAGTAAGAATTCCCTACAAGAAATTAATGAGAAAGGCAAAGAGAAACCAGGAGAGAATAATTATGTTTTTGCATTCACCATTTCTGACAGAACAACTCAGTGACCCCAAAATTCTCTAGTCTATGAGGGTGAATATGAGCAATTAATCTGAGGAAAACCACCTTGTTTTCTCTTTCTCCTGCAGTTAGAAATTTTTTACAGAAAATCATTGAAAATCAGTGAAATCAGTGAGAAAAAAGACCTGAAATATTTAAAACATGTAGCAAAGAATGATTTTAGAAATGGGGGGCTCAGTCCTGAGTTTGATCTTGAGATGGTGGGCCCTCAGTTAAGGCCATCCTTGATATCACAAGCATCCTAGAAAATTGAAAAATGCTCCTGTACAAACCATGGATGACTGTTCACATATACACTTTCTTTAAAAATATAGAAATTTTTATTGAGAGACAAACTCATTTTTATTACTCATATAAATATTAATTTCTTTTTCACAAAGGCTTGTCCAGCTTTTGAGCCTGTTACCCAAAATATCTGTGTATGGACATTCTTGGCAAGATTTAGCATTTAGCGTCAAGACATTATCAAAATATTAAATCTAGTTTCTCAATATGGGAGGAGAACTGGTCAGGAGAACTATTGCCCTTTACTAGGTGAATTGGTAACTCTAAATTCCCCACTGCAGTTGTGTGATTCTTAGTCTCAGATTAATTTTTAATTCTCTAAATTTTTAAAGGGCAAATCTTAAAAATATTTTTTTCTATCTTCTGCAATGTATCAAATTAAAAAAATACTATGATCAATCCAACAGCCATAATTACACAGGGCTATGACTTCTGCTCTTGGTTCAAATTCAAATAATTCAGTGCTGAGTACGTAATGGTTCTATAAAAACTGGGCCCTCTGTCAGTATCTCATTAAAATAACAATAGTCATGATATATTCATTTTAAAAGAAGCCAAATAATTCACATTTAAAAACCATATATTTATGCACTATATACTTTACATACTCCCAAATACAACAAGAAAACACAAAAAATGCACAGTCATGTCTTAACATCTTTTCAACATATGTAACATATGTTTTTAACATATGTCATTGACAAGAGTCAATGAATTTATTTCAAATCAACATAAATATAACTACAGACAGAGTCTGGGCATGGGGTTTTAAAATGGAAAATGGTTTCTGATTCATTTCCTCGTATCACCCCGAAAAATACTCAAGCACAAACAGAAGAGTGAGAGCCAGTCTGTTTTCAGCACAGCTGTAGCTGCCTCCATGAGGAAATAACACTTCATCCTGGTTTTGCCAGGACCTCCTCAGAGCACTATAAAGCTATGAATTATGCTGTCCAAGAACATTCTATGGCCTTCCATAGAATTTCTTTCCTGTTGTTTACTTCTCAAGTGTTACAGTTCAGCTCAAATTTTAGTGCTTCAGACTCTTGCTACCTGTCACACTGCTAGCCACCCAGTCCCAGACAACTGTGGATTATCCCAGCTAAAATTGGTTACAGTGCCTAATTTAAAAATACATGCAGGGAAATAAATGTCATTTACAGAGGGTACTGCTTTATCTCCTTCACAAAGAGGCACTAATAATTAAGCACACACACACAAACACACACACACTCCAACAGCTGGTCATCCTTAACTGTTCCATAGCAATTTCACTATTAGCAAGTGCACAAACCTAATTAAAGATCTGCATTCTTTCATAAGGAAATATTAGAAGTTCTCTTGTCAATCCATTGAGGGCTTACTGGAGAATTTCTGAATTCTCTGTGCTCCATTAGTGGTGTGTTTTGAAGTTCAAAAAACTCAAGAAAATTAACAGCCTGTCATAAAGGAGCTGTCAAGGAAAAAAAAAAAACAAATCTGAAAGTTATTTAATAGAACACTTAATAGGTTTAAAATTATTTCTTACATCTCTCCACAGTGATTATACCGTTGGCTCTTCACATCACTTTTACAAGCTTCAAACACATTCTACAAACCAGAGGTTATCTACAAAATTTGTTACAGATAAACTCGAACAGTATTTTCAAGACTGATATGCTAAAGATCTGTGATTATATCCTTAAAATAATTTACTATTTGATTTTTCTTTGTAATTTATGACACTCTTTTCAAAACACTTAATTATAAACATCCGTGTAGAAAACTGCACTAGACTAGCCTTTTATAAGCATTTTGGCTGGCATGGCGACCCAGACTTTTTAAACAAAGTTGCACCAGAACTTTTCAGCTGTAGGCAGAAAGGAAAGTCCTAGGGGGAGTTTAACTCTTCAGAGAGTTTCAGAAAATAAAATATTAATATATTTGGTAATAAAGAATCTTTTTCTAAACCAATTTACACAGCTTATTTTTCAAAGTATAAGGGGGTTTTTTTGCTTTATTTTAAAAATACTCTAGTCTGCAGGTCTACGCACAGGCAAATAAATCAACTCTCTAAAATCACTCTTAATGGATTGGAAAGGGTCTATATTTGGACATTTATGAAATAAAATTAATTATTTGGTTTAGACCAAAAATAAATATAACTTGGTTTAGCAAAAAAAAGTATTCTTATTGGCTTTATTTATCTATCAGTGCTTAATTCAGAGATTAAAACTTCAAATAGTTCAGAGAAAATTGTCTTACTCAAGGTGTTATGATGAGCTGCTTTTAAAGAACTCTGAAATGAGTGTGTTCCTCATACTAGTTTCAAATCTTTTCATTTAAAAAGAAAATAATTTCTACAGGTGACATAAGATGCTAAAGAACTTTGAATCCTTGGTATAAATTATCAAAATTGACTGAGCGTGGAGAATAAACTTTCTGCTTGGTTAATGGTTGTATGGAATAGGATCTGTATCCTGCATCTTACTTGTAACTCTTTCTGTAAGAGGCATCTTAATCATGTTTTTAGCTTGATGCTAAAAAAAACTATTGATCCTCACATACAGGATTGTATATACACTGATGTATCCATACAATATTGGAAATCTGGGATCTTAGTGAGGTTTTTTTAATTTGTGCATTTTTAAAAAATATAAAAATATCAAAAATACTGAGGGGGAAATAGACTGAAGTAAATAGAAAAAAACCACAACAACTTAATTTAAGAATATGGTGAAAAGACGTGAAGGAAATTTAGAGTAATTACCTACAGTTCTAGTAGAAATTATGCTTTTTGCATTATGAATTATAACAAGAAAGGAGAAACTTACAGATCCAATCTGATGGACTTTGTTTCAATTCAGTCCAGCTGAGCTACCTATAAAGCCTGAGAATTTGAGTTTCAGGAAATTTCCACAGTGCATCCTGAATTACTCAGCTTGCCTTGTCTAAAATTTGTGAAAGCAGGGCACTGGAGGAAGTCTCATGGAGAGAAAAATCCTACAATTAAAAATAACAATGTCTTTAATTTTTTCAAGAATAGAGACTTCTCTAAACAAAAAGTAATAAGGAGCATACAAGATAGATTAAATGTAAACAGATTGAATACTAAATAAAAAATTATTTTTGTCAAATTCCTTGGAAATAGCATAGCTAAGTTTGCCACTCTTCCCTACATTCATGGCAAGCATATTTTCTAGAGGAAACATTCATGTCCTGCTACCTCCCTTTTGTGACCAATAGCTAAATGATAAATCCTCAGGTTCCTTTGTCCTCTGTAGTTTTTGAGGCTGAAACTAGACCTGTTTTTTCTCTTAAATATTTTAAATCATCCATTTCATTCCATTCCTTACTCTTTCCTCCAACTCACTGCTTATAAAAAGCAAGGAAATTGTATTTTATTTTTCTTAAACAACAATATAAAACTATTAATATATTCAGTTCTCAATCCATAATTCTTCACAAGGCTGAGATGTTTTTGAATGACATTTTTTATATTTCCATTTATAAAACTTATCTGTGTGTTCTTTTATAGTAAAAAGACAATCAAAACCCATAAAAACATACTACCAGCATTTTGTTTTCTGCAAAAGAATGCTTACATATCAAATGATTTCTTATTTGCTGAAATACGTTTATTATATAATGCACATAGGAAGAAAGAGGTACTCCTACCTCATAAAAGCTGCACAAACAGGAAGAAAAGAACTTGAAATTAAGTGGTAAATTAACCTGAGATTCTTCTCTTTGTCTTGAATCCATCTCTGGTGAAAAATAAAGTTATATAAAATAATTTGAAAAACAAAATTATTGTCACAAAGGAGAAAAAGCTGAGAGTTTGCTTTGATTGAGAATTCTATTTAATTTACCACTTTGTAAATTAATATTGTGCAATTTGGTTCTTGATCTTAACCCAAAAGCTGCAGCCTTCTTCAAATTATCTTAGGAATGTATAGGTATTTTCTACTACCAGGTATCCTTCAAAAGTTTTGCCTATTATTGACAGACTATTTGAAGTTTAAACAGGAGCACCAATATGCAAAAAATGTATAAGAAAAAAACCCCCACTCATGATCCTCAACTTTGATATTTGACTGCTTATATTAATAACCTTATTCCCTGGAATGAGAAGCTTGTCCTTTAAAAAAAAATAGTTGTTCTCCTCAAACTAATACATTATGAAGCAGTGCATTCCTTCTAGAAATGCCCTCTCAGTTTCTGCTGCACCTTAAAATGACCACTGACAAGCAGTCATATACAAGTGAAAAACAAATATACATGTATTCATATATACATATATTCATATATACATATATGCATGTATACATATATACATATATACATAAAAGCATATTTACATATATATATACCCATGTATATACACACACATACACACAAATATATATGACCTTCAGGTCATAGTGGTCAAAGGTCAGGAAATTGTTCAATATGCATTGTTTCTTCTCAAAGGAGACAGACCTTAAAGACAGGACAAACATCAATAATCTTAAAATATATCTGTAAAGGTCTGCAGTAAATCTGAGCTTTCTCAAAGCCTAAGTTTCTGTACTTTCCAGGGATAATGAGACAATCATATAGAAATGAGCAAAACTTGAGTACAAATATTCCAATACTTTTTCTCTATACTATATGTACCAAGATGTGAAAACATCTGGATAAAAACATGTACTTATATTGAACTCTGAAACTTTATTGTTCAACAATTTTTATCCTAATTAAGAACCTTAATCAGTAATTACATATATGAAAAAAATATTTTTGTATAGCAGTCAACTCCCCTTGTAAGGCTTCCCATGAAGAAAACTTTCATTTATTTGTGGGGAAAAAAAATCAGAAGCATGAAAAACAGATAGACTTTACAAATAGATTAGTTTCTTGGGGGCTTATTATAGTCCTGAGTACTTTCGGAAAATAGATTAATGATAGAAATAGCAGCTGATTTAATTTGGATGATGTAATAGATATGTGTAATTGTCTGAGGAATATAGTGGAACTCAAATGACACTTTAAAAGTTCACATATATTATGTAGAAGGTTTGTGAACATAATGCATTTATTTGGAGTCTTTTTCACCCAAGGCCATCAAGGACTTCTTTGTTTTGAACTTCTGTCTTTTTATACTTCTCAGTCTTCCCAGCTCATTTTCAGTGCCCTACAAAAATAAACTTACCAATCCGTTTTAAAGAAACATCATAAACTCTGAGAAAAAAAAAAAAAAGCCATCTCTCTCTTATTCTACTGTTTAGTAACCTGCACTATTACAGATAATATGAACAAGTACCAAAGCAAACATGAAAACTGACCCATTTGTTGCTAACTTCTGCTATGAGATTACCACCTTGTACACCCTTTTTGATACTCTATTCTGTCCCAATGTCCTTACATACATGTTTACCTCTCAAGAATTTTCTTGTTCATCCTCTGACTTGGCTTTGTTGGGTGATTCTGATTTAGCTCAAAGCATTTCATTTTGGCTCAATGACTGCTCTACACAAGAGGTGACCAACAAAACAACAAAAATACGGTTGGTAATTTTGAGCAGTTGAAAATATGACCTCTAAATCCAGACACAGTAAAAGCTTGCTTGGAATAAAATATACAGATGCTATATTTGCTTAATGTCCTCAACACACCTTTCAAAAGTAGGTTCCTTTTGTTTCCACAAAAATAAACAAACAAGATAAGTTTTTAGGACTGCATGTCACAAAGATTCCATTCTGCAAAAATGAAGTTCAGAATTTAATTTATATCACTGCCTTTCAGGGATTGTAAGATTAGAATGTCAGTCACGCTGAAGTTAACCTTTTCATAAAATTCTGATTTAACAATGCAGTGAAATCTTCATGCTTAACAAGACCATAAACCTTCAATGACTAAGAATTTTTCTGCAACCTATGCCTTCGTCAGCACTCCACCCAACAGTCTACTTCTTCTACATCAAGATTTATGTGACTGAGAAAAGATTCATAAGTTAGTACAAAATGCTGCATAAAGCCTATTTTTTAGAAATCACCTAAAACATGTAGAATTTAGAATCTTAAATGCAGGCAATAGAATTTTTTAAGCTCTCAGTGAAAAAAATTACTAGTACACTCAAATAAAATCAATGCTTGTAACAAACTTTAATTTTGCATTACAGGTTTGGGGTTTTTGGATAAATGTACTTCTAAAGGCTATGTAAAAATATTATACACAGCATTCGAGGAGTGGGTATGAAACTGTTTAGAAAAATCTTACAGGGCATCAGGTGTGATTTGTGATATAAGTTCCTTAGCATTGGACATTTAGAGGGTAGAAAATTAGATGCATGATCAATCATGGGTTTACTAGTCCCAACTCCAGAATTTTTTTTTTTTAATTCTTAAATAAGATATGCTATATCATCATTATAAGAGTTTCCCAATAATATCCCAGACCTGATACCTCATGTCCAAGGTACTGAAAACCAAAGAAGTTGTGTGTCTTGGACATTCTCATTTAGCTGATAGACTTTTTGCAGATAATATTTCCATGAAGGCCAGATGAATCACCAAAGCACAATCACTGTAATTCTGAGATGTCTGCTTGGCTCAGCAGTTTTATTACACAGATCAATTTTGCATTACTTCCTTCTGGCTGTGAGTGCCTGCAAGTGCTCATAGAGGGAGGTCATAAAACATTTATAAGCCTAAGAATGTAAATTGTAGGAAAGAGTGAATCCTCAATTTGTAGACAGACATTTGAAAGAGATTTTTCTGAGAAGTCTGTGGTAATCATTCTTCCCATTCCAAACTGTACAAAATTTTCATTTTAATTTTCTTTACACAGAGTTTACCTTTGATTAATATTTGGGATTCTAAAATGTAACCATAAATGATAATTTACTGAAAATTACATAGACTTAAAATAATATGCAATAATTTGCTTATTAATAATGTTCCATGTACCAAGAAAGGGGAAAAAATAGACAAGGCTTCAGTTCTTTTATAAGTGATAAAGCCAACAGACAGTCAAAGAAGAAAAACTAGAAAGATTAGACTGACAAAAGAGTGTATAGTAGAACTCTGCAACACAAGGGCTGGTGCATTTCAGATTAAATAGGAACAAAAAAAAAGGTTTATTTAGTTTTATTTTATGTTACAAAATTAATATTGAGTGCTAAAAATGTCCAACTTCTCCCTCAACATTTTGTCACCAAATAAGAAAATATTTTTAGTTAAACATGCTATAGTCATTGATCTCCTAATTAAGAAGTCCATTTGAGGCCTTTGGCCTCACAGCATGAACACTCAATCCGTTCTGAAAGTCTACAGTATAAAAATAGAACAAAGATTTCAACTCCTGAAACATACAGTAATTCAGTAATAAGAAGCCCACAGAACTCTCAGACTCTTCTGTGTATGAACATTGTACATGAATTTTGGAATGGGTTTATTAATATAATAAAAGGGATGAACTTGGCCAGATAGAGAGGATTATTCCTCCTTGCAATCATTAATAATGGATGTGACCTCTGTCACAAATCAGTGCTCAAAATATGCAATTAAGAAATGAGAACCAAATAGAAAATGAACCATTAAATAATCATAAAATCCTGTGTCTAACCATAATGACCCAGCAGGTTGTAGGTACTGTCCACAATACACAATTATGTTGGGAAGAAGCTATGAAACAAGGAAGCTTAAAAAGTCAATAATGCTGACAAACTAAATCAGGAGAGCATCAATAAAATATACATCTTTATTCGTGGCAGGGGACTGATATACATATACATGAGAAAACTGAGTAGTCTGTCCTACTGAACCCATGCTTTGAACTCCTCTCCCACTAATGTTAAGAAGCTAAGCTATTAATTAAAAAACTAGAGAAGTGCTAATTTTGAATCTGATTATAATCAAATTAATAAGCAGCAGGCAGGTATTCTATGCATATATACAAGTTTTTAGGCATATATATACATATTTTTATACATATATACATGGGGGTGATTTTTAGAAGGCTTTGGTGCTACAGAATCACATGGAAGTTGAACTTAGAAGGGACCTTTTGACATGTTTTTGTGCAACTCATATACCTTTTTTTGCACATGCAGTTTCAACTTCTTCATCAATTCCTAAATTCCTTTCAATCTACCTCATGCAAAGCAGAGTGCATTCCTATAATCAAATGCACAGAATCCAAGAGAAAAATTTGCTGAGTTCAGTTAGAATGACATTTATTAAGCTCTGAAAGTCTCACTTGAGTGTCAGTGAATGTCATATGCTGATTTTATAATATTTACTTCTTATATACTTAATAGATTGAAATGACATTTATGTGTCTTGCCTTTCTGTGATACAGAGAATTGAAATCTAATATCCAAAATGTCTCAATTTTTTCTCCACAACTTACCAATAAAATTTGGGACCTTTAACCACAGCTTGAGTTTGGCCTTAGAAATTACAAATGAAACCTTTCATATCTATTCAGGGCAGGTACTGGAAGTATATGAAAATTAATAAATGTAGGAGACAGTTTCTCTCCTTACCAAAACAATTTTTATTTTCATTCAAATTTGGAAGTCATTAAGCCTTATCTGCATAATAGGGGTAAAAACTACTTGACAGGGTGCCCAATAACAGGTTCCATTCTTCAATCCCTGGTGAAGCAAATAACAGTTACACACTTTTCCTCCTCTGTCACCTCCAACCTTCTACACGAGTTACCATCAGTTCCTTACCTTTCATCCCAATCTGCTTCTCACTTTTGCTCAGTACACTGTACTTCAGTCTTCCCTTCCAAACCTTACATTTCAGTACCTGTTCTTGCTAAGCTCTTTCCAAGGACTCATCAATTACTTGCCTTTCTGTTATCTTTGGATTCAGTTATCTCCTAGCAAATGTATGTAGGAAAATAAACATAACACCAAAAGCAAAAGTTTTATTCAGCCCTTTTCAACCCCAAGAAGAAATACTTACTTGAACAACCCATCTTTCACATCACGAAATTAAATGCTGCGTTCTAAAACTAAAATCTTTATGAATCACATGAAAACTGTGGGTTTGGGTTTTTTGATTTTTTGACTGGTTGGTTGGTTGGTTGGTCAGTCGATCTAAGAGAAACACATCATCTAAACTAAATATCTGCAAAATTATACAAAGCTTAAAAAGGGTAAAGCAAAAGTTAAGTCTGCTACTCGAGGTAATGTGGTTGTCTGAACCTTCTTAACAATATTGGGTTATATATGACAGGTCATAATTTTCAACAGGAAGAGAGATGCACTCAGTGAAAGTCTATGAGTTGACTTTTAGACATTTTAAAAGTCAAAATATTATCTTTTCTTTTTTTTTTTTTTTTTTTTTTCTGATGAAGTCAGAAAGATAAGGACGGGGAAATAATACAGTATTTTTGAAGAAAAATCTGGAGCAAATAAATGAGTGCATTTTCACACTTCTGCATTCTGATCCTGAGCACCAGATTCTACCTAAAAAAAAATATAAATTCCTCTAGTATCAGTAATGGTACTGCCTGCAAGTGCTGATTTCTGTCCATCACAGCACGTCATTCAGATTCTGTACTCATGTTTGTACTCATGGTAAAGCAATGTTTAATGTCAAGCATTCAAGATTATCATTAATTTCTACATCCAACACCAAGAGACTGTTCCACATCCAAGTGCATCCGCCACTTGTCTTCACCAAGAAGTGCAGGCAGGGTTTTTTGATCCCTCCAGATTATTTCTACACTTTGTCAAAAATTAGACCATGGAAGCAAGGCACTGTCTGCTATAACTAACTCAACATGAATATCATATTTCAGTGCTTTGAGATGAATCATGAAGTGCCTGTAACTGTGAGAGTAAGGGCAGAATATTTCAGAAAAACTTTACAAAGTCCAGAGATTTTAGTTCCAGACAGTTGTACTCCAGCAAAATAATGAATGATAATTTAGAACACTATTTTTTAGGATTACTTTGGTCAAGGCAAGTGTTATGCTAGTATTTCCTCATTTACAGTGCCAGTTATGATATTATGGTAAATATTCTGGGAAAGATGGAGTTTGACTATTATATATTTGAGGTCTTTGTATCAGGGAGCATCTTACATGGGACTAAGGTAGAAAAAAAATGCACTGGTCTTGGAACAGAAGCTAATTTTTAAAATTTTGATTTCTGAGATGAACTTTCCAAGAACCTTGACAACTTCATAGGTATTGTCTGTTTATTGATCTTACTTACACAGGCATATTAGCATTAACACTACTGTAACTCATACAAGGGAGATGTGTCAAGTTACTGTGGAATTTCACATGGTAACATACAAATAACATTTGGCTCTGAATTACAAATGCATGCCCACAGCCTTTGGTAATTCAGTAGGGAAAGAAAGGTAGAAAGGATGTGATGACTCATGAAGCTTCAATGTTTCAATAATTGGAACAAGCTGATAGGAGGCATATTTTGATAAGGGAGGAGACATGAAGACATGGTGGAGGAACAGAAGTATCTTCCCACAGAATTCAACCTTTTATATTTGCTAGACAAAGCTGAATTAACCCAGTCTTGCTTCCTTTAGAAATTACCAGAGAACCTCAAGTCAAATATGATGCCTTCTGGGGAGAATGAAAAGACATTGAAGAAATACTTTAAAAACAGTAGCAATGAATTAGTAAATAAGTTGAAACCTAAATGAGGTTTCATTGTCATTGCTTATACTGTATTTTAACTTGCTCATAGTTACTGCAGAATGGAAATATAATTCCACACGATTTTTTATGAACATCATATTACATTTTCCCCTTCCTTTGGTTTATTTATGTTTAAATTTTAATATTTCTGAAAAAGTCTTATTTGATAAGAATTTATCTCCATTTTGCCTTGTAGATTCATGTTTATTATATAGAAGGGCTTCTGTTTGGTCTCGTCCTTTCCTCTTTTTTCAACCAAAATGCATGATAATAATGCAATATCAAACACCTGTTTTGGGGAAATCTACAAGTAGCACTAAATGAAAGAGCAGCTTTTGCTTTTTCTTTAACTATACACAAGTAAATGGGCTCTCTGTCTTCCATTTAATCTGATATTTCCTTATTTTGTATTGTGTTCTTTTTCGTGTGTTAATCTTTCCTTATGACTCATGTATGTTTTTTTTGGTTTTTTTTATTCTCTGGCTGAGTCTTTGTCTTATTCAGTATTTTGTGACATAAAATGTTAGCTTATAGAAACAAATACCATGAGATACCATAGAGACAACAACAATAAAAGTTACTTCTTAAACAGATAATAAGAAAACTCCAAACTCCAATTCACATTTCATTTAAATGTATTCCCTGGGAGTAAACAAGATAATTGCAAATTTTCCTTTTGAAGGCTCTTTCACGTCTCCAAATTTCTTGTTTACTCTTCTGAACCAGGAATACATGAAGTGAACAGTAATATCAGATGTTATGTAGACTCCTCAAATATGGCTTCCTTATTTCTAAGTAAAATAAAACTATGCTTAGCATTCTATAAACAGAATATCTATACACATTTGCTATACTAGTTTTCTTTCTAAGGCAATGAAACTGATAATAAGGGTATTCTCATAAGTAACAACTGCTAGGGTGAAAGGATGGCCCTATGTCTTCCAAGTAATTCTGACTCTGTAACCCGTATCTACTATTCTTCTGTGCTTCAAGAAGGATGGGAGGAATTATATTCCCCAGGCATTCACTGCAGTTTCATCCAGAAGCACTACTGAACTGATGAAGGTTATACAATTCTTGAGTTGTCTGTTCTGTGGATGATGCACACTGCACTACAGCCAACAAGCATGAAGGTATCAGTACAAGCCAGAAAATAAATTAATTCTCTGAAGTTCAAATTGTGCAGGCATGGAAATTTTAAATGCAAAAGGCAAGGAGAGCAGTAATTTAGTGCTTCATGATTATAACCAGTGACTGCAACGGTGCTTTAGTGAAAAGGTCAAAAGTCTATTTAGCAAAAAAATATAAAACCCACTCAATGTATAGCAATTATTTTCTCACTTAGACTTTTATATACTGTTCAGTATCCCTTGTAAACATACCACTTTTTCATAAGTAATGGATTCAATTCTGCCTTCCTCACAATTCATAGCAGGTCTCATCAATAAGCCCAAGCAAAGCAAAACTCAGTGCACATCTGACACTGCACACCTGGGGTTCTTTTACGTGGGATTCATTAATATTATACTGGAGGAGACCTTCTTACCCTTTAAAAAGGTTATATACATCTGATGACAGCATCTGCATCTTGTTCTGCACCATAAAAGAAAATAAGACAATTTCTTTCGTGTTCCAACCTTATTCCTAGGAACCTGAGCTACAGTGATAGTATCTCCTATCATTTGTATGATTTAGCATAATTTTACATGTAAAGTTTATGCCTCTTAAGACAACTCTATACTAATTATCAAATAGCCTTACTTTCTGCTATGCTAAAATATATTAAAAATTATTAATAAGCATATAAATAACAGAGAGAATTAGCAATGTAAGTGAACCATCCTGTGTCTCTTATACATGAAAAATCTCTTAAGCAAATATAGCATTTTACTAGATAAGCTGGAAAACGATACCTGGATACATGCTAAGTTTGTGTGACTAGCCTGTACATATTTGGTTAGGTTTTATATTTTTGATGATTTTAAAGGATAACGTATTTTAATCTGGTTTGAAATTTAAGATACATTAGCTTAGTTGTTATTGTTTACAATGCAAATGTCTTTTTTAAAGTCATGAGAAATTTTTTTTACTCACATGCTAACGATGTCTAAGTGTTGTGACCTGTGTCCTTGTGCAAGGTGTTGTTACTATTCAATCTCCCTTCCCAGCTAATACAATTCAGTCTCACTCAAAGTCAGCCTGTCTGAGAAAAAGTTGAGAGCTTCATATTAAAAAATCTGACAATTTTTTCAGTAGAAGTGGTAAATTCTGAGCAGGGGCTAGAGGCTGCAGCTCTACTTTGAAAGATTATTTCTTTTTCAGAAGTGAAAATTGACATTTCTTTTTAAATTTGTTAATGCAAAGATACAAAACTTTCTTTCTATTTTGGTACATGTGGTAGCTTCAAACACAGACTTAGAATAAGGAAAGCTGTCACTTTTACTCTCAGTGTACCTTATTAGACATAGGCATAGATTGAAAGGAAGTGAACAGCTCAATTTGAATAAAAGAAAAAAAAGAAGGACTGCTCTGGAAAGACTAAAACAATTACTAGGAACTCCAGGGAGAAAGGCTACCAGGAGGAATGGATAACACCTGACAATAGTGGAAAAAGAGGCTAGAAGGAAAGAAAGCAGGGAGGAAGAGATATCACCAAGCTGTCTACATAAGTTTTGGTACCAGACCGACTCTGGCTGGTTCCCCTTTTCTAACATAACTCCTTACAGAAGCAACAAAAATTATCTATCTATCTATCTATCTATCTATCTATCTATCTATCTATCTATCTATCTATCTATCTATCTATCTATCTATCTATATCTATATCTATATATCTATATCTACATCTATATCTATATCTATATCTATATCTATATCTATATCTATATCTATATCTATATCTATATCTATATCTATCTATATTTAATCTATCTATATCTGCTCTATATCTACATCTAATCTATATCTATATCTGTATCTATATATATCTTACATATATAAGATATATATATAAGATATACCTGATAAGGTATATCAGTTCTTGCATCTAATTCCACTAAAAAAGATATTTAGGAAGAAGACTTTGTACCCAGGCTTCTGCAATCTTGTGATTCCAAGGAAATTACTACATCTGTACTGTAGAGACGGATTTGAGACCAATTGGGAATAATGAAGTAACAATAGCAAAATCCAATTTAAAAAGATATTAATTGAATTAGTATATAATCAAATTAATACATAAATTTTAATTAAAATAATAAATAATAAATAATATTATAATTAATAAATATCATTCAAAAGTATCCACTTAAAAATATATTAAGAGCTGACTCAAAGAAGCAACAAACAATGACTCCATATCTGCACATTTGTTGGTAAAGGAGCCATCAAAAGGAAATGTATTTAAAAGATTAAGGGGGAGGCAGATGCTCTATGCAGAAATAATAAAATATTGTATGCTCACAGGCTGTCATTACAGGTTCCAGTGAGAGACTGGGCTTTGTTCATTTTGTCAACTGAATTCAAAGGTGGAAATGTTGTCAGCAGGTTTAGTGTAGATTCACCTGGGCAGCAACAATGGATGGAGAGAAGGAAATTTTTAAAAACTCAATCTGTCACATCTAGGTTTTTTATTAAATCTCTCATTTACAACACCAATGTTTGCTTTCTCCAGATTTATAGAATAACACACTTATAAAAACACTAAAACTGGAAAAGAACAAGTCCAACCATTAACCCAGCACCTCCATGGTCACCACAACATCACATCCCCAAATTCTACATCCATATTCTTTTTGAACAATTCCAAGGATGTGACTTCACCATTTACCTGAGCAACCTATTGCAATGCCTGACTAGTCCAGTGCAGAAATAATTTTCAATATTCAATCAACACCTCTCCTAGTGCAACTTGAGGGCATTTTCCCTTTTTCTGTCCCCTTTCAGGTAGTTGATGAGGTAGTAGAATGATGAGGTCTCCCCTGAGACATTTTTCCAGGTTATTTAGCCTAACCAGTTTCCCTAACTGGTCCCCACCACATTTGTGCACCAGACCCTTCATCAGCTCAGTTGCCCTTCTCTGGACATGCTCCAGCACCTCAATATTTCCTTGCAATGAGGGGGACAGAACTGAACACAGAAGTGGAGATGCAACCTCACCAATACTGACCACACCATTTCTGATAGAGGCCAGGATACCTTCGGCCTTCTCAGCCACCTGGTAGCCAGCATACCTAAGGACAAGGCATGTAGTTTTGTCTTTCTTTTCATCTTCTGAAAATATTTGATACCTAAAGTCATAGAAAAGTATAATCCAGTGTCCAGAAATATGTCCCTAGAAAGCATATTTTAAAGCGCAAAATTTACAATCCTTTTAATCTTAATTGAACCTTCAGATTTCAGTATTCTGTTTGAAATAAAGTCTTACTTTTGCCTATTTTATGTTTTTATTTCAAGCCTTTAATTTCTTTCTTTTCTTCTTTCTTGTGTCCAAGAGTTTTGCCAGTGCATAAGTAGAAATCTGTGGTAGTAGTGTGTGCTATCCAAGTACCAAAAATTAGATTGTTTTAAAATTATTCTGGTCCAAATCTGGTACTTTTTTCTGTAGTATTGTCTAACAAAATTTTTTTAAAATGTAGTAAGTACAGCGACATTCAAGAATCTGGAACTTCAGCAGCTATGGAGGTTTGCTTCAATGTTCCTGTTCCATCTCACCTCATTTTTTTTAATAGACTGGCAAGTCTTCACCTCTGTCTTTCATTTTCCTTCATTTATCAGCTTTCTAGGTTAATGTTGTACTCTAGTTTACACATTATTTTCCTTAAACGTGATGATCCAAACCCATTCTCAGAAGTTACAGCTAGGCTGCACAGCACCAGAGATGCCTTACTGCCTTAGCTAAGGGCCAACAGCTTGCAGCTCTGTAAACTTGAACCAGGCTGCTGTTGGCAAGTGTATTTCAGTTTTTCCACATTTCTTTCAATTAAATGCAGACAACATTAATTCTCATCCCTGAGCCATTTAATAAATAGGCAATCTTTATTTCTAGAGGCTGGACCAGCACACCTTATGCTTTAGCTATTATAAGTTTGACCGATGCTGTTTTCTGCTACAAGAGCTTGATGGTGTATCAGTCTATAAATTTGTATAGCTCAAAAGAAAAGACAGTGTGTGTAACATTCAAGGAATGTTGAATTAACTCAGTCAGCAACTGAGCCAGAATGTGGACTGCAATATTCTTCAAAAACATTGCAAACCACTGTAATTGCCAACTCTAAACAGAAAAGAAGCATCAACAGCCCTGATGGGCTTTCTTCATCTTCTAATGCATTTAAGGAAATACAGAACATTGATGCAAGTCAGAAACACAGATAGGAATCAGAAATTATTACAGAAGCTTTTTGATATGTAGGACTGATGTTTCTCCAGAAGATTGACTTAATTCATTTCTTGCAAGCACAAATGGATGCACCATGACACTCTTCCTGTGGTATATCAGCATAAAATTTTCTGGTGAAACTTTTAGTCCTTAAATATATATTGACAGTCTTTGACACTTACTAGTCTACCCTTCTTTTTGATGCTCTACTTAGGACTTGCTGGCTGTTCACCACAGTTCCTCTGTCAGCTCCTCGGTTAAGCTCCTGGCTGAGTTACAACAAAGGCAGAGAGTTAAAGCTTGCAAATCACTGATTAATTTCCACCTTCATCTATATTACATTTTAATTAATCCTTTTTTTTTTCTTTAAATAAAATCACAACAAATTACTTTTGAAGTATTTTTAGCCTTTTCTTTTTTTAAAAACTACAATTCCTCTTTGTGGCAAAATTTATAATTAATAGCCATGCAACATAGTTCCTTTTACTGCTCTGCAGAAAAAACAAGATTTATTCAAATTATAAGACAAATACAAGTGATTCAGGTCAGTATTAAACCTCCAAAGGCACAGTCAATTTCAGCTGCTCCTACTGAGCTGTCAGTACATCTTACCTCAAATGGAAGACATTTATCCCACTGTGCTCCTGGCAGGACACATACATTCCTCAGATGCTTCATTCCTTGCTTCTTTAAAAGGCAACTGTCATCATAACTACGGGGCAACCCCAGCTCTTCTGAGAGGTGAGTTTTCTTGACCAGAAAGGTACAGTAAAGATAAAATTAGCATCTGTTTTCTTTTCACATAGAGTGTATAAAAAAAGGAAAGTTCCCCCTCCTGCAAATAAACCATGTGGACTGTCACAGCATTGTCAGTGGGAAATTGGTTGGACTTGGCATGTAGGAGCAGGCTAAAACAACACTTCATTTTTTGGTAACTTAATCATGGTTCTATTTTTGCATTATAATACAGTTCCTTTAAAGTGACAAATAAACAAAAACCAAAAACAAACAACACAACAAAAAAAATGAAAACAAGAACAAACACAAAAAAAAAAAACCAAAATAACCACCAAACCAACCAACCAACCAAAAAAACCCCCACAACAATCCCACAAAAAAAGCCAAAACAAAAAACCCCAAACCAACCACCAACCAAACCATAAAACAACTCAAAAAACCAAACAAGTAAAAAAACCTCAACCTGAAAGGAAAAGACCTTATTCTGAATTGTGATATATCACAAATGCCTTATATTTATTATATACTGATAAGGTGTTCCTCAGAAAAGTTTCAGCCCTCTAGAAACAAGTGAAAACAGGTGACTTGTGGCCATAATATCAATAAATATGTATACACTCTGAGAACAATGCACACAGAAGAATTAGTACACTCTGTGAACATGGAAGCAGAAGGATTAAATAACTGAAAATTGTATTCTATCTAATACAGATAATTTAACCGGAAAGAAGGTTCTCTTTTTTAAGCAATCCAGTTTACAATACTATTGATATGGAAAATTAGGACCAGTAATAAAAGGAGGCATCCATCAATGTGAAGTGCAGCAACAGGAAAGGAAGTCTACCAGCTGTCAAGTATTCAGTAGACAACTAAGGTGCTTTAAAAAGAATCTATTTTACAGATGATAAATAAGGATTAATAATCATTCTTAATTCATAGCTCAGATTCATCACAAATCTGTGCTCTTCCTCATTCTTTTTAAGAATTCTGGTGTCCTTTATAACGCAAAGATTTTGCAAATTAAGTACTACTTTCTATTTCAATTCTCCCTTATACAACTTTTAATCCAAATATTTTCCTTTAAAATACTCTACAAAACTGTGTGTATTTAAACCAAGGCTAAATTCACTTATGGGGAATTATTCTGGCTGCGTCTCTATCTTGCTGCAAAAGCTTACACACCTGGACAGCATTCCCAATACCACAGTGAAAACATTGCCAGAAAGTCAGAGCAGGCAATCCTTCCCATGATCAGGGGATCAGCACCTGGAGTGCTGTGTCTTGTTCTGGGCCCAGTGCAGGGCAGGTATGTGCTTACCAGGGTGTCGCTGCCTGAGGTTTCTCCTTAGACCTGAGATCACCTCAGGAGGACATCCAGGTGGTTTAAATCCAGGTTTTTCCCAAAGCCACTGATGAGAGACTGCAGAAGACGGTTTTTCAGAGGCTTCAAGGAAGTTTATTATTTCTTATCTCAGGAATTCTTTGCCCAGCTAACAGCGGTTTGTTCAGTAGGGCAGCCAGGGCAGAATCCGCCTGGCAAAGACAGGACTTATCTTTTATACTCTAAATTACGCACTAGATATTTATAATAACTTTCCAATACAATACAACTTTGTTAAACAGTCCAGCTTTGCCCCCATCCAATCTGAAAGTGCCAGCATGTCACCCAGCATGGATGACAAGGAGAAGAGCGAGGAAAAGGTATCCACACCCCAAATTCTCTACCTTGGCCACGTGTCCCTTATCACAAACATTCCCAAAAATCTATTTATCTACATTCTAACAGTCTAATTTACACTTTACTAATGTTGGTGGAGTGCTTCCCTTCCCTCTGTGTTGGTAATTTCCCCCAAGGGTTTGAATTCAGCGCCTGAGACACCTGGGTCTCACTCAGGGGTCTTTGAGACCCTCGCATGGGGAGTTTTGAGACCCCCAAGGAGGCCAGGGGTACGTCCTGGGCTCCCACACCAGGGCTGCTCCAGTGAAGGGCTGCAAGGAGAATGAAGGGACTGGAGCTCTTCTTGTGTGCAGAGAGGCTAAGAGAGCTGGGACTCCTCTGGCTGGAGAAGAAAATACTCAGGGATTTTATCCATATGTGGAAATACTTGATGGGGAGGAGTGAAGAAGATTGAGTGAATGTAATTACCATTGACAGGACAAGTCAATGGAGGCACATATTGAAATACAGGAAATTCCATTTAAACATAAGAAAAGTATTTTTTACTGTGAGGATGGTGAAGTACTGGAAGAGGCTATCCATAGAGGGTGTGGAATCTACAACTTTGAAGCTATTCAAAACCCTTTGAAGCATCACAGAAACATCACAGGATATTCTGAGTACAAAGGGACCCACAGGGATCATCAAGTCCAACTCTTAAGTGGAAGGCCCATATAGGGATTGAACCCATGACCTGGGTGTAACTCAATTGCAGCCCTCAACACTACCTGATTCTCCTTGTTTGAAGGAGGGGATCAGAGAGTAGGGCAATGCCATCTGCAGGGTACCATCCTAGCCTTTGTAATTATTTTTTTCAGTGAAAGCAGCATTTAAAACTATCTCCTAAAAGAAGTGAATAAAAAGTCCAGGAATTGCACAGAAATTATGGATACCTCGTTCCTGTACCTAAAAGTTTGTACAAGCTTTAGCTGATTTGATTTAGCTTTAACCGTTTGAGCATTTGATGTAACAATAGTTAGAGGGCCCAGGTTTAATAGCAGTAGTTTCTTCATACTGATGAATATATTAATTTTTATATTCTTGACCTTTCTATACATTTATCTAGTAGAGAAATCAGCACAAGTATTTACAGAGGCTCGAAAGCAATAAATCTAATGTCTATTTCTAAAACATGTTTGCTTGGATTTAGTGCATGTAAGTGGTAAGGAAATCAGCACAGTCAGGTCAATACTAAAGGGCCCAATCTTTCCACTACAAGCTTCATAAACTTGAGTATAATGAGAACTTAGAAATTTTAGATGAGACAAACTAGAAGCAAGTCCTTGAAAAAAATCAGTGAGAAAATTAAATTCACCTAAGTTTCTACTGGAGGTAATGGAAGTCAGAACTGAAAAATGAGGGAGTTAAAACTATCAGATAAAGCCTTCAAGACTAATAATCAGGCAGAACCTAAAGGTGTAGAGAATCTCAGATATAATGCCTGTAGGCAAAGATGAATATTGTCAGCAACTTTTCATTTATGAATACAATTAAGAAGCACAACATTATGGGAATATGTTTTACTTTTGGGTGTTATTTGTGACATTTCAGATAAACACAGCTATGAGTTAGGAGAGGCTGTTAATTGTGCATCATCATCCTCGAATTTACACAATTTATGTTCTATACATTATAGGGCAAAACCAGATAATATTTTTTGTCATCTCTCATCAAAATAATTGTGTTCGTTTTTCCCTTATATTTTCCCTTACAAATTCTGCATTAGGACTGTTAGAATTTCTCTCATATCATACTTTTTCACATTCAAACATGGGTGTCACACATCTATCTTTCTATCTCCTCTTCCTTTGCCTGTGTTGCAGTTCTAGCCTCCAATATCTCATACTCTTCTTCACATATCCTCCACTCTCACCAATTGAACTGCTGTTGGAGGCAGTGTTCATTACTATCCCATTTGGATTTCCCTGGAGGGTGAAAGAGAAGTGCGTGAGGAAAGATATTTCTATCTCCTTTCTCTTGTCCCCTGGGAAGAATTACTACAAATTGTTTCTTTGCTTTCATATTGAAATAAAAGTTAATGATTTTAACATCCCTGTAGCACAGAGAGGGCACTGTTCCAAACTACACTTTTCACCTGTCATCCTCTTGCTCTCAATTTTCAGTGCTCCACTTCTTGAAATTAGACCTATGCAGCAAATGATAAAATACAATGGGAGAAAGACAAAAAAAAAAAACAAAAAAAAAAAAAAAAAAAAAACCAAAAAAAAAAAAAAAACAAACCACCAAAATCTTTGAACTCTTTCTATATCTCTTCTTACACCAATTTCAGGGCAAAAATTTTCAGTCAGCAAATAGGGTGATTTTACTGCCCTACTACAGGTACAATCCCTTGAATAAACTCCAATATGGCTCTCTAGAATGGAGAATCTTCCAAAGACCTCTTGTATCACATGAGCAACCTTTCCTCTGAAAAGACTCAGAGACACTGGAAAATAACTAATGCCTATATTAGTATGACCAAGAAAATGAGCATATGCCAATTATAAGCCAGTCCTGCTGAATAACAAAAATGTTCCATAAATATGAAGCATAACCTTGGGTAGAAGTAAAAATAACAAGAGAAGCTTTTGTTACAGAATTAATAATAAGGCAGGTGTCCTTTGGCTTACAAGGGTCATTTGACACATAATAGCATAGTCTAAACTGGCTTCACTGCAATTATTGGAGCAATCGACATATTTGTGGAAGAGCACCACGGAAAGTTTTACTTCCTTCCATGGAATTCTACCTTATTAAATTCTGAGGATTCCCTTCTTTTGCAATTTGTAGCACAGAGTGTTATTACAGTATCAATTCTGAGTTGGCTAGTACATCCCATACACCAAGCATCTCTGTAACATCAACTGCAATTCAAGGTATCTTCACTTGAACTTTTTAGGAATAAATTGTTGAAATAGAGAGACAAGTGGATTTACAAATTCAGATTATGTTCTTTCTTGTATTAGAGTTTTAGAGAATTTTCTGTAAGAAGCAGAACCACTCTCTCCACTGTACTCCGCTGCAGCATATGAAGGCTAGAACTTTGCCACCTTTCACTTCACTGCCACCATCATAACATCTTGGGTTCAACACAGCTTTAGATGTTTACCTTCTGTATTTAAGACAGTTTGACTGTCATTTCTGTCTTACTTTAATCTTGGTGAAACACATATTTGAAATAAACAAGTTCTTTCCATAACTAAGCAAAATATATTCCACTATCTCTCAAGCATTGGCTGAGTAACTTTTTCTGATTTCATCTTTTTCTCTTATAATAGTATTTAATTTGACAATAAAAAAAGTTGTATCTCTCTTATTTAATTTTTTATTCCTCAGTCTCTTTATGATTTTCTCACATGTATCTAAGTTGCAGTTATTTCTCTCAGTTGCCAATACAAATGCTCTAGTTATTCTAGTTATCATTTAAATTTACCAATTGTTTTGACTCTAGAAGTAAGATCAGATAAGAATTTCCTATAAGACAAACTTTCTGACATTCCCCACACCTGATTATTTTACTCTCTCTTGTGCTCCTGAGTGCACAACAAGTTTCAGAAATTGCACCATGCTTTCACTAGAAGAGAGCACCAGGCTAAAGAGGCAGTTAGCTGAAATTAGAATCAAAGCCAAAAAGCTAAAGTAAATTTTGGGTTTAGGTTACCTAGACAGGTATATTTTAAAATAATGTTTTACCAGTCAGTGTAAGGCTTTTAGGAGTAACATTTTTAAATTCATTAACTTTTAATTTCTACTAAAAACATAATTTAGAGAGTTCAGTTTCAAAAAGTCAGTCCCTTGGAAAAATTATGCTAATATTGAGGGTGAACAACAAGAAAAGTTGGACAGTAGAAAAAAAATTCAGGAGAAAGATAAACTGAAATTAACAGAGAGACAAAAAAAAACAAACCACATCCAACAAAACAAGCTGGTTTTCTATCCTCCTAACCTGCCCTCACAGTTGATCAGTTTGTGTTACTTCAGAGGGAAGTGGATTAAAAATAATGGGTATATTTTTAATTTGAAAATTCTACAGTAATGTCCAAAAAGGAATACTTTATTATCTTACAAAGATCAAAGGCAGGCCTTAAGTCACTCTTCTTTCCAAAACTCAAGAATTTTTAACAAAGTATGAAACAGACTATGACCTTGGTTTGAGTCCAAGCCCATTGTTTTCCTATTGTAGGTAGCAGAACTCAGTTTCTAACAAGGATCTCTTGAAAGATTATTTTGATTTTCCTTTTTCCCCCCTTAAAGTTTATTTTTTGTAACTGTTGATGTAACACGAAACATAATTTTAAGACAACATCTCCCATTCAAACATGTTTGTACTGTGGGCAGAACCACCACCTGCCACTTTAACTCCCACTTCATTGTCTATTTTCCTCCTATTTTCGTACTTTTTGCTGAAAACTTTTGGAAATATATAGAGATTTCTTATTGCTTCTCTGAGGTCAAAGCTAAACATAAAGCTGAACATTTATTTTAAAAGAAATTAATTATATGGTTTGGATTAACCACCTCTTGGGTTCTACTTTAAAAAAAAAAAAACCAAAACAAAACCAAACAAACGAAAACCAAAACCAACAACAAACAAACCAAAACCAAAATAAATTAGTATAAAAGCAAAGTCTACATTCTGAACTCAGTGATGCAGTAGCTTTCAAATTCTCTCAAAATACTGTTGAGACCAAAGGCTTAGGAGAGTTAAAAGTAAATTTTATATACATCTTCACATATTTTGAAAACAATAAAATACTGAAAAAAAGCCCTCTAAAAGTTCAGAAAGGTTATTTTCTTAGAGAAAGCACAATCCCCATGTTTCAAAGGATGTGGCAGGAAAAGGTGTTTCTCAAGCCTCTTTCTGGAACTATCAAGGAGATAATACTAATGCAGGTAAATCAATTGTCTATTCACTACAATAATTTTTGCATCTATAGCAAAGACAAAAGGTAACAAAAAGACTGTACGTAAAACACAAAAATGTACAGAAAAAATATCAGGTGTATCAGGAATGAAATGATGACAGAACTGAAAAAACCCAATGCTCATAGTGTATATCAAGGGGAGCTGAAGTAAGGAGAGGGTGGGTGAACAGAAAAGAAAATCAGACAGCTCATTATTAAATCAAGAAATTAATAAAAGTAGACTGCATTTTACCAAAACTTCTCAGTTTATCAATCAATTTAAATGAGACTCTTTCCCCTACAATGAGAACAGTCAGCCTAAAATTATGACCACTGATGGACTGAAGGTGGATTAATTTAGGGTTGTACAAAAAGCATAGAATGACTACTCCTCTATATGTTATTAACCCTGTCAAAAGCTGACAAATGTACTGCAATAGAATGAAAAAACAATAAAGAGACTGGGAATAGGACTTTTTTTTTTTTTAAATGGTCAAAAAATGTATTCTTGCAGAAAATACAGTTTAATGTATTTGTCTTCCAGATTAACTCACTCACTAGTATTTATCACAAATATCTATGAACTACAATGTTGCAGGTTGTACACTTTTTTCCGTACATATCAATGACATGAGTACAAGTCATGCTCTGACAAATAAGCAGATCTAAGATAACTTTCATTATTTGTTTCCAGATATTGATTTGCCTTAAGATTAAAAAAAAATAAAAGAAAAATTAATAATAACAATTATTATTGCAATAACCTGTATCCTAATTAAGGTTGACTATAGTTAATGATATTTCAATGTTATGTACAAAAGAGATGCACCAAAACTGAAAATGAATGTGACCTTACATATAATTTTACACATCTAGATACATGCACATACACATGGTTTGGACAGTCTGCAGAGTGTCAGAATGAGAAACTGATCATGAAATTGGGCATTCCAAGTTGGGACTTTGGTCTTCACTAAAAATGCTCGTTTCCAATTGACCATGTAATGGTCATTTGGCAGCATCCATGCCTGCACCTGCCTTCCACTGGCCTTCCATTATGACTGTTTTTACATCATTCTTCCCTTTCACCTGGTGCTCAGGCCTCAGATGACATGTAGTGCAGACGGAGAGACTGCAAAATGCTTGAAGTGATAGATTATGCCCAAAAGTCAGCTGCTCATGTATTTTAGTAGACAGAAGGAAATCTTTGAAAAACACCTGCTGCTGCTGGTGAGGCGCAGTGTGCAGAGGCAGGGCTGGCGGTCAGCCCTGGCCCCTGGGGCTGCCCAGGCCACGGTGCTGTGTGGCCGAGACCCCCCGACACTGTGCTCAGGGCCCACAGAGCTGCTGCTGCCATGGCTGGGATGTTGTTTCCTGGAGCTGGCTGGCCTGTGGTGTCGCTGCTGTCAACATGGCTCTGCACACCAGAGAAAAATCACCAGAGTGTGCAGGAACAGCAGCACCCAGAAGGTTTGTACCTTCTCAGGAAGGCATCCACACCAGCCAGGGTGCCAAAATAAGGGGGACTGTGGGCAGTGTTTTACATGGCTTGGCAAAAGGTGTCAGGAAAGTGGTCGCTATGGCTTTCTCTTGCCTTGCCAGCCTCACAGCCACGCTTGGCAGCTGCAGCTGCAGCCTGTCCCCGTGACTGACTTCAGGGGCCGTGCTTGAGGGCAGACTCGCCTGCCACAGCCGGCTGTCCCGAGGCAGCAGCGTTGGTGCCATTGTTAGAGACTCTGATGGGACACGAGCCCTGGGCTGCAGCTGCTGACACGCTCCTCCATTCAGGCACCTCAAAACAGGCAGCGTGAGCTTCTAAACTCAAAATGGAGAACTTCCTCAGAAAGAAGGAAGAAGCAGCAGATGCTAAAGGAAAGCAGGACTCGTGTGGCTGAGGTTCAGGGATGGAGGGAAGGAAGCACTTTGGTGTCTGCTGAACTGATGGCCGAGGTCACAAGCTGAGGCTCTCCTGAGAGGATTCTGCTCTGCTCCTGTTGGAGGCTGTTCCCTACCAATGCATGGCCCTCCCTTGTTCCTGGATCAGGTCTCCTGGAGCCATAGGAATAAGTGTGTTCCGTGTCCATGGACGAGCAGAAAGTGGCAGGATATGTTTGCTTCCAGCGCTTGTCTTGGCTGTTCCCTCATGGTGCTGGCAGCATCATCAGAGACACAGAACAGCTTGTCTTATCCCAGAGTTATCCCTTTCTTCTGCACTTGCCCCAGGTTCCTCACTGGTTCACCGGGGAAAATCTCTGCTAGTTCCTTTCCATTCCCTTGCCCAGCACACACCCAGATGTGTTTGGACAAGAGCTGCTGGCCACAGGCAGACAGGCAGCAACCTGGAGCATTGTGCATCACACACTGGTCTGATATTTTTTTCCAGAAAGCAAGAAAAACAGTCAGAAGAACACAAGGAAACTTGACAGGATCTCTGTTAGAATCTAATTGTGCTGTGAAGGTCAACAGTGGATGGGGTTTTTGTGCTGCAGATAATCACTTCGAAGCAAAAATCATTGCAGGAGGAACAACAGCTTCTGCCTTCTGACCAGGTGTTGCCACCAATTGGTCCAGGTGCTCCTGCCAACAGGCACCTGCAGAAAGGAGCACAGACACCAATGCACGTGGGCTTTGGCTGTCCTCGGTCACAGAAGTGCCCCAGGGGCACAGGTCTCTGTGGCAGGAGCAGGCACCAGCACTGGCAGGGCTCGGGGGTGGCAGGTCTCCTTTGGAAGGGGCTCTGCCACACCTGCTAATTCCAGTGCTTCCCAGGCCCCAGGGTTCCGAGCAGCATTCGTGTCCTGGGCCATTGTTGGGGGTTGAGTGTTTTTCTATTACTGTGTCAATTTAAAGAATTTTTCCCATTATCATGCCAATGGAGCTGGCCGGGTCACACCCAGGACCTTTCACAACTCTGGACAAAAGGTGCAGGTGGGAGCTGGGCTGGCGGAGGGGCTCTCGTGCTTCCAGAGAAGACTCGTGTTTCTGGCGAGCTCAGAGGAGGACGCCCCGTCTGCAGCCGCGCGGCCGAAGGCAGGAGAGCCAGACCCTGTGCGCTCACCTGCCCTGCATCCGCCCCGCTGCAGCCTCCTGCCTCTGCGGACACAGCTGATCACCGGGCACAGCGGTGAGCGAGGAGCTGCCGCTCCAGCCGCTCCCACCCGAGACCGGCGTGGCCGCTGCCGCCCCTCCCGCCCACGCTCCCGCCTCTCTGCAGCTGCTGGGCTTTGTTCCACCTGGAGCACCGGGACCGACGGCAGAGAGAGTGTGCCCACAGCTAAAGAAAGGACTGGAACTGAGTTATCGGTTCTGTTTTGTTGTTATTTTAACAACTGTTGTTTGTTTCTGCTTGTACGGTTAGATATATTAGTAAAAGAGCTGTTATTCCTACCCCCTTATCTCTGCCTCAGAGTTTTGGATTCAAACATTTATAATACTTGGGGAGAGTGGAATTAAGGTTTCTACTTCAAAGGAAAACCTCTGCCTTTATTGGCAGACACCTGTCCTTCAAACCAGGACAGCCATACGTCCCATGTCTGTGTCACAGCCCTGTGTGGCAGCCACCCAGCATCAGGTCATGTCCCAAAGAGGCCCTGGCAGCTTCTATGGAAGGCCCCGGTGCCCTTCCTGCTGCAGCTGCGTCAGCAACTGTGGAGGCTCCTTCTGCTGCCCTGAGCAGGCAGAGTAGAGGAGCATCTGCTTGTTGTTTGAGCCGATCCTCAAGTTCCACTTGGGCTGTCCTCGACACTTGGGGAATGCCTTCCTTGCAAGCTGGGGCAGTCTGGGGGGGCGGGGGTGTCCCCAGGGCACGTGGGGGTGTGTCCTACGGCTCTTTGTGACACCGTGGTCACCGTGGGATGGAACAGAACGCAGCGTACAAGGGTGGCCCTTTGTGACACGTGGTGACATAGGTGCTGGCGGCGACACGGCCACGCCACAGTGCTCGGTGCACGCGTCGGGACAGGACGGAGAGAGCGGTGCTGTGAGGAGCCCCCGCAGAGCCAGCTCGTTCCTTGCTGACCCGGAGCTTTCCCAAAGTGTTACCTGTGCAGGTGACCTCGAGGCCAGACTGCGGGACTCGGCGAGCCGGAGCATTTCCGAAGCGTCTGCCGTCCCTGCGGCCGCTGCCCTCGAGGACAGACTGCAGGACTTACTGTCCTTCAGCCTTCCCAAGGCTTCTCTGTTGCAGTTGTGCCTTCAAGGCACAACTGCAGCACTTGATCTTTGAGGTTTTTCAAGGCATCTCTCCTGCAGGCCATCCTAACTCCAAACAGAGACATGGAGCAGACACCCCCCAGGGTGCCCAAGCTGGCCTGGGTGGAGGAGGAGGAGGAGGCTGCAGCTACCTCAGCACAGCAGCCTGGAGAGCTGGAGCAGGTCCAGCTGCTGCAGGAGGGTGAGTGCCAGAGCTGGGCCACAGGGCTGGTGCATCCCGGGGCTGTCCCTGCCTGGGAATGCAGGGCTGGGCTGCTCCCCGGCCTCTCCCGCAGCCCCTCAGCCCTGGCTGCGCTCGCTCTGTGCCAGGTGCAGCCACGGACCGGACACAAGAGCAGGACCCTGCCCGTGGCCGCTTCCGCAGAGCAGCGCAGGTACTGCAGCCATCCCCACCTGGGCTGGGGCTGCTGTCACTGCTCAGCCCAGCACCGTGCTTGGAGCACTCCATGGATTCTCCCTCTCTTCCTGCCCTTCTGCAGATGATCTGTGAATTCATCGTGCGCGTTTGGCGGGAAGAGACCACCAGTGTGGGCACTGGGCCATCGGCAAACTTTTGCCTCTTTGGTGCTGAGACCAGTGCTGCCATGCTGCATTTGCTTGTGGAGAAGGGTGTCTCCAGTCCAAAGCAAGTAAGCAGCCTGTGGCCAGGGCTCGATCACCCCAGGAACTGTTTGGCGCCTCAAGTCAGCTCTGCTGCGTTTCCCTCAGCCTTTGAGGCCCAGCCCAATGTGGTGGGAAGGGCAGCACTTCTCAGGGGAAGCTGGGGAAGTTGCTGCTCTGGCAGGTCTCCAGGTCTCCCCACACCTTCTGCAGGTGCCTGCCATGGTGCGGTACATCCACAAGTGGCTCACGGCCAATGAGTCTGCTGGGCACAGGCTGGACAAGGCCCTTCTGGAGCTGACCAAGGAATACCCCTGGGATGTGCTGATGACTCTCTTGCGCTGGGCCCCATCGGGGGACAGGTATGGCAGCCCCACCTGCCTTGAGGGCTTAGGGTTCATCCCCCGCCACCCTGCAGAGCCTGTCCCTGCTGAGTGCCACACAGGCGCACAGCTCCAAGCCCCTGCGGCCCCTCCGTTTGCAGTGCTGCCATGTCTGTCAGCCCCTGGGCGTGCTGCCATGTCAGCCCCTGGGCGTGCTGCCACGCTCCCTCCCTCGCGGGGCTGCACCCCCTGGGCTGGCTGGGCGCTGCCGGCCAGGGCCAGTGGGCAGAGGCAGGGCTGACGGCCAGCGCGGGCCCCTGCAGCAGCCCAGGCCACAGTGCTGTGGCCGAGACCCCCTGACACAGAGCTCTGACCCCCACAGAGCTGCTGCGTGCCATGTGGGGGTGATCCTGACCTCCGCTGGCACTGCGGGAGTCGGGCGCTGCAGATCCTCATCACTGTGCTGAGCGCCTGGCCAGTGGACACCTCTGTGTACACCTCTGATGGGGACAGCACAGGAGTCTTTGCTCTGGCTGTGAGTTCCTGCAACTGACCTCTGCTTGCCCCCAGGCCACGTCTCGAGCAGCCAGCTCTCTGTCCTCCCCACAGCTGCATCTCCCTGCCTCAGGCACTGTGCTGAAACCTGGGGCACCAGGCCAGCTGCTCCCACGGTGTCTGCCCCAGCCTCTCCCTCGCATGCTCAGGCCCTGCACATGGATGTCTTGGCACCTACTCTTGTCTCTGGGTGCTTTATTTTTTGTAGGCAACTGTGACTCTGTGGAATGTCTTCAACTGGACCTGGTGCCCACCTATAGTGTCAGAGTACGCCCCCTCTCTCTTTCTGCGTCTGCTCTTCCAAGCTTACATCAGCACACTGCATACACCAGAGGAGGTTGATGCCTTCTGGAAGGGATGCCAGAAGCAACTCGGCCTTGCCACCAACCCCCAAAGGTGCTCCATCCCAGTCCTGCCAGTCTCCCCATCGCTCCCATGCCCCAAGGCAGGAGCCAGCACTGCCAGCATGACCTGGGCTTTGCTCTGCACACAGGTTTGCAGTGCAGACTCTGAAGATGCTGCTCTGCCGAGTGCAGTGTGAGCCTGTGGTGTTGGCCGTGGAGCGCAAGGGTGGCTGGGACACACTTCTCTGTGCTGACACCCACCACTATGCAGTGGGTCTGCTGGCCAGGTGAGACCCCCTTCTCCACGCTGCTGCTGCCATTTGTGCCCAGGGTGCCCCACACAGTTCCCGTGGCCATGGGTGAGAGGGCCTTGTGAGAGAATGAAGAGCAGACTGGAAAAGGCTGGGACAGGAGGGTGCCCGGAACAGCCGCCTCCCAAAGAGCCCACGGGGTGCTCGGGAAAAGACCAGGCCTCTGGGAGTCAGCGCTGGGAGAGCTTGGCCCGCCTGGCTCAGGGGCAATGGTGTCTTTTCCCCCCACCAGGGAGATGCACGGTGTCACTGACTATTGGCATCACTACATCGTGTCCTACCTCTTGGACCTACTCAGGGAAGGCACTTCAGACTGGGAACTGCCTGCCATGGCATTCCTTGTGGAGGTGAGCCCCATGGCCAGCGCTGCCCTGCTGAGCTGACTCCCACTCCTCTGCCCTCTCACAGCCGCAGGTGCCTGGCACGGTGTCCTTGCCCTGTGCTGCTGCCTTGGCCCAGCCCTGTGCAGCTCTGAGCTCCTGCCAGCTGGGCACCCCAGTCACTGCTTTGTGCTTCCAGCTCCTGGAGTTTGTGGACTTCAGTAAATGGGGTGACAGCATCCTGGAGATCATGCCAAGGCACCTGCAGAGCGAGCCCAGGGAGAAGCGGCGCCTGGCTCTCAGAGGCCTCGTGGCGCTCAGCAGGGACCCCTCGATGGTGAGGAGGAGGCAGCGGCTGAAGCTGTGCTGGCAGCGTGGCTCTGGGGAAAGCAACCCCTTGAGCTTAGCTGGGCATTGGGAGCCGTGGCAGCTGCTCCCAGCTCTCCTGCGTTGCTGTCCAGCTGCCCAAGTGCTCCAGGACAGGCCCGCGGCCCCTGGGCTCCATGGCAGCAGCAGCAGCAGGGGGTTGCCCAGCCTTGTGTTCCATGCAGAACGAAAGAATGCACACCCTGACTGACAGCCTTGCGGACCTGCTGCGGGATGCAGATGAAGTCGTCGTTGAGACGAGCGCCATCGTGCTCAGCGCTCTGTTCCTGCACAGAGACCTCACCATACCCAGCCCCATCGCCCTGCAGCTGGCTGCAGCACTCTGGCCGCTCTTGGACAACGTAAGGCTCTGTGTCCCCAGCCACGGCCACTGGGAGCTGCCCCCAAGTGTGGGGTCCCATGGATTTCTGTGCCTGTGCACAGAGGGGCCTGGAGCAGCTGATGTGGAGGGCTTTTGCTTCCTTTCCAACAGGACAACCGCCATGTGCAGCTGCTCTCCATTTGCCTCTTCCAAGAGGTGATGCGGTCGGTAGAGGCAAAGGGGAAAAAGGCCCTGAAGATGCTTGTGAGCAAGAGCCTGCTCCCGCTTTTCTTCCACGGCCATGATGAGAACATGCGCGTGGCAGAGGTGAGGACTCCTGGGCGCTGGTGTCCCCATGCTCAGCTGTCTCCCTGCACCCTGGCACCTCATGGGCTCCAGCCTCCTCGTGGCCTTGGCACAGGGAGGCAGCTCCTGTGCCCTGGGCTGCGGTGCCATCTCTGGCTCTCTGCAGGCCTCTCGGGAAACGCTGCTTGCTGCCCTAAGCTTCCTCAAGAGGAGCGATCTGCAGCACCTGGTGGTGACTGATCAGATGTGGAGGTTTGGCGAGTGCTTGGTAAGGACAGCCTGCGAGCCCCAGCCCCAGCCTGGAGAAGCCCCTGCCCACGGTGCCCAGTCTGTGGGGCTGGCAGCTGTGGCCCCTGCCCAGTGCTGCACCCAGGGGCACCGGCCTGCGCCCCACACGCTGCTCCCTTCCCCGGGCTGCCCAGGGGGGTTTTCTCCAGGCTCCTGTGGCCCCAAGGCAGGAGCTGATGGAGCCCCGACCCAGCCGGGCTCTGCTGCGGGGCAGCGCCGCGCCTTGCCGGGCCCTGTGCCCCCCTCGGGGCTGTGCGGGCAGGGGAGCCCGGGGCCAAGGGGCAGAGCCCGGCCCGACCCTTCCCTCCCTCCGCTCTCCGCAGCTGGCACAGGACAGGGGCCGAGCGGCCGAGCACCTGCGGCAGGCCCTGCCGTACCTGCGGAGCCCACAGGAGCCCCTGCGAGAGGCGGCCGTCAGGTTCATGGGTGAGCGCACGGCCGGCTCCCTCCCCGCCCCGCCGCAGCTCGGCCCCAGCCCCGGCAGCTGCTGCCATCCGGGCCGGGGCCGGGGAGCCCCGCCTGCCCTCGGGGCCGCTGCGCCCTGCGCCAGCCGTGCCCTTGGGCGGCAGGGTGCGGCGAGGGCCCGGGCTGAGCCCTGCAGGGGAAGGAGGTGCGGCGGCCGCAGGGCTGGCAGCGCCGCTGTGGGGCAGCGAGCCGCTGGGGCCGTGACGGGCTCTGTGTTCGCAGGGCTGGCCGGGCGGTTCCTGAGAGAGCAGCAGCGAGAGTTGCAGCTCATGTGCAGGGGTGAGTGAGGCCAGCGGGCTGGCAGCGGGGGCTGGCGCTGGCAGCTGCGTTCCCTGCCCCGCTGCGGAGGGCTCTGCTCCCTGCGCGCACCAGGGGCGGCGTGGGCAGAGCACAGAGACCTTTCGGGGGCCTGTGCGAGGAGATTCGGGGCCAGCACCTTGCAGCTGCTGCTTGCTGTCTCCTGCTGCATCCTGGCCGTGGCAAGAGCTGGGGGGCATGGACGGGTCAGGAGGGTCTCCCCAGATCCCCGTGGGTGCAGGCTCTGACTGTGCCTCTGTTTCTCTCTCTTCCAGCCCTTCAGGACATGGCAGATGACATCAGCCCTGCCATCTCATGTCTGGCACTTCAAACTCTGTACATAAACATGGCTGTACAGAGTATTCCCTCCTCCCCTCTCGAGAGGATGATGGATGGATTCCGCCGACTCTGGAAGTCACGGCCTTCCCTGGGTGGCGGTGGCCGGTTCTCCTGCTGGAGTGCTGTGGAGAACTGATGTGGGAGGGTGCATCTGCTGGGGCCACCTGAGCCTGCAGGGAAAACCTCTCCTCTTCATGTAGTGTTTTTTCAGCCTACTGTAAATAACTTAGTAAATTAGTGAAGTATTAGATTAGTTAATTAGGAATTAGTAGGATTAATAAACTACTGTTATTATACACAGAGGTCCAGGAGCTTTGTTTTGGTGCCCGGAGTGTTCAGGCCAATGGGGAAGAGGGAAAAAGGTGCTTGTGCTCGGCAAGTGGGCCAAGCGTGCGGTGTGCAAGGGAAAGTGGCCAAAAGCCCCTTGGCCTTTGGTGGTTCTGCCGAAGCCTTAAGGCTTCCGAGAGAGCGGCTGGGCCGAGGCCGGAGCTGCGGCGGGGATCCCTGAGAGCCTGCTCCCTGGAGATGGCCAGCACGGGACAGCGGGAGGCCGGGAAGGGATGCGGTGCTGCCAGAGCCTGCCAGGATAAGGCAGTGGGAAGGTGTGAGGGGGATGCGTGTGCCGGTGGGTGGCGGGAGGCTGTGATGGGACAGGAGGGCTTGTGTGGATGGCTTGGTGGGAAGCCCTGAGGAATTGGGTGGCAGAGGCCAGGAGCAGCCCCCAGCCTGCCACCTTCTTCCTGCCCCCCAGCTGCTCTGGCGCTTCCCCGACGCGTCTCGGGGCCTGCAGCAGACGCCCTGGAGGCCTGGCCTCAGCAGGACAGTGGGGACACCCCCGAGGTGCCCAGGCTGGTTTGCACTGGGACAAGCAGGGACAAGGAGGCCGAGCAGGCCCTGCAGGAGCACAGCCCCTGGCTGCTGCTGGTGAGGCGCAGTAGGCAGAGCCCAGGGAGATGCGGCGCCTGGCTCTCAGAGGCCTCGTGGCGCTCAGCAGGGACCCCTCGATGGTGAGGAGGAGGCAGCGGCTGAAGCTGTGCTGGCAGCGTGGCTCTGGGGAAAGCAACCCCTTGAGCTTAGCTGGGCAGTGGGAGCCGTGGCAGCTGCTCCCAGCTCTCCTGCGTTGCTGTCCAGCTGCCCAAGTGCTCCAGGACAGGCCTGCGGCAACCCCCAACAGTTGCCTGCACACACGACTTTTTTCCTTTGAAGGGAATAAATATGGTCAGAATGCTTCTAGTGTTTTAGTTTCAACCTGTACTCACACTTAACATCAGACTTAAAAGATAGAAACAGTGCATACTCCTTCTAGCAAGTCAAAGGACATTTGTAATTACATAATCTTAAACAAAATTACAAAGAGAAAAAATATAACCTCAGATGACCCCTAAAATTTCTAAGTAATTTCTTGTGAGATGCTTGAAAAATGAAACAGATATTAATTTTATAGAAGCCATCTAAATGGGATTCTGGTGTTCTCCTTACAGGCGAATCTGAAACTTAGGCTTGTTGATAAGATTCAGGCATCCCAATTCATATCCTCTTCCCCATCAGCACTTCAAGACAAAATCCTTCTCCTCCTTTCACCTCTTCTAATTTCAAACTTGATTTCTGGTTCTTTCTTGATTTCTGGTATTTTTAAGAGGAAATGTATCTGACCCTCTCTTCAACTCCCTCACTTCACTGTAAACAAATGCAATGCAGGAAAATCACAGCCCTTCCCAGAGATTTTCAAGAAAGCCATTTTACTTTGGCTTTCTCTAACTGGGTTGCCTTTTTTATTTTAAATAGCTTTCTTGCTTGTCAAAATATTTGCAATGCTGTCATAATATTTTTATAAGTGGTATGTCACAAAGAATATTGACTGTATGTACGGCTTTATCAAAACTGCAGACTTTGATTTGGACAGATGCCCTGATATTTAATCTATAGTTTATGTTTTTAGTGTTGGATGCCATTTTAGTGGAGAGTATCCCCTACACACCCCCCAGCTCAGATGTGCAAACACAAACACACATATGCTTATGGAATTTTATGGCCCTATACGGTCATGCTGTGGGATAAAAGCACTGTTTTTGCAGATACCCAAGGAAAAACTTTCACCAAAAAACCTAACAGCTTCTTTCTCAAATACAGCAGAACAATGAAAAAAAATAATAGCAAGAGAGAAAGAAATTTGTGTTTGGAAGTTGAGAAGCTCCTGTAATACAAAAATATCAGAAGAGTAAAGAGATATGGCTGTCTTCCTTCCCATATGGAGGGAGCTATACAGTTTAAGATGTTCACATGAGTCAGTGGGAATCTCCATATCTGTGTGTACATATAAATAGGCATGCAAATATAAAATAACCATAAGTTAGAAAACAGGAAGTTAGACAAAATATAAAATTGCTTTCTGTAGTTTGGAGTTCTCTTAATTTTTATTCCTCACAGTAAATTTCAAGAATTCAGGGAGGCAAAAAATGTTTTCAATTTTGTAAAAACTTCTAGCAGTTACCTCTACTAGGAAGTACAGTATCTCTTATAGTATAAGAGAACATCATTATCTTAACTGCCAGAGTACTGGGGAAAAGTACAAACATCTTGTGTGACAGCACAGACATCTTGGCAACATGTGAACAGCAGTTATCCAATGAAGAATTTGTGAGCATTGTTCGGCATAGAACAACTTCATGCCAATTTTTCCAATCACTCCTTTATTGCAGGAAGCATGTGTAGGGTAGCATGTGTACCCTTGATGAATGTAATATGAAATGAAACTTTATGTATTAAGCCTACATGCAGAATGGGAAAATAAGTTTAAAATCTTATCCAGGGCCAAAAAGAGAGGTATCACCTCACGAGACAATTGGCAAAATGGAGAGCAATATAAAATAAATTATTTTTTTCCACTTTAAAGGAAGTTCTTTCTCCGCTTTAAAAGAAGTTCTTTTTTTCTTACTGAAGCAATATCAGACATTGTATCCAAACACTTAGTTATCACAGCAGTAATTCATTTTCTAAAAATACACCAATTCTCTCAGTGTAATGACATTTCCCAGTAATTGTTCTTTCAGCTTGTTGAAAAGAAAAAGGTACAGAACTATTGATGAGCACTCTTCTGTGTATTGTAAAAAAATACTAACCCAAAGAAACCAAGAGCATTTATCAATTCTTCTCTAAATTGATAGTCATTTTAGAAAGGGGATTCATATGGCATGCTGACAAAATCCTATCATCCTGTAGTATGATAACAACGTGATAAAACTATTCCTCCATAGATCTCCAGGTGCTTTACAGAACACTGTGAACACCATCATAGTGGAAAATTCAGAAAGAAAAGTTGGGTGTCCTATACTCCTATACAGTTTAAGGTCACACTGTATGTTTACCCTCAATCCTCTTCACAAGTAACTGTAAACCACTTCTGTTCCCACCCTTCAGTCAGATGAAAAGAGATGAAAAAGCTCCCCATGTAACCAGAAATGTCCATCTCTTCCATACAGCGGTGTTATAACCTGACATAAGCTAGAGAGTAACAATTTTGCATTAATTTTGTCATTGTAGTCACTCCAGTACACCTTCTTCACAGCTATGTAGGTGCTATCAAGAGAGCAATAATAAAGAATTAAGTTGGCAACACATAGACACTGAAAATGTGTCATTAACTATAAAAACATACCACAAAAAATAATTATGACATTTATTTCCTCTGCAACAAGTATGAAGAGTGAAAGTCCAGGTTTTTGGAGTCTGTACCCTACCCCTTACACATCCAAGTAGGAATGAACAGAGCAGTAAAACTTAAGGCATAGGTAAAACAGTTATCAGCCCATCCAGCTTCTTATTCCCAGGAAATATTTATATGAAAAAACCAACCAACCTTGCAGCAATTATGTATTGAAAACTCAGAAGCAAATTTACTGTCTACAAGAAGTCTCCCAAATCCCACTGCCCGGACAGAGAGACAGAGCTCTCTGGGATGTCTCAGCACTGATACCATTTGGGCAAAGGTGTTAAGCTAAAGGTGTCTTATAGAATTTAGCTTTCTTTAAAACTCTCAGTATACAATCACAATTTGTTCAGAGAAAATATCATATTTTCGGTTAGTAAACATTCTGTATTTGATATGCATATGCAAAAAGATTCTGCAGTTTAGTTCAGTGGACAAAAAGATTATATTCTGTTGACTTTTTGTTGACAGAATGATATGAGCAAAATTACATTCTATTGACAAAAGTGTTATGGAATTTAGTTGTAGAATATTTTGCAAAATGAAGATATAAATAAAGCATTCACAGAAGGAGTGCCAGTTACTGAAAGCTTCTTTTAAAAGCAAGACGCTTTAACTCATGGGTGACTTTCATTACCTCATAAAACTCTCAGAATATATTTGAATTGGGAATGTACTTGATTCAGAATATATTTGTGGTAAGAAAAACTAGTAGCAGTCTTTGTAGTGGTTAAGGAAAAAGTAAATTTAACCCTGGCCATAACATAATTTTATTCTCTGGCAATGAAATGTCAAAATATAGTCAGGCTTCCATTTCTAAGTTAAAATATGTGTGGGAAGCAGGGAGAAAATAGGAAACATCAGTTCTTTCTGTCTTAAACCAAAGGAAAAAGTGAGTCTTTGTCTCTAGCTCCTTGCAAAGGGCATTGTAGCACACATTAGGTAGATGAGTATCTGCACCCAGGCATCTGAAACTTCTCTGTCTTTAATTTTTAAGGTTGTTCAGTGACATTGGGAATGGACATACTGGTACCCTATTTTAAAGCCCACTAGTTTAATGCAGTGTGGTAGAATTAATTCTCTATTATGCCAAATACATTTTCAGTATTTCATTCAGTGTTGGTGCAGGTCTGTTCCACTTTGCTCACTTGGCAAGTTTTACACATTAAATTCAAGGTACAGAAGAAAATTAAAAATTAGAGATATTTCTTTGAAATGAAGCCTCAGTCATGTAACATCCCCTCAGACTTCTGAAATAATAGATATTTTGCCTGATTGAAAAGTTCCAAATAAAGACCTTGCAAAATGAACATAAATTGTTCATTTTCCAAACTTCTCTAGGTTTGTTCCGTTTTTGTAGATGCAGGTATGGATGAGGTGCTAGCTAAAGAGGATACAAGAAAACTGGGAGAATGTTGGAGTCAGTGAATTAGGGGTCTCTCTGAATTCTTCAGAGAAATCAGAGTGTAGGGATTGAATAAGTCTTAGAGTGAGTTCTGATGCTTTTAGTGAGTAAAAGGTCTGGATTCCACAGTAGTAACTTGTGTTCTAGTGAAGGTTGCAAAAATACTGATATCTTCAGTAGAGGCTCCAAGCCCACAGTTGTAGACAGGACTTAGACATAATAGAGTTATAGCAAGAGTATTGCTTACATTTCTTAGGTAGAACACAATAGAGTGTATGCGTAGTGTTATATGTGTAACCTAATGTGCTAAGAAACTAGAATTCTTACAGGTTAAAGAATGGTGGTCTGAGCATGCATCTTAGCTTGGAAAATTCTACATAAGACTATGTATTAGGAGAGTTGCTTCTTTTAGCCACAGGCTTTAGCCATTCAGCTTTTAGCTCTTGGCCTTTGCCAGGACTTCTAGCCATTCGCATATTGCTTATTGCTACTGCTTCTGCTCTTGCTTGCCGTTGCTTTTTGCTATTGCTTGTCTGTGTACTGTTGAGACTGATGTGCTTTGTAATAAGATGTGCTTTTTAATAAATAACCTTTTTAACTAATAGCTGATTTGTTTATTTAAGACTACCTGACAAGTAGGAGCCTAAGAGCTCAGAGCAGGAGTCCAGAGAGCTCCGAAGTTAGGTGCCTGTAGAGCACCTGAGGGTCTCTGGAAAGAACCCCCACATCTGTTTCCTCAGGGGAAGGAAGGAAAATGAAACACATCTTTAAAAGGCTCTATATAAACAGAAAAAGTTTACAGCTTCTGGTAGCAAATCTGCATCCAAGTAATCTTTCGGGTCATAAGCTGCTATATCTGTTGTGACCACTTGAGACACTGTGACACACCTATTGACAAAAGCAATTTGGGTATGGGTATTCACTCCCAGAAACATACCAGACTAACTCGGTTTACCCTGTTTAAGCAGTCATGGCAGTTTGATAGCCACATGCAATACCCAAGAGAAGAGAAATATGCTCACATGCTTCAAATGATAGAAGTCAAATATATCAAAATACAGAGCTGTTTTAAAAACAGGAGAAAGATGAAATCTAGCCTTTTCCTCTGGTAAAACCAAGACAGTGTTCTATTTTTGAAGGTTTGTTACTAGATAATTTCATAATATTCTTCGGAAAACATAATATATGCACATGTTTGGCTAATGGCTCACTGTGTATGAAACTTAGAATTTTGTAACATCCATGAATATAAAAGACCCAGAAAACTGTTTAAATTAGATATGGTAATTAGATATAATATTTATAAGAACAAACATGCTTTGCACGTTTCAGCAAAGACATGGCCAAAAAAGAGAAATGTGTATATGCATGTGTATCCACGTGGTTTTATATTCATACAGTATTATGTTGTTGAGGTGGAATTCAAAAGAATAAAAAATATGAAAGTCTTAATATGTACCAAGTTATACTACATCTGAGATTTTTCAACATTTTCCTCTCTCAGCATACAAATGTATATATATAGTGCAGCTAGTTCAAATTGTCATAGAAATGAGTTATTCAACCTTCAAGTATTAATTGAAACCTCTTTGCATCTTCTCTCTCTTCCAGGGATATTGTACATATACTCTAAATTATTTCTTAGTCTCATCTGACTGTTGTGAGATATTATTTCTGTCTTCAGTGAAGATCTGCAGTGAAGCCCAAATGGTGCACATGGTTTAGGAGGCACAGGCCAGGAAGGCACAGAGGTGGGATTGTGCTCTGTGTCAGGCAACACTTGATAAGCACTGAGCTCTGTTATAGAGTGAATTCTGAGCAAGTCAAGAGCTTATGGAGCAGGATAAAAGGGCAGACTAGTTAAGCGTGACATGAGTTGTGCTGGAGATTCCAAAGGCAGGAGGTGGATGAAATCATCTACAAGCTGCTTGAAACAGTCTCAAAGTCACAGGCACCAGTTGTTTTAGGGGACTTGTCATGGTTTGAAAGACAGGTGTCTGTTAAGAAAGGCAGGAGCCTTTCCTGAAATGGACAATGTATACCCCCTCCCTCCAAATTATTATAATTTTGATAATTAAGGGGCGCTCAGGCAAAGATATGGGAATAGGAAAAACAGTTCTTTACTAGGAAAAATTAAAATTGAAATGTAGTATTACAAAAAACGAATTAAAAAAAACCCAAATCCGAAACACTGACAGAGTCAGAACACAACCTGACACCCTGTCAGTCAGGGTGTTGGTAGCAGTCCCATTAAATGGTGGCTACAGTCCTCCTGCAGTGGCAGATGTGGTTCAGCTGAATCAGTGCTCCTGTAGAAGGGTGCAGTCTTCCTCCAAAGTTCCAGTGATAGTGTAGAAGGGTCTGGTTTTCCTCTGGAATCCACTGGAAAAGGCTGTTTTGATGCTCCAAATCTCAGTTTTTATCTAGGTAGGAAAGGCTTGGCCCCTTGGCTCCTCCCCCTAGCTGGAGCATCTCCCAGTGGGATGATGTAATTTTATCAGTCATACAGTGGGACTTAATGGCCCATTAGCAGCCAATATCTCCCTGGAGGAAGGATGGGTTGTGGAAAAGATAAAGGTGATTGCCCCACCTGGTTTCAACAGATGGCCCATTAGCAGAGAATATGTCCCATGGAGATAAGGATTACAGCTCCACCTGGTTTCAACAGATGGTGATAGAATATATGCTTCTGGTCACATCCCGTGTTGCAACCTAAGACAGGACTTTAACTACCCAGACTTCTGGAGAGGCAACACAGCAAAGCACAAACAGCTCAGGAGGTTCCTGGAAATCCTGGATCACAACTTCCCACAGGGAATGATGTGCTGCTCCACCTCATACAGAGCAATAGGGAAGGCCTCGTTGGAGATATAAAGGTTGGGAGCTGCTTGGCTGTAGCTACAGGATTGTAGAGTTCAGTTTTAGGTGATGACAAAGCAGGATAGAAATTATGATTGTAACAGGTATCTTCTTGGAAGAATCCCATGGAAATAGGCCCTACAGAGAAGGGTAGTCCAAGCAAACTGGCTTATACACAAGATCACTTCCTTCAGGCTCAAAAACAATGCATCTCAAGCAATGTATCAGGAAAAGCAGGCAAGAGAACTGCATGGATGAATAAGGAACAGTCAGACATAAGAATGAAAGAGATGGGAGGTGGCAACAGAGTCAGGCCACTTTGCATGACTCTAAAGAGGTTGTCAGATTAAGTGTTAAAGAATTCCAGGCCATCCAGAATTAAATCTGGCTATAGATGTCCAGGTCAACAAGATGGACTTCTTAAATATGCTAATTACAAAAGCAAAACGAAAGAGAATGTGGGCCCTTTACCAAATGAAGATGTGACTGTGGTAACTGAAGATGCAGAAAAGGCACAGTTACGGAATGCCACCTTTGCACTGGCCTTCACTGGCAAGACTTTCCTTCAGCGAGGTTCCAAAACTTAAGGGCAACACAAGTACGTTAAACAGTTCAAATAAAATAATACTGGTTTTGTGATAGCTTCAGACAACTCAAGCAGTCTGAATGATCTTTCAAATAAGTTTTGCTTTATAGTATCCCTGATGTGTTTTGATGACACAAAGATTATGCTTAGCCTTACATTGTTTTGGGGGTTTTTTTGTGAGAAATATAGGTAAGGCATATATAAATTACAAATGCATATGCAGTTTCTAATAACAGTGGGATTTTGTTGCTGTCATAACAAGGAGAGGTTAGAAATAACTTGACAAACTTCAATAAATAAGTGACCACTCTTGGTCACTGGATAAATAGAGAGATGAAGAAAATAAAAGAGCAACAAGAATCAATGCTTCAAAGAGGCTGCATAAAAGCATATAATAAGGGAATAAATGAAAAGGAATAAGAATGCTGTGATGAAAATGACTGAAAAATAAAACATAGGGTGAAGTGATAAGTAATAAATGATTTTACAGACATATAAAAAATAAGAAGTTGGCAAGGGAGGCTGTAGATTTCTTGTGGGAAGGTGAAAAAATAAATCATCACAAAATGTAAATATTGCTGGAAAGTGTAATGCTTTCAAGGTGAAATAGAAAACAACTAAAAATGGAGCTAAAGAATGTACCAGGAAAAAAACATGGAAGCAAGAAAGGTATTGTATAATATTGCATAATATTATATAATATATATAATGTATATAAGGTGGCGTGGCATAGGATAGAATAGAATAGAATAGAATAGAATAGAATAGAATAGAATAGAATAGAATAGAATAGAATAGAATAGAATAGAATAGAATAGAATAGAATAGAATAGAATAGAATAGAATAGAATAGAATAGAATAGAATAGAATAGAATAGAATAGAATAGAATAGAATAGAATAGAATAGAATAGAATAGAATAGAATAGAATAGAATAGAAAAAAATTTCGTAAAACTGAAAATGCAACCTGTTTCAGTAATCATGAGACAGATCATCCCAAAAATTCAAAGTGAAGACCAGGTGGGAGAAAGATCTCTCCAAACCTCTCAAGACAGGAGTTACTGACCTTGTGTTTATTTACTTCTATAAAAGGCAATCTCCTACTCCATAGGTATGAATGGATGAGCAGTGTTTTAAATTATTACATGTAGTCATATTAAAGATGGTTCAAAGGGCATTGAACAAGAAATCAGAAGACTGATTGGTTTAAACTGGAGCAACTATGACCTTCTGCTAATCTATTCTGATTTATTTAGAGTCTGAATTCCTTTCGGTATTTTAAGAATTTGGGTTTAAGGATCTGCATTCTTCCCCTGATTTCTTGCATTCTCGAGATTTAATGTCTCACCTTCATATTTAAAAATGAAAATCAAAATAATAGAAATCATTAAAAAAAGTCCTCTATTGCTTCAAACCTCACACAAAGCCTGCTGCATTATGAGGATTTCTATTTTGATAGGGGTTGACAAGAAATGTCAACCAAGCATTTTTTCAGACAGTTTATCTATGACTAGCTTAAGGAGTCTTACTTTTTTTTTCCCTATAATTTGGATTAAAAATTCTCTCCCTCAGATGTATTCAGACCTTTGTAGAGTTCCTTCACCTGAGACACCTTAGTTAACTGTTCTGATGCCACTAATCAAATATGCATAATTACTGAGACCTTCTGTGTGGGAGTGCTTAGATTTTTCAGAAAATTCTAAGCAAGTTTGGAGGAAAAATTTCAAATTTTTAACTTTTCCTTAAACATTTCATTTCCAAGATCCAGTTATAAATTCCACCTAACTTTCAAAGAAGTGGAGAAGGTTGACGATTATAAAAAAAGGAAGGAGGGTAAGAAATACCTTTGGAATTCAAAAGTCTCATACAATCTCTTAGTGAAATAAATTAATTAATCAAATTAATCAATTAGGTTGATTAGGAATTGTAACTAAGAGAACTACAGAAATCCTCTGTATGTGTCCACTACTTTAGAGAGGTTCCTTTTTAAAAGCTAGGAAAACATAATATGAGCAATATCCCAGTACATTATCCTATCCCAAAGTTAGTAGTGATAGATCTGTTCAGTCAGAGAGCAGCTGAAAAATTAATTTCTTTCAGAAGGAAATTGGACCTCCCACAAGGTGCATCTGATTTCACAGCAGTCTAGGAATTTTTTAAAAAAACTCACTTGTATGATTTTTTCAGTATGTTGGGTGATAAATAACAGGATTTGAAGATTTTTAAAGTACTAATACAACACATTGTTTCAAAATTATGGCCTCCTAGAGGAACTGACTCAGGTAACTCCACATATTTTGCATAAAACACATTTTAATTAATTATCTGAAGATATGTGCTATAGTAGCTCAGCCTTTTCTTTTTGAGACTATAATGTATTAAGTGAATTTCAACTTAGAATTTTAAAGGTTTATTTTCTTAAGAAGATATACTTTCCTTTTCAGATTATCTTATTAGTACAATTAAAATTAGACTCTTGTGTCACAAGATTAATTCGTTTTTCAACTGAACTTTAATCTAAATCAGGGCAGAATTTCGTAGTATTCACATTAATTCAGGTTCAATCACTGTTTGCAGTGGCAAAAAAATTTTACAGCACCCCATAATGCCACTGTAGGTCAGGTGGTATAATAATAATTTCGTTCCCTATTTTCTGGAAGACTATAACACCCCTGGGAGGTTTGTTGTTGGGGGATTTTTAATGCCTCGTGATCAGGAAAGCCCAATGTAAATGTCTTTCTCTCAGTGTTCAGTCCATATATATTTTATATATATTTACCCATGTTTTAATCTGTGATGATGAGCTCAAAACTCAGGTGTTTGAAGGACAAGAGATGGAATATTTCTGCTGCAGAGAGGGTCAGCAGCGTGACACATAGCCTCCAAGAGTCATGGGCTCAAGAGCCTTCATACTCTTCACATATCCTCTTCAGAGTTCTTCATATTTAAAAGAATAAAGAGTTCAAGAAAATTTGTACGTCCTTTTACAAGAACAGAGGGTATTTTCACTTTGTTGTAAATTCACCTCTTCTGATGATACTTTCACTACAGTTCTCTGCCACTGTGTTTCCCATGAAAATATCTTTCACTTCCTTCCCTGTTCCTCTTCCAAGAGTGAGACATCATTTCAGTCTTCGTGTTTATTGTAACCTGAAGTATTTTAGCAAGGGGCTGGAATGCTCAGAAATACTACAATTGAAGTCTGACCATGATTTTAACACTTGTCCTATCATGAGACATTTCTTGCTCACTTTGGTGGAATTACTCAAAGAACCAGCTTGGAAGAGCAATGATGTAACCTAGGAATAAAAGTAGAGTCACATTTATATGTGAGAGAGTAGAAATAATAGATATGCTCAGTGCAGTAAAAATGGTCAAAGATGTTGTCTTCTAATCTTTGTAAGATTGGCCATAGTAGACTCTTAGTAAAGACAAAGTGAAAAAAATGCCCTGGCAAATGTTTGGTTTAGCAGCTTTTGCCTTTAAGTTATTCTGAGCTTAATGTAATACCTTAATGTGGGGCTTTTTATCCTTTATTTTTCATTTTCTATGTGAATAGCCACCAAAATGCAGATGTAATCCAAGGAGCCAGGAACAGAAGACCACTTCTCAGTCCATTCTTAAGCTTCTTCTAGTTGGTGCCGACTTCTGATCACCTTGAAATTTCTCATTTTCCTGGGACAAAGGAGAGGTGAACATCAACAATGTGTGCTATGATTTCTATATCTGATTTGTGCTATGGCCTATAAGACAGTAACACTTCAAAATTATCAATTTCACCCATTACTCGGTTTCTGATTTTAATACTAAATTTAAAGCCTGTCATGTATGCTCTGGTATTTCTATTCTGCTGTGTAATGAATCTAGAGTTTCTAATGAAAAAATAATTACTAATTTAATTAAAATCAAATCACAGTCAAATTCAGGAAGGAGCTATGATAGGTGGTAAAGGAGCAGAAATGTTTCTACAAGAAAACTCAATCTTCATTTTTCCAACTTATAAAACCGAATTATTTAGCCTTATGGTTCTTTTTTTAATAGCTTATATGTAATATTGCATAACCAGGTACATGCCAAGTTGAGTTACTCCAAATTTTCTTAAACAACATAGAAATACAGAGCTTGAAGGAATCAAAAAAATACATACTTCTGTTCTGAGACAGAATTAGACTTGACTAAAATAATCTCTCACAAACAGTTCTGCCATCTGAGTCATTTTCACTTTAAGAATGCCTCATATTTACTTTTCCTTTCTGGACTTTAAAAATAAATAAATAAGTGAAGAGAGACAGAAACCATAGGAAGAAAAATATTCTCCAATTTTTAATAGAGAATGGAGAGGGTCAAATATTCATATTTTATGTAAATATTACCTGCCTATTTTCTTTTCCTTGAAAAAAATTTGAAATGCCTATTACCTACATGAGGGGAATTCTCTAGAGACTCAATCAGCTTTTAAAATCTTACTTATTTAAAAGAAATACAGCTAGAATAGCAAAAATGGCTTACATAGCAAACATACAATTTGCTCTTAAAACTGTCCACATAGAGTTATTAGCTCTCCCTATCCAGGAAATCAAATATAGTAGGATCTGCTCTAAAAGCTTATTTATGGAAGAGATGTGAATACTTAAAGGATGATAACTACATGAGAATAAGTCAAGATTATGTAGTAAATTTTGTGAAGGAAAATTTGTCTAAAAAATGTATGCCTTTAGGAGAAAAAAATAATACTTAAAATGTGACTACTATTCTTTAACAATGATAAAACAGAAGGAAAAATACATACTTAGAGGCCTTGCTTCAGAAGACTGTAGTGCAAGTTAAGATACATCTAGTGCTATTATAGACAGGGGGAAAAGGAGAGTGAAAAAAACCTATAAAACTGCTAAGTGTAGAAGAGATGCATGTAGACTTTCTTTGCAATCTAGAATTTTTTACTTGCTCTATTTTCTGAGTCATTCAGTAGAACTCTTGGTATGAAAAAGCACATTCCAAGGCACCACAGCCTTCATCTACCCCTAATCTTTTACTTACAAAACCCCCAGAGACACTGAAGGTAACAACGGCTTTCCAGCTCTCCCAGCTGACTGCAGACAACATCACTACAACTGTGGCCCAAACCAATTCCAGATGCTGGCCACATCAGAGAGCAGCTGGGCCCTACAGGTGTTCCTAATACTCTCCAGTCCCCAGGTGGAAATGCATATCCTAGTTTTCCTTGCTGAAAATAAAGTGTATTTCAAGTTGAAGGTCAGTGAATTAGGTTAGCACAATGAGCAAAACAGTAATAAATGGTAAGTTATGTCAGAGTTGTCCAAGTGATGGGCTAATTAATGAACATTCTGCTCTTTTGAGCTCCACATTTAACAAAGTTACAGTGGACTAGTACCTCGCTGCAGGCAAAACTAATTACAGAAGACAATTCCATGCATGGACAACACTGATGTTAGACTCTCCACATAGTATTTAAATGGGAACTGCCATTTTCCTCAGTCTTCTCAAATGCCGGTTAATAAATTAACGAAAGGATTTAGCTCCACTTTACAGGAATTGTGCTGTGTGGTTTTTGTTCAAGGGGGATACAGAGAGATAATCACAGAATGGCTAACCAAGTACTTTAGAACTATGGTGATGCTTAACTATTGGAGTACAAAATGGCTAGGAAGGAATACAATTGCCTAAAATGGTAAACAAGGAAAAAACACATTACATATTAATAAAATAACATTAAGGAAATACACCGCAAATTGTTACAGTGCAGTGAGAACATCTTCTGTGACTCAGATGTTGCAAACAATAAAATCTTTCCACAAACATCCCTAATCAATAAACCAAAGCACAAAACACTGAAATAATCATAATGGGAAGATTAGCTGCCATAATGATGAAAATGCTTCTTTTCTTTCTGCCACCTTCTTAAAAAAAAAGTGTTAGATATTATCATCCTAATTTCCAGCTGTAGTATAAATGGAGGGAGAAGCGGAAGGACAAGGAATGAAAAAGTACATATATATTCTAATCTTTACCAGAAATTAAAATTTTGATCAGAGGCTTGTTTTGTTAGATGCACAAGAGCAATCTAAAATTTATATATATCAACACCCTGACAGAACTGAGCAACATAGTTTTGTTCCTATCCCATTTATGCCTGATCAATAAAAGGTAAAGTTTTCCATTATATACAGACCATGTATATATGTACTGTACAGTGTTTGACTGTAAATGCTGATGAATACAGTGTTCTGTTTCTTTGATGCTGAAACAATACACGTATATCATTAATTTCAATTTAAACAATCAGCATCACATTCAAAGATTAGAACAAGCGTAATTATTTAAATTGACAACTCATAGGTAAGAGTTTTAACCACAACAAAAATGGCCACCAAAATTTGTTTAAACACAGTCAGGAATCCAAAGCATAAGTTAAATATCCCACTTATACTTTGCAACACCTTGAAGCCTGTCCTGGGTTGACATAGTCTCAAAGATAACCCTAACATTTAAGAACTTTATAATAATTTTTAAAAGAGGTTGAATCAAACATCAGAACAAAGATGCCACCGTGCATAACGTCCAGCCAATAGTGACTTTCCTTAAGATTGAACAGTATTTAAATGCTTTATATCTCCAACCATCACATCAAACTTTTACCAGGTGCCTGCCAGTAGATGATACAGCAAAGCAAATGGCTTGCCATGCTCAGAGATGCATCCTTAGAGATGCACTTAAGAAACTGAATTATGTGTTTAGCATTAGCTTCCACTTCTATATGAACTTGTGCTCTGGCTCAGAGACCACATTTAGGGTAATTTATTTTTGAGTAAGAAAATATTGCACCTCCTACTCAAGCAGAGATAGCCAAACAGTTGACCTTGCTGCTGAAATAATGCAGTAATATAAATCAAAGAGAGAACCTGAAGCCACTCCTAAATTCTAGACTGGGCAACTCTGTAAGTCATTGAACACCTTCATCCTCATACAGCTGTATGGTGCAGACACCAGGTAAAATCTATGCCAGTACCAAAAGAGCATTTGGTTCCATTCACGGGTTGAGGTTTTTTGGCTATAACATTGGACTTACACAGGGATATCATTTGGATATCATTTGCATGCTGGACATATTGTACTGTCTTGAACTTATTCAGTTGTAACAGGAAGGGCAACATGATGCAATGTTATAATGTCAGGCCTTTTTGAGGCTGCTGGGACTAGTAGCAAAACAGTATTTGGATGAACTAGGTATGCTGTCCTGTTGAAAGAGTAAAGAGTCTTGCCTGCATGAACCAAGAACTGAGTGGACACTCTGGATACTAAATAATTATTCATTACCTTCAAATGGACCCTGCCACAACTATTTTGGGCATTTATTTATATTTTCATTGCCTCAGATAAGCTTGATTTTGTATTTATGGGATTTTAGTTCCCAGAGAATCAAACAAAGGATAAGATTTTATGAGTAATAAAAGAAACAAGCAAGAAAATGTTCAATTTACTCAAACTAGACTCTCAATAATAAAACAATAACATCTATGCGAGATTAAGCCCACAGACTTGTCCGTCTCCCTATGGTTGCTAAAAGCTTCCTGTTCTCAAATAGTAATCAAAGATGAGGTCTCTAAAAGTGCTTATCATTCATGGAGACATATAAATCCATAAATATTCAGGATACTCAAGTATTACTGTCAGCAGTTTCTTTCAAGCAGGCTACTGTGCAGGATGATATATGTGAAGAGTTAAGGGTTGTAGCACTGTGCAAGTGCCAGCCCTGTAAGATTCAGGTACGTAAGAAATTAAATGTTAAAACACTGCAGGTGCATACAGGAACTAGTACAGTTCTCTCAGAGAGGGAGAGCAAAACAATTTCATACCTTTTTTTTTTTTTTTGTACCTCTAAGAGTCATAACCAGATAAGGAAACTAACAGATCAATGTATAGTGAGGTTGGTAGAACCCAAACTGCTATGATGACAGCCTAGACTAACTTAATTTTACTTACCATTGTTGGAGAAATAGATACTTGCAGGTTATCTACCTATACACACTATCTGTGTGGAATTCTAAGACATGCATTTCAGTGCTTCAAGCCCCAAAACAAGAAAATGGCTCCACTCAATTTCATTTGATTATGTCAAGCCCTTCCTCCACTAAACACACAGATCTCCCCACCTGTATTGTTTAAGAAGCCCAGCACAGTTCATTAAATCAGCTGTCAAGCATTAATGTATCATCACTGACTACAGGTTATGTAAAGGTGCTGTTTGCTAGCTGAGTAGCTCAGAGAAGCTCTCCTGCTGACTGCTGCTGGCAGAAACCCATGCTAACAGGGTATTGCCTGCTAAAGACTATTGTTACCTTTGCTTTTTGGCTGCTATGAGGGTGCACAAGCAAAAGGCAGAATCACAAGAGAATTTCTGGGTGGGGGAAGATAGGCCATGCAAAGTGTTTGACTGGAGCTTGATATTTCGGCTTTGTTCTTCCTTTAGCCTTGCCCTTTTTCTTCTCTCCTTCTCTGTCCCCTATAGCAAGCTATTGCCTTCTCATGGGTGTCTTTTCCTTGAAACACAGGACAAAGTATGAAGGGTTCACCAGTAGGGAAACTGCTACTGATAAATGCCAACACTAGCATGTAAGTAACCTCTTGCTTGGAAAACAAATAATCTCAAAGGTTTCAGTGGTACACCCAGGTGGTTTGCCAGAGAAAAGACATTTATTCTGGCATAGCACAGTCACTTGGGCTTCCAGGAGGCAGTTTTCATCCTACAAATTTTCCCAGAGACCGCCTGTAGCTACCCAAGACACAACTGGCAAAGCAAAACAGATGTAATGGACATCTGGGTCCTTAGCATTCCACCATCTAATTTACTGATACTAGTAATCTAGTAACTGAGCAAATCTAGAGGTCCTTGGACAGTTTCCATCTGATCCAATGTTCATAGAGACCAGTGGTAGATGCCACAAGTTCAAAAACTGCATTTCCTCTTATATAATTAAAACCTCACAACCCATTCACATTGTTTTTATAATTATCATATTTTGTTTCAGCATGCAACCCTTGTCAGTGACAGCAGCACTCATAATTAATTATTCAGCTAGCTACCAGCAAGCTTCTGAGCATAATGATGTAATTTGCACTCAAGTCAGGTGAAGAGAGATAACACACACTCAAATAAGATGAAGTCCATTCCACTAATTTGGTACCCATAGTAAGGAAATCTAAAATAAAGCGATAAAGGCTTTGGAATAGAAGATAAGGAACAAGTGTAATAGATCAAACAAGTAATATCAGGAAAGCAAATCATGACTATTTAACAGGACACATTTAAAACTATAAACCATGACGTTCTACAATTCAGGCTAATTCACAGTTCTCCCCTGACAGATTACATATAGACAAAGTTAATAGGTTCCACAACAACATTGCCCTGGCGTTTAATCTGGATATAGGGATGCAGATGGATCCTTCCAATTCTGTGATATTTATTGATTGGGATTTCTGATTCACAACTAAGCATGATGCTCCAGTAAACATCACAGGAATAATGGTTTGATTAGTTACATCCTTTGCCTGATTAATCTGCAGTCTGGCTCCACATTTTCTTTCTATGATTTACAATGCACATTAGAAATCATAAGATTTGCCCCTGGTTATTTTAAACAGATATTACAAATGTCTGCCTTGTCAAATGGTCTTCGGCAAACAGCAAGCTTTAGACAAGAAAAATTAGAGAGGTGTCAGGTATAGAATTTCAGTGTCTGCATGTCTGCAAATAGCTAAAGGGGGAAGACTTTCACTTCAATTTGTTCTGTTCTAGAGAATTCTCTGGAGTCCCATTTACTTCTGATAATTTTGAAATAGCTCATAACCAGTAGTTAATAGTTTTCTTCCACTCTTATGTTGAAAAGAGATTAAATTTTTGCTTTAGTGCAGAAGTCTGTGTAATGCCATATACATAGACCCATTAGAAAGGATCTGAGTGAGAAATATCAAGCAATTTTTACACCGCAATTGTATTTTGCATTTGCTGGGACTTTGACCAGGGGCTACTGGAGAGTACACAGAACATGTCTGACAATTGGCTGGCAATGATGTGTGTCCATCTGTGAAGCAGTATAGTAGTATATTCCTGGATGGGAGGGTACAGGTGACTGCTGAAGGAGGACTACAATGACACAAAGACCGGATGGAAGCAGAGACCTGAAATGCTGCTTTGGCAGATCTATATATTTATAGAGCTTCAAGAAAATTTATTAGTAACACACCAGAGACTGCTAATATATTTAAGGACCTGATTCAACAAGCTAGACCAGGTCAAGTAGACCAAGTGTCACATCCAGCACTCTGGTCACAAAAATCCCATGCAGCACAAGAGGTTTGAGAAAGACTGGCTGCAAAGCTGCACAGCATAAAAGGACCTGGGACTGCTGGTTGACAGTGGCTGAACATGAGCCAGGAATTTGCCCAGGTGGCCAAGAAGGCCAGTGACATCCTGGCCTGTACCAGCAATAGTGTGGCCAGCAGGACCAGGGCAGTGACTGTCCCCCTGCACTCAGCGCTGGTGAGGCCACACCTTGAGTCCTGTGTCCAGTTCTGAGTCTCTTAGTTCAAGAAAGACATTGAGGTGCTGGAGAGTATCCAGAGAAGAGCAGTGGAGCTGGGGAAAGGCAACAGAAGCTGATGAGAAGCCACTGAAGAAGATGGGGATATTAGCCTGGAGAAAAGGTGGTTCAATGGAGACCTTGCAGATTTCAATGAGCATTTGAAAGGGTCAAACTCTTTTCCCAGGTAACAAGTGAGAGGTCAACAGGAAACGGCCTTAATCTGCACCAGGGGATGCTCGAGTTAAACATCAGGAGGAATTTCTTCCCTGAAAGGGTTGTAAAGCACTGGAATAAGCTGTCCAGGAAGGTGATAGAGGCACCATCCCCTGGGGCTGTTCAGGAAGTGACATTTAGTGCCATGGTGAACTTGACAAGGCGTTTGGATTCAATGATCTTGGAGGTGTTTTCTAACTAAATGATTCTATTATTATGATTTTTTTCTTCCTTACCATTTTTCACAGACTTAATGCTGTGCAAAAAGCAGGTCTTCATTTATATAATGTGTGGGGGGGGAAAAAAAGATCAGTTTATTTATATTTTTATTGCAAATAGGTCATTTAACTGTGGCTATGACTACTACCTGATGGCCACAATTTGAACAGAAGGAGAATCCAGCTGCAGAAACACTTTAAATCTTATTTTCAATTCGGAGATCAGATAATCAAATTTCTGCCAACAATATCTGGAAGAGTTTCAGAAGTGTGTGCAAGGTTTTAGATAGGCAAGTCCCTTCATTTGTTATGAAGGGAGCTCTGTATATAAATTTCTATGCACCGGGGAGAAAACAGATCCCCTATATTCACAAATCATATCACTTACGTTTAACAGAAATCATTGTCCCAAATACTCATATGATCTGTAAATCTATCCCAATCAGTTAGACACAATGCCTTTTCAAATGTTAATTTTAGTTATTCCCTAGTATGTAAAAAATTGTCTTGAAGGTCAGAAAAGGAATAATAAAGAAAAACACAGAAAGGCTGGAAGAGCTTGTGTTCAGAGATGCATTAAGTATTTCAATCAGTTTTCTGAAAGAGTGTACCATTTAACTCAAAGGTGAAGATTTTAGCCATCTTTAAGCATAAGAATTCATTTAGAATATGGATTTGGAGGTCCTTGCAGAGCAGTTCCCCAATCCTTCTATTAGACATACCAGAGGATGGCAAATGATCTTCTAACTGAATCAGTGGCACTTAGATTTGACTTTTTCCATTTTCCTAAAGTTAAAATGCATGCAATGGAAGCCCCTGGCCATGTGACCATCTTTGGAAAATTTATCAAAAATTTTATAAGAATTTTTTTTTTACTAATATCTAGCATGGGAAATATTGTCAATTGGCAAACTTATTTGAAAGAGTAAAGAGTTCTTACAATAGTTACCTGTTTCTTCTGTAGCAAACATCTCATCTTCATCTCTTGCCCTTAAGCACTTATTAAAAGATTCCCTCTGGCCTTAAACATAATTTTCTCTCACTCTCCTGAAAAGGAATATTTGTCAATCACAGCAAAAAAAACCTTTCACAAAGTGTGCTAGTTCTCTAAAGGCTGGAAAACATGTAAATTCTTGTTTAGTCTCTGCACTAATTCTTGACCTTTTGATTAGTAATCTAAATGTGCCCATTTTTCCTTCTCCCATTTAACCCATATACTTTATTATAAGCCTCTTCAGGGCTGGCCTACATAAACCCTGAAAGAAACCCATATTTTTTCCATCATTTAGCTAAAAGATTTCGTGAGCCCTAAGACAAGAAGCATAACCTTTTTTCAAAGAAGAAATGCAATGACTCATTCCAGACGCCTATGCAGTGTGGTTGAGGTGTTTATGCCAAGTGTTTTTGCCAAGATACCCTCCTTAAACATGAATAATTCATTTACATGGCAAATATCCACCTTACATCCTGTCTGAACCTTGAAAATTGAAAGAACTGCTTATTGGAATCTTAATAAAAATTTGTTCTAGCAATATTTTTGCCAGTTCCTGTATCATTTTTTGATACAGTTTAAAATTTAGTTTTTGGAAGATCCCTGGTCCATTCTAGCATGTCCACATCTCTTTTTTATTCCCCTTTGGTCCATTTTGTACTGTAAATGTTGGAGCATTGCTCTTCCTTTACAAACACCTTCACCAAGTACTCCTATTTTTTTCCACTCAGAATCTCATTTTAAATGTTAGGAAGGAACAGATTTCCTCTATTAATTCACCCTTTTTTATTTTGTTAGGAACTGGAAGATGAGAGAAATTTATTTATTTATTTATTTATTTATTTATCTATTTCTTTATTTATTTATTTATTTATTTATTGTTTAACTCTTGCTAATACATTTAATCCTGGAAAACACACATATACACACACACACATATGGCTTTCTGTGAGCCACAGGAAAATTAATTTTTTTTTGGTAACATGAATGCAATTTCAAAAATCCAAAATTACCTCCCAACTCAAACACTTTTCAAGGTGAACAAGTCTGAAAATGAAGGAAAGGACTTGGAAGAGTGCTATAGACCTAACTTTGTTATTTCTCTCTAGGTAATTGACATATCATGTGACTGTAGGTAATTCATCTTTTCTGTATTCTCACAGTATGGCATTTCCCACTGCACACAGGACCAACAAAGCAACACAGTTTAAAAGAGCTCATTGTTAAATACTTGGTTTTGTTTCTAAAATGAAGGAATATTACCTCCAGTTACAACTAGTTACCAAAACTGAAATCACACTGACTTTGTATGACCTCTTCACTTAAAAGGTCAAAGTAAATCCAGGTATATTTTAGGAAAGTATAAAATCTTTTTACTGAAAAAAAGAAAAAAAATCTGTGTTTTTATGCTTATGTTCCATAGAAATCCTCAAAAACTTTGAAGTCACTGCAAGCACAGATGAACGTGTTATCAAAACAATATATATGAAGAGAAAAATGTTGTATGTAATGACCTTATTATTTCAAATCATAACAGGGAATTTCATGCAATTTTACAGAGGTTTGTTTTGTAACTCAGCTCTATTTCTTTTTAAGTGTAGTCCATATTTACAATACTTGAATACTTTCTATTCTTGACATCATTGCGTAACATTCCAGATTTTGAATGAAAATGAGAAAAAAATTTCATGCAGTTTGGACTTCTGAAAGGATTACTGAAGTCTAGGAAATAGAAGTTTTTTGACAAGCATTAAAGTTCTGAGATTCCCGTGTTCAGAGGGAATTAAAAGTACAGTACTCCTAAAAGTAAAAGCAAAATCTGTACTATAAGAGAGTGAATTTTAAATCCTACCCTTTTTTGAAACATTTGCTCCCTCATTAGAAAGATATAAAATTGAATGGCAGTTGTAGTCTGGCCTTAGACCAAACTATAAACAGAATTAGATCATCAGCATGAAGAAATCTTATCCTCTTTGGTCATTAATCTAAATTTCATTAATCAGATTTGAAGCTTCAAGTTTGTTTGCCTGTATCTGGATGGTCAAAGAATCAGCAATAGAGATGACATTAAGCAGATTTTTGAGCTGAAAACTATGGAGTCATTACATGCAGTCACCCTAATAAGGATGTCTTTAATTAATTCTGTTTTTCTGCAGGAAACTAAGAATGATATAATGTTATAATCTTACTAAAAACATGGTGTGTATAAATGGGCACTGCTTCTTCCACCAAATACTGGTAAAACAAAATCCTAGTGTAGGAGGTTTTATGTTTTCATTTTCCTGACAGTTTAAAAAGTAAGCAGCAGCCCAGAAGATTGATGTAAAAAGCGTTTCTGTTAGCATAGTTTTTGTAATTTTGAGACTGCCATAACATCCTTACACGATTTCTTTTTACTACTCTGTAGTTACAGTGCAATATTAATATAAGGGCATGTGTCCATATGCTGTAACAGTAACAAATGGTGCACTCAACCCTCATATTTTTACAGAATGTATTTTTATTCATCTTATGGCAAATACATAAAACAGTTAATGCCATTTTGCACAAATTCAACCACTTAAAATTCAGTGAGCCGAACTAGTTTCATTCAAGTTGAGTAAATACACCACATAATAGTGACAGACATCTTTACTATTAACAATGTGTTAAAAGGCAAATAGTGGAGAAAGACTAACTTCCTGAAGTCCCTTCTGTAACAATGAGAAAAAGACAATAATGTCTTTGCACTGTAAAGTGCTGTAAAACAGCCACTTAACAAAGCAGGAATTATTTATCAAAGGACTAATTAAACAGAGATGGTAATGGCTGAGTTACCTCAAAGTGCATTTCTACTCTACAAGAGCCTGCAAAAAACATCATCATAGCATTTTCATGTTTACTGATATCCAAATTTAGCTTGCCTTTGTGAATTCCCTTGTAAAGGCTTTTTCTACTCTTGCATTCTCCTGCTACCAGTTCATGAAAAGCAAAAAATTAATCAGATTTTTTTGTTTGTTTTTTTTTTTTTTAGCTTTGGCTTTGTTTCTTTAGGTGAGATTTTTGGGGGTCTTTTTTGGTTTGGTTTTTGTTTGTTGGTTTCTTTTTGTTTAAAGAGGTTGTTTCCATGATTTCAGCATTCATAGCAGCTGGGGACCAAGCTACAGTCTCAAGATTTTCATATGAGAGTGTTAAACTGTCTGTAAAAACTGCAGCAAGGTAAAAAAAAATGCAACAAATCCAATTCACATGATCCTATATACACAGAGTTACGTTTGTGTATACAGCTATTTCATTCACAAACACTCTGAGTTTTACTCTCCTCATTGCTAAAGCTTGATGAGCAAGGCAACTGGGATGAGATATTTTTTGCCTTGGCATTACTTATAGTTAGTGCACTTGAAGGTATAGTGCACTTGAGAAATCCAGCTTGCAGAGGTAAAAACCTAAACAAAACAGCTCCTCCTAGTAGAGCATAGAAGAAACCAAATAAAATCAAACCATTTTAGTTTTCAATGTCATTAATAAGGATATTTAAATCCTGACACTGAGAAATCAAGCTTGCCTTTGTAACAGTTACATTTGAATTCATAGGAACCACCATCTGCACACTAGGCAGGGCATTTTATTTTATTTCTTAGTCTTTGAAAGAATTACTCTGTAGTCCTGACTCCTGTTACCAAAGAAAAGCTCTGGTTTATGATCTCTGAAAAGGCCATGAGTTACATATTTCTTACAAAACAACATAATAGTCAAGGCACCAATTCAGTAAGCCACTATTCAGCAGGTACTAGAGCATAATCTTGCTTTCTTTTAATGGACTTGACAGTCAATGTGTCATTTAGGAATATTACCTAAGAAATAGAAGTTTTCTTTTGGAACATTTCCACAGTTCAGAAGTACAATTATAGATTTAATCTTAGTTTCATTTTAAAAGTCCATAAAAAATGGCCCTTTTAATTAGTGCTTGTATATTAAAAAAAATAGTGGAAATCTTAATCCTTGATCAGTACCATATACCAGGGCCAGTTCAGTGCCTTGACCTAAACAACTGCTTCCTGATGCAGAAGCACATCTCTAGGTTCATTCTGTATTCAGCAGGTTATATGCAAGCACCAAGTTGAAAATCCAAATTGTGAAATCTGAAGGAAGAATAAGCCTTGAAGCAGGACAATTTATTTCAATATAGACCTCTAAGTTATTGTCTGAAAATGACTCAATGCTGTGATGGAAGCTCGGTTAATGTAGATCATTTGATCACTAGATCAAAAAGTGCCATTTTAAGTTTGCCTGTAGAACAGCTCAAGGAGCACCAAAGAAAGATGTCAGAAAGATGTCTTGTATTTGGATCACATCTTTCATTGCCTAGTTAGATCACTCACTGTCTGTAGACATAGCAATACCATTGTCTAGTAACTGAGTAGAACCCATTTCTACTAGTGGCAGAAAAACCTCCAGAAATTCAAAGTCACACGGTGTTGAAATACTTTAGGAATCTGTTAATAATATATGACGATAACTTACTTATTCATTTCTCAATAATAAAGAGATAAAACACCCAATTGCAATTAATACATACTGCAGTCCCTGCAGAATTTTCAGGCTAATCTGTAGTAGAAAATTGTATTCACACTACAGGATTTTACAGGCAAGCAAAAAATTAAATGATTAATAATTCTGTATAAAACTATTTAGAATTTCACAAAAATTGCTTTAAAACTCATTATATTTTTTCTTTCTTTTTAATTCCCATTCAATTCTACAGAATCTTCCATAAAGAAATACTGGTTTTGGCAATATAAGCAATGGAAAAACTTCCTGAGAAAGAACTCCTTTGGGGCCAGAGACAGAAAAAATACATATTCATCTGAATGCAAGGAATCAAAACACTGTTATAAATGTTCAAGATTACTTTTCCCTTTTGTCAACTGCTAGCATCTTTGCTGCCCGATGCCCCAAACAGAACACAAACTAACAGAGTCAGTTTATGCGGTGCTTTATTCAGGGCCCGGGGAACCTGCGGACTAGCGTCCAAAGTCAGGATCCCACAGCTCCCTTTTTCCATCAGGTTTTTATACCTTTTTACAAAGTGGTCTACGTGCAGAAATACACATTCTTCAAAACAATACAGATACATAAATCTTGCAGGTATCATTCCTAAAAGTTATAAATTCTGCATGCTTGTCTACTTAGAACTATAGGCTACCCCCCTTAATCCCCCTTGTATGTTTGCCCACCACCAGAACCCTTTATTTATTATTATTATACTTTAGCCTTATCTTGAAAGTTTCTAGATGTCCTATATGCTCTACTAAATCCTTTGATTATTGTTTTCACAGTTCTAAATGTTCTATATGCTCTACTAATTCTTTTCACTATTGTTTCACAAGGTAGGTTCTCAGGGCCTGTCCGAAAACTGCAGTTTTTCTAAGCCTTAGCATGACTACTACTATATCTACATTAGTCCTTTTTCTCATTATTTCGGTATCAACTCCCCCCTTTTGAGCATTCTTCAGATTTTCTGCAAGGATGCTCAATTCTTAAGTTAATGGTTTCTATGTAGAACGGTGAGTCTTCTTTTCGAGTTGGCAGGATTACTTCTTTCCGGGTCAGTGCTCTCATGACACGTCGAGTATTAGTTCCTTCTCTGGCAATCATTCCTAAAAGGCATCTATACATAATCATGCATACTACAATAATTAATACAATCATTATTACATATTGTACAATTGATGATATCCAACCAGAGACTTGGATTCCTAGGGAGCTAAACAGTGCTCCTACCCAATTATGTTCAGCTTCTTCCTGGACTTCATGCACTTTTGTTTCAATTTGTTCCAATTGACTTATGTCCTTTTCTACTTCTTCTGTGACATTTGGGATATGTATGCAGCAATGATCAACCTTTCCTTGGAGGTATCCACAGACTCCATGTTCTTTTAATAAAAGCAAATCTAATGCCATTCTATTTTGGATTGTCATTCTTGTTGTTGCCTGCAATTGTAAATTTAGATCCTTAAATCCTTTCTTTGTAACTGTAGCTAGCCTCTCAGTTTGTCCTAGTAATTTGTACAGCATCTCCCGGTTTCTATATGTAGAAATTGGTGCAAACAAGGATTCCAATACCCACCCAAATTTAACTCCTGATGAGGGTTCATGCCATTCATCTTCATTTCCCTGTCCTAGTTCTTCTGCTACTTTATTTGTTTCTCTCTTTGCTCGTGACTGCATCTCTTTCTTCGTTAATTTAGACTGTTTCCAAAAAGGACATAATGTGGGAACCCCTAAGGTAATTTGTGTTACAGGCCCGTCTAATGGCAAATGTGTTGTCCATTGTCCATGTCCCATAATCCATACTAAATTTCCTGGACTCCTGATAGTTGTATCCTTACAGCTCAAAGTTTTACCCTTCTGGTCCTGCGGGAAAGCACTTCCTGGAATTGTATGGTTAAGTTTTCTACACTCACAACCCCATTTTATAAGCATTCTGACCGATGCCAAACTAATTTGATTCTCTGGAGTGTCACAGGTGAGAATTTGGGTGCAGTTCCAATTTTCTTTTGTGGCGCTCAAAGTTTTTGTGGATGTGCTGGTTTGAGATACTTCTGTGTGAGTGGCATTTCTGCTTCCCGTCCATTGGACACACCAATTAACTTGTCCAATGTAACTATAATATTCTAATATGCTGGGGCCCCATACCGTTTTCCAACTGTCCCATGAGGATTCCTGCCGGGATGAGTTCTGGCATATCATTTCATAATAGCTTTCATTTTTAGGTATTCTTTTCTTTTGCCAATGTGGTATAAAACATTCCCACTTAGCAGCATCTTCAGGTTTTACTTTTCCCCCTGCCATTAATTGAATTCCCCAATCCCTAATTTGTCCTATCCTCCCATGGCTAATTAGACAGGCCTTATAGGTTAATAATTTTAATGTTTCTCCAACCTTTTCCCATTTTTCTTCAATTTCGATTTTATTTCGTAATTTTAATTCACAACTTCCATTCTTACCTCTTTTTATTAGGGGTAAATTTCCTACTGGAATCACTCCCCAAGGGATTGGTTCCCCTGCAGCTTGTGGCAGAGGTAAACATGCCGTTATTTTTGATACGTTTTGTATTTGTCCAAAATCTCGAATTAACCCTACTACTAAATTTTGTTGTTCCTGGTTTCTCTGTAGTGCCAGGCTTGTATCTCTCAATTCATTCCACATATTTACTCGTGCACTGACTGGTATTACCTGCACCGAGTACCCCCTTCGGGTTTTATTTTCCTTTAAAATACCTACATTTATGTCCCCATAATCAAAGCTTTCTCTGATCCACACAATGCATGAGAATTGTCCTACCTGATCAGCTTGCATATGAGATATTGTCAGTGTGGTGTTACCTCTTTGCTGTTCCATATCCCAAAATGTCACGATTCCTTCTGTAAATACTTCGTCTGTGGTGATTTGTCTCCAGGCTACCTTTACTTCTTTTAATCCAGCTCTCTGGTTGTCAGAAAACAAACAGGTTAAATTTATTCCCGCACCTTCTGGCACCATTACATCTGGCTCCGGAACTGTAATTTTAACAAATGCTTCTCCCACCTGCATTATACAGACTAATGTTAAAAGAACTAAGTCCTTGCCCTGAACACCAGCTTTGTTGCAGACAGAGGCTGTACTTCCCATCTTGACGGGACCTTCTTGATTCGAGTGTAGTGAATCCAGTTGTCGATCCCTTGGACTTTCACTGCCGTGTAGGTAGTCATGATCACTTGGTGAGGACCGCCCCATACTTCTTTCAAGGGTTCTGTATTCCAGTTCTTTACATATACTTGATCTCCTGGCTGGATGTCGTGGACAGGATTTTCCAAGGGCAGAGGCCGGTTCCACTGCAATGCTCCCCGCAGCGCTGTAAGGACTTTATTTAAAGACAAAATGTAACTCAACAATACTTGATCTCCTACTAAGTGAGGGTCCCCTTTGTAAGTTGCAGCATGATATGGCTTGCCATACAAAATTTCGTATGGACTTACTCCTATCTTTTCTCTGGGTTTAATCCTGATTCTTAGCAAGGCTAGAGGTAGTGCCTGGGGCCACTGTATCTTTGCTTCCTGACAAATTTTCTTAATCTGCCCTTTTAATGTCTGATTCATCCGTTCTACCTGGCCACTAGATTGTGGTCTCCAGGGCGTATGGAGATCCCAGGCTATCCCTAATACTCTGGCTACCTCTTGGACTACTCCAGCTACAAAGTGAGGTCCCCTATCTGAGGACATTCCTAATGGGATCCCAAATCTAGGAATGATTTCTCGTAGTAAGGTTTTAATTACTTCCTTTGCCTGGTTAGTCCTGCACGGGAAAGCTTCCGGCCACCCTGAAAAAGTACACACATACACCAGTAAATAACGGTACCCTTGTGCTTTTGGTAGCTCTGAGAAATCTATTTGCCAATAGTCTCCTGGTTGCGGCCCTACTTGTAACTTTCCTAGTTGGATTTGCCTTCGTGTCACTGGGTTATTTTTAATACAGACAGGACACGTGGCGTTAATCCGTTTTGCCATTGTTAACATCTGGTTGGAAATCACCTCATGTTTTAAAAATTGTACCAATGCGTCTGCTCCCCAATGGCACTTGTTATGTTCGATTTCTAAAATTGTTTTCATTACTTTTGTTGGCAGTAGAACCTGACCTACAGCTGTGACATACCATCCTTTTTCATTCTTCTGGGCCTGGAGAAATTGAGCAAGCTTCTCATCTTCATGTGTATACCATGGTTTCTGCTCAAGAAAAGAAGTTGCAGGGTTAATTCGCACTGGCAATAAAGCTAATTGTGTCCATACCTCTCGGGCAACCTGTTTGGCAACTCTGTCAGCCAACTGGTTTCCTTGGAACGCTTTTCCCTCTTCCTTTTGATGTCCTTTTACATGCATCACTGCCACTGCCTGAGGTTTATGCACTGCTTCCAATAGTGCTAATATTTGTTCTTTGTGCTTAATTTCTGATCCTTGAGAATTCAACAGTCCTCTTTCTTTCCATAGTGCTCCATGTACATGTATTACTCCAAAGGCGTATTTTGAATCAGTCCAAATGTTTACTCTTTTCCCTTGACTCAATTCTAAGGCTCTCACCAGAGCATGTATCTCGGCTTTCTGGGCTGAAGTTCCCGGGGTTAAAGCTTGAGCTTCTATTATTTGTGTCAAAGTCACTACTGCATATCCCGCATACCTGGTTCCGTTTTCCACAAAGCTGGATCCATCTGTAAACAGTTCCCATTCCGGATTCTCCAAAGGCTCGTCTTTCAGGTCCTTCCGGCTGGCATACACCTGTTCAATGATTTCTACGCAGTCATGTGTCAATTCGCCTCCTTCTTCCTGGCTGCTGCTCCATAAGAAATTCTGCTGGGTTGAGATGATTAGTTATTTTTAATTCAATGTCATCTTGTTCTCGGAGAAGTGCCTGGTATTGTAACATCGCGGCTTGATGAGAGCCAATGCCCCCCTTTTGTTCCAAAACCGCCAATGACCATGTGGGGAACAAATACTTCCATCCTTTTCCCCAGAGTCAATTTTCTGGCTTCCCGAATTAGAAGCACTGTTGCTGCCACAGCTCTAAGACAACCTGGCCATCCGGCACTTACAGTGTCTAGCTGCTTTGAGAAGTACCCCACGGGCGCTTCCATGAGCCCAGTTTTTGGGTGAGCACCCCTATTGCCAGTCTCTGTCTCTCATTTACGTATAGTTGAAAAGGTTTTGTAAGATCTGGCAATCCTAGTGCTGGGGCTTCCTTTAAGGCTTGTTTCAGACTCTGGAATGCCTTTTCTTGAGTTTGTCCCCACTGAAACACAGGGCTTTTGGCTGCCTCATATAGGGGTTTTGCTTTTAGTCCAAATTCTGGGATCCACAGGCGGCACCACCCTACCATGCCCAAAAAGGATCTTAACTCTTGTGGATTTCGTGGTGTGGGTATGGTGCAAATTGCTTGTATTCGATTAACTCCCAACTTTCGCACCCCTCGTGAAATTTCGCAGCCTAGGTAAATTACTTGGGTTCTTACCAGCTGAGCTTTTTCTTTCGATACTCGGTATCCAGCTTGTCCCAGCATATTAAGTAATCCAATAGTGAGTCTGAGGCAAACATCCTTTTCTGTGGAGGCTATAAAGATGTCATCAACATATTGTAGGAGAACATATAAGAAAGGTGATTCTTTTACCTGAGTCGTCTTCCATTCTTCTAACTCTCGAGCCAATTGATTTCCAAAAATAGTTGGTGAGTTTTTGAATCCTTGTGGTAGACACGTCCAGGTGAGCTGCTTCTTGCGTCCCGTGTCTGGGTTCTCCCACTCAAAGGCAAAGTATTTCCTACTTTCAAGTGCCAAGGGGATACAGAAAAATGCATCTTTCAAATCAATCACTGTGAACCACTTAAACCTTTCCGACACAGCTGTCAACAATGTATACGGATTAGCTACTACTGGGTGTATATCTTTAGTGATGTTATTAATTGCTCTTAAATCTTGAACTAATCTATACTTACCATTTGGCTTTCTGACTGGGAATATCGGAGTATTGAATTCTGACTCACATTCCTGTAAAATTCCCAAGCTAAGAAATTGTTCAATCATGGGTGCTATTCCTATTCGTGCTTCCAATTTCAAAGGATATTGTCTTACCCTTACTGGGGAGGCTCCTTCCTTTAGTTCTATTACAACCGGTTGTGCTGCTTTTGATTTTCCAGGTACTCCTGTTTCCCATACCCATGGTACTACAGCTTGTTCTATTTCTTGTGGTATTTCTGCTGCTTCAACTTCTTTTACTACAAACAACTTAGCAATATTCTCCTCAGGAAATTCCAATCTTACTCTACCTTTTTCAAATATTATCTTTGCCTCTAACATTGACAATAGATCCCTCCCAAATAGCGATTCTGGGCTATTTGGCATATATAAAAATTGATGATCAAATTCTTTCCCCCCAAATTTTATATCTAATGGTCGCAAAAATGTTCGTTCCTCAACTTGTCCCGTAACCCCCACTACTTGGATAGTAGAATCACTCAAAGGTCCTAGCTTAGTGTTAACAGCTGAATATGATGCCCCCGTATCTACTCTAAATTCTAATGGTTCCCCATCTACTTCCATTATTACCTTTAAATCCTGGTCTAGTCAGCTCTGATTTTGGTAATTCCCCATCATGAGGGCTTGGGCGACACCTTGGGGATTTCCCGGGAAAGCACCTGTATTATTCATCAATCCCTGATTTCCATTCCCGCTGGCTATAATTCCTCCCCCAAAACCCATGCCTTGGTTGAGAGGACACTCATTTTTCCAATGTCCTCTATTTTTACATAGAGCACATTGATCTATCCCTAGTTGTATTTTCCCTCTTCCCATATTAAATTGACCCATAAGTCCTCCCGCACCCATTGGCATTCCCCCCTTTGCTATTCCCCTTCCCCCTCCTCGTCCACGTCCACGACTCCCCCCTCTCATATTATTTCCAGCCGCTTGCTGTAACACTGCCAACATAGTAGCCTGCTGTTTCCTGGCCGTTTCTTTTTCCCTATTATTATATACCTTCCACGCAACTTCCAACAGTTTATCTAAATTCCGAGTATCCTCTCCCTCCAGTTTTTGTAATTTCTTTCTAATATCTTCCTGAGACTGCCCCATAAAAATTAATGCTAGCTGTAATTTTCCCGATTCCCCTTCAACTTCTAAATTAGTGTATCTACGAGCTGTCTCCTTAAGCCGCTCTAAAAAGGTTGACGGAGACTCATTCTTTTCCTGCCTGATCGAATACAACTTAGACCAATTCAAAGTTTTTGGTATTCCATTCCGTATTCCTTCTGTTAACAAATCCTGATAAGCTTTAAGTCTCCGAGAACCGCCCGTCGAGTTGGGATCCCACTCCGGATCTTCCCTAGGTACCAAATCATTTACTGTACCATCCACAAGCCGTAACCTAATCATTTCTCGTGCTTTCTCTGTCATAGCTTTAAACACCATTTCCTTTTCAGTAGAATCCATTATTGTGTCTAACAAAACTTGTAAATCATTCCAATCTGGGTTCTGAGTCTTAATTACCATTTTTTACCACCCGCGCAGTTCGTTCAGGATCCTCCCGATATGCCCCCGCTGATTGTTTCCAAATTAATAAATCATTCGGAGAGAAGGGAACTTTCACTATGACCCGTTCCCCCTGCGGCCCGACAGCTTCACGGAGCGGAACCATTAAATGAGCACCTTCTTCCTTTTTCTTCCTTTCCACCTCCCACCGCCCTCTCCGAGTTCTTTCACATAAGGGGGTCCGTGGTATATCAGTGGTTTCTATTTTTGCTTCCCGATCCCCCCTTTCTACCTCTGGCATACTTCCTCCACGTTCCTCCACCGGAGGGGCACTAGGGGCTATCAGCAAAGAAACATCCTCCTCAGGTTCCGAAAACCTAACCGAGCATTCCTTCTCTTTCTGCCAACCCTTACATCCATCACAATTCTGCTTTAATGTTTTCAAAACCATGATCCCACACTCCTTTTGCCACTCCGGTTTATCTTTCAAATAATAAAAGAGGTCTAGATACGGTATTTCATCCCATTTTTCATTACTTTGCAGAAAATGCATCAGAGGTGTAATAATGTCAGGATTCAGTGTACCGTTCCTAGGCCATTGCATACCATCGGGTTCATATAAAGGCCATACATAATTACAGAAATCAATCAATTTCCTTTTACTTAGTTCTTGACCAAAATTCCCCTCATTCCAATGTTGTAATAAACAGCCCAAAGGCGAATCGTCCGGGATTTCTATCCCAGAACTTGCCATAGTTCTAAACGTTTTTAAAGACATCATTTCACCTTTTTTTTTTTTTTTTTTTTTTTTTTTTTTTTTTTTTTTTTTATAATATACACCACACAACACTCACGCCCTTTCCACAAACCTTACCACACTGCACACCACACACAACACTCACACCCTTTTCCACCAATCCACCAATCTTGCCTTTCTCGTCGCCGCGAGTGGCAAGTGCTGAACCTGCGCAGTCACTGCCGCGTCTGACGGTCAGCGCCTAGGCTTTTCCACAACCTTAAAGACGTCTGTGACCCCCGTGCGGAATCGCCGTTCCGACTTAATCGGCAGGCCCCCCTTCCCCTCAATAAAAGAATAAAGCACCTTCGGGCTTACCTCCAGGTCGTCCGTCAGGCGCGGGGTCGGGCACGGGTTGATGTTCTCCCCAGAAATCACCTGGTGCCGGCGTGGAGTGGATCAGCCCACGAACCGCCCCAGCCACCTCCGGAGTCCCATCTGGGTCGCCAGAAAACTGCTGCCCGATGCCCCAAACAGAACACAAACTAACAGAGTCAGTTTATGCGGTGCTTTATTCAGGGCCCGGGGAACCTGCGGACTAGCGTCCAAAGTCAGGATCCCACAGCTCCCTTTTTCCATCAGGTTTTTATACCTTTTTACAAAGTGGTCTACGTGCAGAAATACACATTCTTCAAAACAATACAGATACATAAATCTTGCAGGTATCATTCCTAAAAGTTATAAATTCTGCATGCTTGTCTACTTAGAACTATAGGCTACCCCCCTTAATCCCCCTTGTATGTTTGCCCACCACCAGAACCCTTTATTTATTATTATTATACTTTAGCCTTATCTTGAAAGTTTCTAGATGTCCTATATGCTCTACTAAATCCTTTGATTATTGTTTTCACAGTTCTAAATGTTCTATATGCTCTACTAATTCTTTTCACTATTGTTTCACAAGGTAGGTTCTCAGGGCCTGTCCGAAAACTGCAGTTTTTCTAAGCCTTAGCATGACTACTACTATATCTACATTAGTCCTTTTTCTCATTATTTCGGTATCATCTTAAACTTGCCAGCATTTATGATCCAAACAGTTATTTTTTAATTTATTCCTCACAGAAGAAAATCTACATCTTCCAATCTAAAATTAGACTGTGAGACTGTCTTATCCTGCAGCCAATCTATGTAAGGTAGGTACTCAAATTAAAATGAAAAATGTGAGAATTCTAAAAGCAATACAAGTAGGTCACAGTGAGCCTTACCTATGGTTAAGAGAAAGTTTCAGTAACAAAGGTATTCTTGTTAATGAGCTGTAATTTAATCAGCTTTCTCATGAGGAAAAATTGTCTCCTCATAAGGTGTAAATTGCCCCATACAGAGTATTGAATAATGAAATAATGAAGATTAAAGGTTTTTTATGTGCCCTGTCCAATGTACTTAAAGGAAAAATCCTTGCAGAGAAGTAGTTCTCAGGTGCACAATAGATAGTTACATATTGCTGGTGCTACTTAGCTGTATTACATTTAAAGCAAGGGGCTCCTCTTTCATGAGATTGGTAGAGAAGCTCTTCCTCGTTGAATGACCCACTTAAGTCATTTAGAAAAGGAAAAGAATCAGCAACTGGTGTCTTAATTGCACAGGTTTCATTTCTACAAATCTGAGCCTGGAGACGTGGCAACTCTGTATCTTTTGTCTTGTAATTATTTAATATTTTTTAAATGGTAATATGGTGTCTATTTTAAAGTTAAACTTTCCACCAGCTGCAGACGTGGAGAATGCCCTGTTGGTTTGAAGTAACAGCACGAAAGAGGGTGACATCTTTTCTTGTTTGGTATCTTTTCTTTCCTAGGTTTGAAAAACCAAAAGCTACTTGTTCTTCACAGATGTATTTCTACATTCAGGGGTAATCTGGAGCTCATGCTCTAGCAATGTAACTGTCAGGACCTCAGGAGCATTTTCAAGGACCTTGGTGTTATTTCATTAGTTAGCTGTCAATAAAAGGAGATTACATCCTACCGAGACTAGAAGCCATGAAGGGGTTACAATGTGCTTTCACATAGTAGTTAAAACTTTCAGAGGAATTATGAGCTACAAACATCCTTTCTAAGACATGTACAGCTAGATAAAGGAAGTGCTTATTAAAAAAAAATATTTCCTAAAATTTTATAGATACAAGTGATACAAGTGATACAATTTTATAGATACAAATTTTATAGATACAATTTTCTTCAGTAATTTTCTTCATTAATTTCAAAGCATTTTGCTAAACCTCTGTGTTCTTTGATGTACTTAGTAGCATTTTTTCAGCTTAGTTTACAATTAGCTATTCTTTTTCCATTTATATTAACTCATAATTTAGATAGTTAGTGTATTTAATTTGCTATGTATTTTGACATAATATTCGAACACCACCCATATGATCTATAAGAGGCTTCTTATATAATGATTTGCTAATTTAATTATCACATTTTTAAAAGCCCTAATTTTTTTGTGGTCTCTGTTTAGCACTTTGATATTTGGGCTAGAGAAAAAAAAGACTTTGTGCAACTCTATTCATCTAGCAAAGAGTAATATGTGTCCAGCATTCAATTGTACTTGTGCATGATTTAAAAATTGAGGTTGGATACCCCTATGGGTAAAGGAGAAATGGTATGATTAAATGGGAGTGTTGATATTTCTCATAGAATACTTAGATAAGCAAGGGAAATTCTAGCTATTTTTAAGACTAATGACATAACTGCACTTTGAGTTCCATGAACCACTAAGTAAATTTGTAATTTCCAATTGCCCTACATTTCTCTTATAAAAACATTTCTTTATTTCCCTTTTAATTCCCGTCCTACACAGGGGAAGCATTGTGCTGCATATCTTACTTTAATTTAAAATTTATTGGTAAATGATAGCACATTTAATATGTACATGTGTTTACTAGACCTTTATGCACCCTGTTATATCAGCTCAGAATGAGCAACTCCATTCACCTTTTGCTCTTAGACATAATTTCACATGTGAAATCCCCATGTACCCATTCTTTAGTAATTTCTGGATGTTTTGAATGGCCATTTTCAACTAAAACATACCATAAATAAAATATTACTATTTCTTGAGAGTCTTAAGGACTGAATTTCTGAAGCAAATTTCAAAAACACACGTCCTGTAGCTGACCTCTAGGATACCTCTCATGAGAACAAATATGGCAAACATGCCACTGTAACAAATATATAAAAATTAATGTTACTAAAATAGCAGTACTATTATAACATTCAAATGGTAATGGGGTCAACAACTTAGCCATTTTAGGAAAAATTGAAATTATACATTTTTATAAATAAGTTATAGCAGTTTTCAAAAATACACATATCAGAACCTGATAATTTAGACTTTCTGTTGCATAACCTTTGAGAAGGAGAACATTTATCATTTTTGCAACTGTCTAGAAAAAAAGGCCAAAGAAATACAAAAGAGTAGAGGACAGTATTTCCATGTCAGGCTAGGAACTTTTAAGATCCTACACAAGCCTATCTGCTTGAAGTCCTAATCTTATTACCACATTTAAGTTCCATTAGTTTTATATTTTTTCTTGATTCTCGGTAATTTCTATTAAGTTTAGGACATTTTTGGAAGATTTTTTTTCTCGATCAGTCTCCTTTGCCACTTCAAATACTGCTCAACAACAGTGGATTAGCTGATTAAACATAGTGTATGGACTCACAGTGTTTGTTTTGTTCACTTTTTGTACAATACCTGAGTTTTTCCTCTTCCCATCAACTAGAACAGTGGAAAATTTGCTTAGAGAGGTACGTCTCATGCTTTACACTGAACTTTGGATTGTGGAAGAAATAGTGAAATACATATCTGGGCAGAATATTTTTGTCTCTGCTTTTTTTTTTTTTTTTTTTTTTTCTTCAGCATTTGTGGAGCTCTTGGATTATTGTGCCTCCATTTTTTTGTGTGATTTTATCTTCAAAAGCATAAAGCACTGGTTTTCAGAGAAAGAGCTTAACTACTGGGACTGTCAAACAACTACTCTGCAAATTGTTAATTATCTAAATGTATCCATAGATACTAGATGACACAAAGAAAAAAAAAAAATCAACATTTCATTCTTCAAAGATGAGGGGTTTTCTGTTTGTTATTTCAATAATAAGTTTACATTCACTTACAGCCAATACAATTCAAACCACTTTGAAGTGAAATCTTATAGAAATGAAAGAAAGTATCTGAGGTGGATATATAATGAAGAATTCCTCTTGTGCAGACAACACTCCCACTACCTTACATGTGTAAATGCATCTATTTTGTGGGGTAAGAGCCATGTGAAAAATTGCACAATCAGGTGATAAAATACCATGTGACAGATTAATTTGATGTGTGCCTTAGACTGTCTTATCTGCCCTCTACTCATTAATCCATCTCTTGGGACTTTCTTTAGTACCCAAAGCCTGAGCAGCCTCATATATATGCCATCCTAATTCTAAACCAGCTAGACAGTAAAAAATAAAAAAAAAAATCATCTTGCTATTTCTATCCAGAAAAATGAAATAAATCAACCATGACTCACTGAGTATGATGTTAAATTCTGTGGCTGTGACATTTAGAAAGAAAAACATAGATATGAGTGTCCATGTATGCATATATTCACAAAATTATTTTCCGGTTTTAAAAAGTTCTAAAATAGTTTGTTCAAACAGGCTTTTTGTAATATCCAGAGGGTCCTCACTCGTACATAATCAGTGCAACAACTTTTAGAAGCAGAGACCTGCAAGTCATGAACACAGTGCACCCCTAATATGTCATTCATCCATCTACTCCATAGACTCACATGTCTGGTCCCAGGCTCACCACGTTTCAGGGATGAACATCTGCTGGTGAAATTGCTCTGTACCCAGGAGAAATGCTGCTGGAAAACAACTACTGCCTTCACTGAGATCTCTCTGATCATCTGCCAGTCTTCGTAAATGACCAGTCCGGCTTTAAAAGATAATGTCTCATCTGGAACATTCCCAGATAAATATGTAGTCCCTCCTTTACACTGTGATTATCCCAAATCAAATTCTGTTCATCTTCTCACTCAGTAAAAACCCTAATGAAGAGCAATGCTGAGATTTTCATTAGTGACTCTGGAGAGGAACTTTCACAATAACACAACTGCCATTAGGGTTCTTTCACCACAGATATCTTAACATGTGCATATGCCACAAGGAGAATAAAATACCTCTAAGGTCCTCTAAGGTGCTCAAATGTCAGATTTCCTTCTCCTGTATAATGGACCCATCAACAAATTCTACTGAATTTTTCTGACTAGGTGATTGAGTGGGCAGTAATGGCTACACACACACCTAGCTGGGACTGAACCTCTGCTCATTTCCAGCATTGCCTTTTCTACATAACGTTTTATGGACAAATAGATATGGATAAGTGTCAGAACAGCAGTATAAATCTGGAACCAGTTGTGCTGTTGCACCACACAATTCCTGAGGGCGTTGTTTTCAGCATCTTCATTGTCAGTTCAATAATAATAGCAGCTGAATTGGTTAATGAACATTAGCAAAGTGTTTTCAACTGTGACACAGGAATGACAAGAATGCAAGACCTCTGGCATTTAATTCAGCTTTTGTTACACTGCAGAAATAATGAAATGTGGGAAAGCAGCCCAAGATGCTGAGATTTTGTATGAAAAGTGGTTTGCTGATATCACTTGCCTTGTATCGTAACTTTTCTAGACCGAGGAAGTGTTGAAAAAAAAATAAAATTCAGAATTGAAAGTTCACTCAATAAAAATTTGGAAGTGCTGCATCAACTCTTGCTAGCTTTCATTATCTGGCCTTGCTTTAATGTTGCTGCTCACATGCCAGTTACTTATAGATAACTGGTCATGAATAATTCTCTCTTTAACACAGATTTGGCATTTGGGAAGATACAGTTCACTGAAATACGCAACTTGTTTATTTTTAAAAAAAATTAAGGTGTTTTCCAAGTTTGCTTAATTGCAGAGAAGACAGTTAAGCTGAGGAACATCCAATAAATACTCTTATATTGAATCTCTATTATAGAGCCTCCAGCTGATGACATTGAAGCAGTTTTTAGATGCTTTATAAAAACCTGGCATATTTAGCCTTCCTATACAACTAACCTGTTAGGCATCTCTACCATGATAATAAGGAAGTAAATGAAGAGCACTTTAAGGCTTTCCTAAAGATCACACAAAAAGCCTGTAGCATGAATCATTGATGCTAAATCTCTTAAATCTCATTTCTATTTTGGGTTTGTGGTCTTTGTGGATTGCTCTTGTTCTGTTTAATTTTTTTGAAAAGTCATATGACTACCAAAACAACAGGTAATATGTTCAATGCATTATTTTAGTAGTGATTTTGTCCAGCCTTCTGACAAGCCAAAGAGCATGAATCTTGAAACCATTCCCTCTAATTTAAGAACTTAGAAACAAGGTATTTGGCTTAATTCCAGTGTATTAGTAGGGTTGTGCACCATTGAAGTCTTCATTATGGAGGGACTCTTTCAGAGAAATATGATACAGTTATATTATTTCTTAAACCTTATAAACTAATGACAAAGAAAGAAATTTAATCAGAAAAACATTGGCACTGTATCACCTCATCTCATTTTTGCTTTGATATGAGGAGGAAATAGGTATTTTTGATGGAAAATGAAGTATCATTTGTGTCTGTGAAGGCTTTCTTAAGTGACAGAGGTGAAATAAAATCTGCAAGCAAAGGATTGGGATGACAACCAAACTGTCTAAACCTATGTTACAGAGAGAGGAGCAATTATGATAACCTATTCTGTCCTATTCTAGTGTGCTACTTTTTTCCTAACCACACAGTGCTAGCATGTTGATTTTCAAATCACAAGAAAAATTTTTTCAACATTTGCAATAGGAACAAGGTGAAGAGCCTCAAACACACGTCCCCAAAATGTTTTCAAATACAAAGATCTTTATCTGTTTAGTAAGAAGCTAATTGTGAGGATCCTGTCAAAAAAAAAATAGTTTATTCAGTCAGTCAGCTGCTTCCCTAAGTTCATTCTTGATGACAAGTCAACCTACTTCATTCCCTAACTTCAATGGTTACAACAGGAGCTATTTTCAAAGGAACACAAGCCTTTTAAAAGAATAAAAAGTACTACAAGACAAAGAATATTTTCTATTCCTTAATCTCTGGTGGCACCTTACTTCTGTTAATACGTAGCATTATTTATATGTGCCTAATGTCTAAAAATTAGTGCCAAATTGACTGGTAAAAAGCCCCACAATTCATTTCCTAGCCAAAGCATCTGATTCTTGTTTCATTTTCAATGCATTTGTATACATAGGATACAATAAGCAATTCCGTGTTTATGCTTTAAAATATAGTTGATTCTGGTTTAAAATTAATTTAAAGACAATTTACAATGAGTTAAAACTAATGACAGACAAATTAAGAAAAACAACTTTTTGGCAAAGTTGAGTAGGCTTAAAATAAATAACCTACTTAGTGAAGTGAGTGGGAAAATTACACTAAATGATTAAGTATTGAATCACCATCCCATTTATCTCGCACTGCCATTTTTAAAAATAGTTTTCAGTGTGCAAATTTGCCATTTTTCTTAGTGTAGGAACACTGTCATATTTTTTAAAAACACATTCTTTCTATTCATCAGACAAGAAATGTCACTGCTGCTCGTAGCTTTGATCCATCTCTGAGACTGCAGTTCCCTTCCACACAAGGGCCAATAATTGGTGTAGTCTCACAATAATTTCAGAGAAGAGAAATGCTTCAGAGAAATGCTTCAGAGAAATGCTTCAGAGTGTTGCTAGCAAAGTGTGAATTCTCATTGTATTATCTGCTCTGTACATATTGCAAGATGTGGATCAGAAAGGATTCCCTTGACCATCTATTATCCACAAATCAGTGAATCACTTCACACACTACAAAAATATTTTTTTAAAGAAAGAACAATAACCCTCTTTTTTATATGTTTGAATCTGGTGGGTTGTCCTATAATACATGTCACCATCATTTATAGAAATATCATAATAATGTAGCCTGATACCACTGCCCCTAAAAGGAAATTGCAAATACTAAATTATCTCCAGTTTATACTTTCCAACACATCCACCGCAATAATATTTTGTGCTAGTACTGTTGTAGACTGAAATCTATAGATAAATTTGGTTATTTTTTGGTCTTTTCTCTAGCTCCTAAATGAAGGCAATGATCCCCATATCCTGCTATGCTGGTTTTGCAGTATTTGGCATTTCAGAAAAGGGCATCTACAGAAGTTTTCTCCTTGAGATCTTCCTCTGTGAGTTGATGGGACCCATTGGAGGCTGTTGACAGTCTGGGAAACCATTTGAAGATCTGGTCTGCCTCTGTGAATTCCCATTTTGAAGGTAGCAAAGCCGGGAAGGGCCCTGTTCCTCTCTGGCAGGAGAGCAGCACCAGGGCACGGGGGACAGGGCTGGCCCCGTCTGGGAGGCTGGCAGGGAGGAGGGGTGGCCATGGGCAGAGGGTGCCAGCTAGCCCAGGGAGGCTGGCTGGGATCCCAGCCATCCCACCCGTCCCTTCCAGCATGGCCTGCGTGTCCCGAGGTCCTGGCACAGCTCCACATGGCCTGGATGCAGCCTCTGCATCCTCCATGGGAGATTTCAACCCTTCCAGTGCCCAGATGAGACTTGCAGGCCTTCAATCCTCCCCTGAGGGAGTGGAAAAAGAGCAGAGTGGATACACCAAAGTCAGTAAAGCAGGAATCAGGCTCCAGATGGAAGAAGAATGAAGAGACACCATGAATTTGAGCTGAAAATGGTTTTGTAAGCTATAAGGATGGACGGTGCGATGCTAAAAATTCCTATAAACCATGAAAAAAGACATGGAGCGTTGGAGTGTTCAACTTGGTAGACCATTGAGCAAAAGCATCTGTGTTGAGGATCATTTGCCCTGAAGGAAGAAGAGGATCTCTGTTCCTGGGGATGAAGCATGAACAGAAAGAAAGAGAGACGAAGAGAACTTTTGCTTTCTGAACAGTTCATTCTTAAAAGTAACACCCCATGAGTTTAACATGGCCCATAAGCACAGTTTTGGGAATGCTGTAAAGATGGGTGAAGTTCTTAAAAAGTAAAGCCACGAGAGAAATGTTTTTTCTGCTTGTGGAGAAAAAATCTGTACAGCTGGACAACAGGAAACTCCTCTCCCTAAACTGAACTGAAAAAGATTATTTATGTTGGTAACTGACTGAAATATTTCTGTATGGTGTTGCTGAGATGAAAAGGTGTGGGAGTGGGAAAGATGGGTGGTCTGAAGGTTTTATTCTGAGTTTTTTATTTTTTTATGTTGTTAATAAAGTTTTTCTTTGCACCCTTTCAGTTTTAGGCCTGCCTTTTTTTTGCTTCTAATCCTATCTCACAGCAAAAAATGGGTATATTTAAATTGGCAAGTCTAAACAACTACGTTAATTGATGTTTCTGCCTGGTTTTGAACTGAAACCAAGACACCTGCATGCAAGTTCTTGAGGCCAATTAGCTCACTTTTGACATATTCTAGAAAAATCTACCACTCTGAATCATGTTCTTTTCACACAAATGCTTCTCATTTCATGCATTTCACATCCATTCCTATAAGAGTTTTTTGGAAAGGAAATATTAAAGTCTTACCCAAGAAGAATCTGACATTCCTGAGCTCAGAAGAATGGATTACAGAGAAATTACAAATTGGAATAAAATCCACTGTGAATAGTTCTTGAATTTCTTGTGTCTGTTATGGGTCTATCAGGAATATAGAACATGCTTTTTGTTTGTAACCATTTACTTAAGAAAAAAGTTGTGTGTTGAATGAACTAGACAGGTTTTCATCAATAAAGACAAATTACTTGAGAACAGACATTCAAATAAAGAAATTATGAGAGAAGGTTTATGGAAAATTTTTCCATTTTAGCCAGGCACTAAAAAAAGTTTAATGGTAGGCAATAATATTATAAGTATTGTAGAGGTTAGCAAGAAGTGTACAAAATTTGGGCTATGTTTATGCTATGCAATGCAAAAACAGTATCCTATCACAGATACTGACATTAGCTATGACAAAATCATCTCCCCTGCTACTTCCCCCAAAGGAATTTATAAGAAGCAGTTTGTGTGCAAAGATTAATGTCTGTCAAGAAATAAAAGTTATAATGCGTAGTATAGTAGAAAAATAGTTTGGTCTAAACTCATCCTGAAGGTAATTCTATCACCTACTAAAGACTCTTACCATTAATGTATAAAGCCTATTCGTTCTGAATATCTTTAGTGTGTACAATATCACTATTTTTCATATAAATCCTTAGTTCTTTGTGAAAATATTTGTACTTAACAGCTGACTATGAAATTTCCTGTTGCATAAGACTGCAAATCAGGTACACTAACCTCACACCTTCACCAGTCTATGTTCTGTCATGTATGAACGTGCAGTTCCAGGACTTTCTTTTGTATAAACTACTTGACACTATCTGAAAACAAATGTAAAACAGCTTTTAAAAATTTGCAAAAGTACAAGAGAGGACAAAGTGTTATCCTTATGATTGGTCATTACAATTGGCATTATCTAGGCATTTTTCAGTTTTATTTAATTTCCAGAAATCTTGTATAATTATATGTCCACATTTTCTTAGGTGTTAACTGAAAAAAAATCCCAACCAGTCCAAAATATTCCACAGAGTGTAAAGAGCTACAAGGTACACCAAAGACAAATTTTTCATATAATATAGTGCTTTGCTCTCCTTATAATTGTAAATTTTGCCTTCTTTTATGTTTAGCACATTATAATGCAGAGCCATAACAACTTGTGAAAGAAAATAGAAAATTGTCATGCTCAGGAATTATTTCATTTAAAGTAAATGCTGTCTATACACTGCAGTGACCCAGATTTGAATCTGTAAAGACTAGCATGGGGCTTTGACTTAGCAGCATGGATTGCACAGGGATAATTTTGGAAAAGGTACTGAGAGGCCTGTGTGCATTCTGCTGGATAGAACAGCAATGTCAGCTTTTACATTATCTCTAAAAGATTTCTTAATTAAAAGAGTTCTATCTCAAAAGAACAGAATACTTCCAATTTACTACCTGGTGCCTGATATATGAAATAGAGCCATGATCTCACAGAACTGAAGGAACATTGTTACTCAATGGGAAGGAGGGGGAAAAAGAGGTAATTTTAAAAATAATAATTTAATAATTAATGAAAACTCTTCATTTCACACTCCTTGAGGGGAAAAAAAGGAGGACAAGCAGAGTTTTGAGCTTTTGTAACATCACACCCTAAAAAATTAAAGTTTTATTTTTCAAGGGAAAATTAAATCAGCGTTTTTCTAGCCATTGAAAAAGAGAATAAAAATATGGTAAACCTTTTTCTGTTTAAATCTCTCCTTAAGTGAGAGAAACCAGGATACATACCCCAGCTAAGTCTAGGATTCAGTTTCTGGGTGCACTTGATCAGATGCTCAACAGTGAGCACCTGAATGGCCCCACTGAACCAAATGCAACTATTCATAAAGTTTAGGGTAACTACATACTCCAGTACTTTGTGGGTAGAAGACTAAAGTCCTGCCTCTGACAGAGAGAAATGCTGAAGGACAAATTTTGGATTATAAAAACCCTCTTGTGCTTGCCTGATGGGCAGACTCTACCGAGGACAGTATGGTTGCCCCACCCCAAAAAGATTGATTATTGCCTAAAGACTCCCCAAATGTCCATGTAATTTTTCTGCTAAAGGTAATGTTTTGTTTTCCAAATAGCAGAATTAAGTGAATTTAAGTATAGAAGTAGAATAAAGGTATATAAATAAAAGGTAATAAAATCAATAAAAATGGGCTAGAATAAACAAATCAAAAGCCTTTTACCTAGAAAATATGCAAAACTGAGTTCAAATCTCAGGTATTACCATTTGTATTCCAACTCCATAATAAATGATTTATAGCACTATCTCCAATTCCATGTATATTTAAAGTGTCATATAGCTAGAAAAGATACCTTGATCTGTAACTGTTGTATGTGAAGATAGATCTCTAGGATCTGAAGGTATAAGGTATCCCATACTTTCTGTTGAATAAATGAGAAAGGCAATGATATGTGCCCACCAAAGCAGTCAAAAATTCTGAAAGTGTCAACGGAGCAGCCTAATGAATTAGTGTTCACAGAGGCACAAGATGAAGCCTAGGGAAGGGCATCCCAAGGGATTTAATATTTTTATGCAATACTTCTGATGGAGTGACTGCAGAGAGGTGGGCAGTGGTCATGGAAACAATGACTCTGCCAATCCGCATTTTCACGGAAATACAAAAGTCTTTCTGCTTTATGCTCTAGCTCTACATCCTCCTCCAAAAGGAGATCTGAGACCTGAGCTGAGTGACAGAAAGGTTATGCTGTCATAAGTCTTTATGTGTCACATTTCTTTAATAGGTTAATAAATCTAACATACATCCCTTTCCTTCATGGAGTGTTTCAAACCCTATTGATGTGTGTTCATTTTTTTCTTGATATTATTGTGACTAACTCCCAAAACAATGCTGTTATTCCTTCAAAGCTGCAATACTCAGCTGAAATTAGAGGGAAAAGGATTTTTTTTTAGAGGTGTCTAAAAATATTCAGCAAGTGAGCATAGACATCACCATGCACAGAATTCTACTTACAGCTCGACCTATTACACACCACAAATATAAAGAACTGCTGACAGAAAATCTATGACTTAAAATATAACATAGAATATATTAAGTGTAAACACGTAGCACTCAAAGAAGCAGGAATTTATTACACTTTATACTGGAAGAACAAGTTTTGTATACCAAAGATCACTGAGAAGGGGTTACGTTTTCTCTTATGTTCAGGTGGAAGTTTATCATACCTCAAATAAGCAATTTTAAATACAGAGAAATCTTAATTAATTGGAAAATAACAATCTTCCCCTTTCTTTGTTACTGCATGCTTCTATTGAATATCACAACTGCCTGAAGTTAAGAATAAACCAAAAACCAACGCCAGTTTTTTGTAATGACCAAAGGCATAATTGTTAACTGCAGCAAAGATGCTGCAACTATTTTGTTTTTATTAGGATATCTATTCAGTATTAGCTGTAAGCTACAATATTTTCTCTCAGAAATTCTGCAATTAATGCTGTTTTCAGGTCACAAGTGTGACAAGACATTTGCTGCCCACAGAGAACTGTAAAGTCTGAATCTCATGGCCAGAAACAGTATCCAAGGGTCAGGACTTCTGCTATCCATATCTGTCACTGTCCTTGCTCTCCTCTGCTCGCAGCTTACCTGGTTATGATAACCAGATTATCATAAAATACAGCCATGGGTGTACTAGGCTAATGTCCTCAAAGTGTCACTATGAAGTGTCCTAGAATAGAAGGTCTCTCAAAGAGTAAGATGTAATACATATTCTTTTGATAAATAGCATTACTTCACTTGTTTAGGCATATATCAATCATTTAAATAATTGATAGTAACAAAAACCAGCACAGTTAATTTTTAATCTACTGTAAAAAGACTAGATGCAGAAATATCGGGTTCAGGGAAAAAATGAACTCAAAATAGGGGAGCATGTAGGCTCCAATTATTGCCTAGTTACCATTTTCATTTTCTGCAGAATTATTTTGTGAGTCCCTAGGAATTATTTAATCACCAGTTGTGAATGATGTCAGTCCATTTATGTGTCATCTCCTGTATCAGTACCAGGTCACCTGTGCTGAAGACGTACAACATCTCCCGTAGGGTCAGATGAAAAGAAAAATTTTCTCTTGTATTATGCCTTTGAATGATGTAAAGCAGGTCATGTTCTTCAAAGATGTCTTCTGTATAATTCAAAGGAAATGGAAGAGTTCAAATTGGATTTTTAACAGAAACTTCTTTTAAAGAGTCCCCTTGTCTGAAAAGACTGTATTCACAAGGCTTTCCAACATATTTTGATGTCATCTCACATCAGTATTGACAGTGTTTTGACTGCTGCAGGAAAAAGAGAACAATTCACAGTACTTCAGCGAGATTTTATTGACATGTTCCGCTGTGCTTCGAGTATTAATGAGAAAGAAAAGTACTGAAGATTTATAAGCCTTTCCCGTATATACCCTGCTGACCAACAGCCTTTCTTGTGGTAGCATCATTTATTAAAAAAAGAGGAGATATCGACAATGGAAATCAGAGTGGCTGCAACACAAATGATTGGGAAACAGTACAAAAGGAGATTTGCACTAAAATTTGGTTTACAGCCCCTGATTTCTTCTGGTCTGTGGATTCTTAGTGGGGCTGAATTACCAAAGAAGATCTGATGGCACAGACAGAGATATCACAAAAGCATGCAGCTGTCCAGGTGTCAGGCTGCAGGGAGTTCCAGAGCTTGGCAATGGTGTTGGAGGGCAGTGGAGACAAGAGCTGTGTGAAGTGAGACCAGATCTGGTGGATGATCTGCTCAGCCTAGTGGCAGAGCTAAGAGAGGAGATGGAAAGGTTAAGAGCTATCAGGGACTCAGAGCAGAAGACTGACTGGTGGAGCCATTCCCTACCATCCTGGAGAACATGCATCAGCCAGCTGCATCACCAGAAGGGAAAAATGCCCTGTCATCTGAACGAGGGGACCTAAAAGGGCAGGTCAGCAACAGGGGTTTTGGGGAAACAAAGACACTGATCAGATTTTTGCTAGGGGTAGCAAGTGAATCCCCTCCCAGGCACTAAGGTGCCCTCAATATAAATGAGGCGTGGAACTTGAGGGCCAGACACACAGCAACAGGGGTGAAGGTGCAGCTAAGGGCCAGTCAGTCTAGCCCACCTCAGTCAAGATAAAAAAGAAGATTGCTGTCATTGGTGACTCCCTCCTGTGGGGAGCAAAATATCCTGCCTAACAGACCAGTGAGACCTAGCCCACAGGGAAGTCTGCTGCCTCCTTAGGGCCCAGGGTAAAAGATGTTAACCCAAGTTTCCAGGCTGGTGTGGCTCTTTGATATTATTGTCCATTACTGAAGTTCTAACATGAAGTCTGAGGACTGTCGAGAGGGACCTCAGTTGTCTAAGGATGACTGACTGAGAGATCTGGAGCACAGGTGTGTTTTCCTCTATTCTGCCAGTTACAGGGAATAACAGGGTTAGGACAGAGAAAATGGTACATATTCATACTTGATTCTGAGTTTGGTGTCACCACCAGAATGGGAGGTTTTGATCATGTATCAGTTTTGATCTGTCTGCTGTCTTGGTAGAAGCAGGGGATAGAGATCCATATGGCAGCAAGAAATCTAGGGTTATTGATATGCTGGAAACTGTGGAAGCATCTGAGAATGGTCATGCAGGAGTCAGAGTTTTTCCAGTGAAAACCTCACTAAGTTCATCTACACCAATGCATGAAGTATGGGCAACAAACAGAAGGAGATGTAAGCCATGGTGCAACCAGGAAACAGTGACACAGTTGTCATGATAGAGTCTTCATACGACAAGTCACACAACTGGAGTGCTACAGTGGATGTTTAGGAGAGGGAAAAGAGGCAGGAGAATATTCGAGTATTATAGTAAGTATTTCAATCATCTAGAGATTAAAGACTGTAATGATAGGGTTGAGTGTTTGTGGGTAAGAATCAGGAGATAGTCAATAAGACAGACATTCTGGTGGAGAGCTGTTATAGACCAGCCAACCAGAATGAAAAGGCAGAAAAAATATTCTGCATACAGCTGGGAGAAGTCTCATTGCCATTAGCCAGACTTCAGCTTTATCAGATGTCTGGCAGAAACACAACACAGAGGAGAGGAAGCAGTATAGAAGGTTCCTGGCGTGTGTGGCAGAGAACTTACTGACACAGCTCGTGAATGACCCATCTGGGGAAGGCAACTGCTGGACATTTTCTTGTGATCTGAGAAGGATTTGTGGGTGATGGGATGGTTGGAGGTCGTCTTGTGCCCAGGGAACATGAAGTGATGCAGCTTCTGGCTCTTGAGGAAGTAAGGTCAGCAAAACTGCCATGTTGGATATCCAGAGGACAGACTTTTTCCTGTTTGCAACACTGAAAGGAAGTCTTGAAGAGCAACAGAGTCTAGGAATTTTAGAAATGTTTTAAGAAGGAAATCTTAAAGAGACAGAAGCAGGTTGTTCCCATGTGCTGAAAGATGAGAGAAATGACCTGGATATAGAGAGAGCTTTGGCTGTCACTCCAGGGGAAAATAAGATTGTATCACCTTTGGAAGAAGGAACAGGCATATCAAAATGACTACAGAGATATTGATAGGTTATGCAGGGAGAAAGTTAGAAAGGTGAGAACCTAAACTTCATTTGGCTACTGCTGTTAAAGGCAGCGAAAAATAATTTTTATCAATATACCCGCATCAAGAGGTCCAAGGAGAATCTCCATCCTTTACTGGATGTAGAAGGGAACATGCTAACAAAGGACAGGGAAAAGTCTGAGGTACTGGAATGCCTACTTTGCCCCAGTCTTTAATAGCAAGACCAGTTGTCTGTGGGGTGTGCAGCAGCTTGAGATGGAAGAAGGAGGTGGAGAGCCAAATTAAGATGCCATAACACAGTAGGAAGGCTCTGCAGAGGGATCTGGACAGGCTGCATTGATGGGCCAAGGTCAATTGTTTGAGATACAAAAAGACCGAGGGTTGGGTCCTGCCCCTGGGCACAACAACCTCCTGCAGCCCTACAGCTGGGGACAGAGTGCCTGAAAAGGACCTGGGGAAGCTGGTCAGCATCCAGCTGAACAAAAGCCACAAGTGTTCCCAGGTGGCCAAGGCAGCCAATGACACCTTGGGCTGCATCAGAAATTGTGTGACCAGTGGATCATTCCATGGTCTGCCCTGTACACAGCACTTCTGAAGCCTCATCTAGAGTTCTGTGTCCATTTCTGAGCCACTCAATACAAGGAAGACATTGAGGTGCTGGAGTGTGTTCAGAGAAAGGCAACACAGCTGCAGAAGTGTCTGGAGCATGAGCCTCATGTGGAGCAGCCAAGGGAGCTGGGAGTGTTTAGCCTGGAGAAAAGGAAGGCATGGAGAGACCTCATCACTCTCTGCAACTACCTGAAAGGAGATTTTTGTGTGGTGGGGTTCAGTCTCTCCTCCCAAGTAACGAGTGACATGAGGATAGGAAATGGCCTCAAGTTGTGCCAGAGGAGTTTTAGGTTGCATATTAGGAGAAAATTCTTTGCTGAAAGTGTGGTCAGGCACTGGAATAGGGGGTCAATAGGGTGCCCAGGAAAGTGGTGAAATCACCACCCCTGGAAGTGTTCCAAAAGAATGGGAATATAGAACTTGGTAGCATGGTTTAGTTGTGAGCAGAGTGATGCTATATCAATGCCTGAACTGAATCATCTCAAAGGTCTTTTCCAGCCTTAATGATTCTATTATTCTAATTCTGCAGCACTGAGCAAAGAATGTTCTCTATTTCATGCTGGCACTTTTACTTTTCACTCAGAATTAACAATAGGTAGGCACTGTTTGAAAGCAGTTTCTGATGCAACATCACACAGAAACTGCCTTGGTCTGAAGTTGTGTCAGATAAGAAAGCTTGAGAAAACATAAAATAGAATTACACTGTCTTCAAAAGCAGGATACCTTTCCCTATAAATGGTAGAAGAAAAATAATTAATTGGAATATTTATCTTTTCAGAACACTCGTTTCCAAAATTCCCAAGTTTAACCATAGAATTTTTCACCTGATCTGACTTGCCCTGTACAGTCAATTCTTCAGATACTGACTGGTCTGAAAAACTCTCTGCAGAAATCAGGACACTTGAAGATACCAGCAGTCATCAACAGCATGAAAAATGTATGCACTTCATATGTATCTGTATGTATGCATGCAGACACACATACAGATTAAAACACACACACACATGTATATATGTATACCCATATACACATACACACAGAGAACTTTATGCACAATAGTTACTGAAACTGATATGGGCTCAGGACCACTATTTTGCTATTTCCTGTGGAAAGTCATCAAATGTGGTTAATAATAAATGCTGATATAGTATAACTGTTTACAAGAAGCTAGTACTAGTGCCAGCTAATCTCTGGTAATCAAACAACACATTACAGAGAATTTTTAAAGTATTTCTCCTGTTTAAATGTGAGAACTTCTCTAATGTTTAATAACAAGTCCCAGTTATATGGACAGATGTGTCCATATTGATTTTCTATCAATTTAAGAGAAAACAGACGTGCAGAGGGTTTTTACTTTTAAATATGCATAAAATTCAATTGGAATAATTGACATAGATGGGGCATTTCACCACTGAAGAAGCAGCCCAGTAAAAAACTGGCACCAGGACAAAAGATAAAAGCAACTGTTACTTTCATTGTGGGGAAATAGAAAATTTGTGTTTACTCAAAGCCATTAGCAGAAAACACTGTTATTACACTTCCCCTAAGAAAGATTCTACAGAGGAATTCTTGCAGTAATATTTGTCATGCCAAAAAACCCGTCTTAATTCCTTGCATGTCCTCTCAAAACTTCAATTTCACATAAGACCTGTCCTTTGGGCCCAATATCTTTTCCATGATAGCAGCCCATAACACCATATGCTGTGGGAAACAATGCCATAGCCCTGTAATAATCTGTTTCCTCAGTTACACAGTTATAGACTCAGAAGGGTGAACACTACAACAATATCATGTATACATAATCAATGTGAAATTCAGAAGTTGGAAGATTGGCTGTTTGCCATTTGAATTCTTAATCTCTGCTTCTCTTTTTGTAAAATTGCTAGAAACGTCATTGCCTGATTTTGCAGTATTGCTAAATGCCATTGCATAAAGCACAGTAACTATGTCACTTTTTTTGTGGGCTTGCCTGATAACCCCTGAAGACCATAGATAGAGCAATGATTTAAGGTGACTTGTACACTAACAGTTACTGTGTGTGTTTAGCCCATTCCCCTTGTTCCATTACAAACATTTGCTTTAGAATGAAAAAGCCCTCCCTAATCAAGTGAAAACAGTAATGTAAAGTTACAGAATTTGATAATTTGCAAATTTCTACATCTGAAGACTCAATAGCATTATGCAATGATAGGCTGAAAAAGAGCAGATATAAGACCCATCTTCACATGAAAATTAATAATAATTTTATTATTTTTGTTGAAATAAAAATAACCCAAAAAATAAACCCCGAGCCAAAATTTTTCCAATAACAAATCTCATCAATTCAATCTACTCTATAAATGAATTCTATGTCATTGTTAAAAGGTTTTGATAAAGTCATTGAGAATATACTCACCCAGATTTAATATGACCAAGGCAAGTCAGTTAAATCCTCTGCTCTTCTAACAAGCATTGCAAACTCTGGGGTGGTAGCTGCATCCCTTACATAAATTATAAAACTAACGTGCATCATCTGGTGATTTAGAGTGGTCATGGCAAGCAGTGACTGGGCAGCCCCAGACCACTTGCCTCTCAGCTGCACTGCTGTCAAAGTTCACTGGGAAAATGGATCCTGATTTTTATGGCCTAGGCATGTATCTTCTTCCAAATTTAGTGACGGAAACAGGTTATAAACCCCAATGAACAAACCCCACAAAAATCACAAAAAAAAAGCCCCAAACTGACAAACCGATGATCAGGAGATTCTAGTAGATCTTGACCAGAAAGGACATTAAAAGAGAGGTAAGGAAAAGCAAATGGCTTTGCATAGACAGACAACTTATGCTCCTGTGTAGATGGTACACATGGGTGTAGTCATGCTATCAAGAGATTATTGAATATTACTAAAAGTTCTGTAGTTGATTATCAATTTATAGGCCTGTGATTCCAAAATTATCTTGGAAAGAGACATGAAATAATCCTTATCACTAACATTTAAGATGGTATGTCATTCCCTTTATTCACAAAATTTGCTGTGAGGGTGCCATGAAAAAAACCACTTGCAGAATTCAATGAAGACTGAGCAAGCAGCAGTATCAACAAAGCAAAAGAAATAATATTGCAGACATACTGCAGAAAAGAGACAAATATAGGAAAATTACAGTACAAACTGCTGTATTGCTTATGCTTAGGGAAAAAATATTTTTATTAAATGGGTGACCTCTGAGTGGAAAAATAAAATCTTATAATTAAAAGTGAATTTATATACAAGAATGAATAATGAAAACTCTCCCATGAAAATGAAAATCCACTAGGCAGAATTTGCCCAATACACTCTACAATTTCAATAGGAAATTGAACAACTCTACTGACAATTGTTTTGCACTTACTAACAATATTAAGAGTGAGTGTTCTGGCCCTTTGTTAGAGTTGTACTGTGTTGTATTATGAATAAAACTTGTACTGAGTTTATAAAGAATTTTGCCAGTTCTAGGAAAAGCTTTAGGAAGCGAATAGACAAAAACTAGAAGGATTTTAAAGAAATAGTATAGAAAAGGAAAGTGCCTTTTCTACTAGACAACTACATTTAGTCATTTCCATCCTTCTTCCCACTCATATTTGACCACTTAAGTTTTTCAGAGTTATTAAAATATCTTCTTGTCTTTATCCCTTGCCCAGATTCTAGGCACCTTTTACTTCCCGTTTCTTACTTAGAAAGAATAAGATGGGAGGGAAAGGAATTAATTTCTCAAGTAATGTAGTTCTGTAACAAATGAAATGTTATGCTGCTAAGTTACAAAACATCAAAATTAATAATGAAAATTATTAAAATACAGTGTTGCTATATGAAACACTTGCATCAGATTGAAGTCAGATATAGATAAATAAATATGGATAGATGATAATTTTAGATATAGATAGATACCGAAATATACATAGAAAATTAGAGATAGAAATATTAGATATAGATATAGATATAGATATAGATATAGATATAGATATAGATATAGATATAGATATAGATATAGATATATACAGATATAAATAGATATAGATGCTTATGTCATCTGCTGGCATTTATGGAATTTGGACTAGCATAAAGGATTAAGACCTGCCAAAATAATTATTTTCTTTTTATACTTTAATTTCAGGGCACTTTGTCAAATATTTTCCAAGATGTAAGAAAACAAAAGTCATATTTATTTGCTTTCTTCCAACATAAGAACATATTCCTCTTCTGGGTAAACCAAGGTTACAATAATTGAGAGGGTTCCTTTACATACACTAGGATTTTTTGAATCATATAATTGTAGAATACATGGAAGTGCGAGTGACCTGTAAGACTCTTTAAATGCAACTCTCATAGTTCAAAAATAGTTTTCCCCAATTTATTGCTCACACTAAAGCACTCTAAAACACAGGAAGCTTACTCACCTACCCTTTACGCTCCCCTTCCCCCCCACAGCAGGATGGAGAAGGGATTTGAAGGCACAAGAGGTAAAGACTGTGGGCCGGGGTAAGCATTGTTTACACACACAGGCATCTGTTACACAGAAGTGAAGAGGGGACACCCCTCACTTCTGCAGTGGAAAAGTTTTGGGGATTCCCTGTCGCTCACTGGTACCAAGTCTGAAGTGTGGCTCTGCTGGCAGACCCTCTGCCCTCTGTCCTTGAAGTAGAAGCAAGAGAAATTGAGCTGCTTTTAGTACAGCAGAAACTAAAAATCAATAATCAAGAGGAAAAGGGTCTGGGTTTGTAAGAAGGTTTACAGTCTCATTTGGATCTAGTCTGTTCTACTAAATAATTTTCTTCTGGGAAGAAAAAAAGTCCTATTTTCACAGCCTTCACCACAGCACAAGGTAGAATTTAATACATTCTCTCATTCAGAGAAACCCCATTGCCCTTTCCCACCTAATCCAGAATCATTTCATTTTCAGCTGGTGAAAAGGGTTATAGCCATATATAGAAACATGTCACTGGACCAGGTTACTCAGAGTTCCATCCAGTTTGGTCTTGAACAGCTCCCAGAAAGGGAGACCACAATCTCTCTGGCTTACCTATTGCAATGCCTTACTGCCCTCATAAGAAAAAAAAATTTCCTAACAACTAGTCTAAATCTGCCCCTCTTCAGCTTAAGGCCCTTTCCCCTTGTCCTACCCCTACACACTCTTGTGAAAGGTCCCGCTCCAGCCTTCTTGTAAGGCCCCTTTGGACACTGGAGGGCTTCTTTGGAGTCTCCTTTTCTCCAGGCTGAACATTCCCAACTCTCTCAGCCTGTCTTCACAGGGGAGGTGCTCCAGCCCTGGGAAAAACTTAGTGGCTCTTCCTCTGACTTGCTGCAACAGATCCATATCTTTCTTGTACTGTGGGCCCCAGAGCTGGGTACAGTGCTCCAGGAGGGGCATCTCAAGAGCAGATATTTATAAAACAAAAAAACAAAACAAAACAAAAAACATCATGTCCACAAGTCAGAAAATTCCTTCAGGTAATGGCTTGGAGAGGTAGTTCTGTATGACTAAGCATAATTATTGTCAGGCATAACTTGAAGACCATTGTCTTCCCTTAATTCTGGTGGAGCACTGCATTGAAAATAGGCTCCTTAACGTTCATAGATTTTGCTCTGGTTCTCAAAGTTAATAAATTAAAGGGGATAGACAAAAATGAAAAGAAAATGCAAACTTTCCAAATTCTAATTAAAAATGTGCTGCGGCTTTTACATTTATTTGTTACATTCTACAGAGTGACTACTCCAGTTTAAAATTATTCACTCCTGATGATAATTTGACTTTAGGCCCCCAAGATAAGTAAACCACCCTTGGATAGGAATCCTAAGACCAAGAAAAAATACAAGCACGTTGATTTACAGGCACACTGTTCCATTTATGAGCTTCAGAAAAATTATCCCATTACATTCAAGATTAGAAATTTATTGGTCATTTACAGTATACTCAATAATCTCTGTAAAAACTCTTTCTGTAAAAAATCTCAATGTTAACTCAAAGGCTTTAAGTTGCCACTCTTTTTTTTTTTATTTCAAGGAAAGATTTGGACTTTTGGAAATCATGGCCAACCCAATCCAACATTTAGATTAAATTACCTCTGAAAAGTATACTGTTATTAAACATTAGAGACACACTACTTTCTTTTATTCTTATTAAATTTAATATAGATCTTAACTGATTTCAAATGAAACCAGAGGACTAGTGATATAAGAAAAATCACTACAAGCAGATTAAGAGATAATGCATGCAATTTGGGCATGGAGTTTTGAGGTAGTATTCTGGGATAGTGGTTAGACTTTATGACCTCAAAAGTATTTTCCAACCTTAATAATTCCATGATTCTATGAATTCTTAATGAGAGGATACATTACTCAGTAAGGCATGACCTAAATATACTGAGAGGTATTAGTGAAGAAATAAACAAGTTGGAAGACTTTGAGAATCTTACCAGCAGATCAGCATTCATCAATTTTTTCACTCGATAAATTTTTCTTATAACTTCATTACAGTCTTTATTAATGTCTTTCAAAGCGTAGTTTCATTTTAAAGTTTAGCTATCGTAATTTTCCTGTCAGTATCAACACCAATGACTAAGCATAAAGGAGTGACACTCTAAGAATATGTTGGACATAAATAAATTAAGTTTACAAATTTTCTGGTCCCAATAAAAAAGTATTTCCAGATTAATTAATGATTTAGTAATTTATAATAACCCATGGAGGACAAGATTTCAAAGGATTGAAACAGGCTAGAAAAAATTCTTACCATTATAAATAGGTATAAGAGGAAAAAGAATCCAGGGAATTTTAGTTTTACTTGCACTGAAAATTTTTGAAAAAAATAATCAAATATGAACTTTACTTTAAATAAAACAGATAGAGGGAAACAAAAATATTAATAACATTGTGTGCATATGTTGAAAACAGATTTTCTTTTCTATTATGGAAGAGGAGTATCCCTCACAGACATACAAGAAAATATAGATGTTTGTTATTAATTCCAGAAAGAAAGGAAGGAAGGGTTCCAGGAAGGGAGGAAGGGAGGGAGGAAGGGAGGAAGGGGAGGGAGGAAGGGAGGAAGGGAGGGAGGGAGGGAGGGAGGGAGGGAGGGAGGGAGGGAGGGAGGGAGGGAGGGAGGGAGGGAGGGAGGGAGGGAGGGGAGGGAGGGAGGGAGGGAGGAAGGAAGGGAGGAAGGAAGGAAGGAAGGAAGGAAGGAAGGAAGGAAGGAAGGAAGGAAGGAAGGAAGGAAGGAAGGAAGGAAGGAAGGAAGGAAGGAAGGAAGGAAGGAAGGAAGGAAGGAAGGAAGGAAGGAAGGGAAGGAAGGAAGGAAGGGAAGGAAGGAAGGAAGGAAGGACTGCAGAATCAGTCCTACAACTTTCAGATTACTAGAAGAACCATGGGGTACCATTATTTAAAATACTGCTTTGCAAGTTTTAAGAACCAGAATTTATTCAAACATTGACAGGAGGAAAAAAAATGCAGATTCATCATTTATGGATATTATTTTACCAGCTCTATTTCTAAGCAACTTTTTGTTATTAAAATGTCTGTAGAGCATAAAACATCTATTAATTGTTCATAAATGGACACTGAAGTGAAGCCACAAATTCTGTAAATATACTTGGCCCAAATACAGCTCAATATACAGTAGAAAAGGGATTTATTCATTATATTTGGCTGCTCAGAACTATTGGGACACACAGAAGTCATGTTTCCATTTAGCTAGCTATCATTGTGCTCCAGCAGCATTGAGCATTCCCTAGCCACATTTGTGTCAATTTCATCCAAATGTTTTAAGATACAGAGCTATTATGGCATATAAATTATTAATGTTATTATGAGAATCTCATCAGTAATTCTAGGTATGAGGATTGGAAGGCTGAGTACTTTGGGCACCTCTCCCGTAGGGAAACATTTGAGTTTCCAGGCACCTTATTCTAGTGCTAGTGATTTTTGATTAGTGCTTTCTGCAATATTCTAAAATACTCATGATGGTTCTATTTTTTATCAGGATTTTTTACGTCCAAATGTGTTTGGTTTCATATATTCTTATGAGATTCACTTCTCCGAGGAGGGTGATAGATAGTCCAGAGATAACAGTATCGATGCTGGAATAGCAATTTTAGTTTTTATTACAATATTTGAAGAAAAACCTATTCCTGATCCCTCCAATCAATCGAACACAATATCCTCTGTCCTCCCCTCAAACGAAGCTACCCACACACACTCTATCCCTCACTGCTGTTCAGATCTCCCACTCCCACACCTTACAGCATCTCACAGAGAAAAGTTCAGTGGTCCTGCTCTGCTAAGATCATCTCAATAGTTCCATAGTTCTTGCTGGGGGAACTGGATTCTCATCATCTTTGCCAGTCACATGTCTGTGCACAGACCACTGTTCTGCCAGCCTAGGTGCCCTTAAAACATGTAAGGAGAGGTACAGTTCATCCAGCAGCAGCCCCCTGAAGCTACCTTGTGTGCAGAGACCCTGAACAATTCCCTCATCTCATCCTAGCCTGCACCACTCAAGTACCCCTTTTAAATGACCCAGAACCAGTGGCCAGCCAGTGGAACACTACTGAGTTTCATTTTTCCATGTCCACATAAGAACTGAAAGGAAATGGAGATTCATCAGCAAACCACTTACATTTCAAGAGGAAATGCAGTACTGGAATGCTTTGTAATGATGCTTAGTCCTGTTGTAGCTAATGGAGCAATAAATTCCTAATAACAGATTTTGACTGGTGGCCAAGTAACCAGAAATGCTGTTTAGCAAAGGCTAAATGAGAAGTTTCATATCCAATAAAACAATAAGTTGTTACATTTCTTTTTCATGTCCTGTGATACCTGATGCTATTGTGTTTTGTTTTGTTTTGTTTTGTTTTGTTTTGTTTTGTTTTGTTTTCAAAAAGGCAAGCTTCTTACCTTTCTAATTGGGAGGAAAACTTGAAAGCATATTTCAAATGCATCTTAAAAGCTCAGAAGCAGGAAGGCTGCGTTATGCAATTAAGAAAATAGGCTGACTGCAGTTTCAGGGCTTATGTACAGAATATGGAGCAGAAGCCACTCTTCCAAATGCACTTCCATGCTCTTTTAACAGAGCTATACCAAGGAAATGCCAACGTATGGGTGTTTGGTGCATACGGAAAGTTTAGAGACATTACTGCGGGTGGTCTTTTGCTTTCTTTTTCAATCTAGCCAGTGAAGTTATTTTTTGAAAGAATATGTTTGTGGGCCAGATCCTCAGGAGGGTTCAGTGACTGTTTCAGGCAAAAGAGATGAACTACAGTTAGGCAGATAGGAAAGCTGATCTTGTTGCATTCATAACTATTTCTGGGACAAAGATAGTGATAGAAGTGCGACAATTTAAAATTGCTGAGCAAGGCATCAGGAAAAAGATATCAGCAGGAGGGCCTAAGATGAGCTGTGCATGAACCAGGGATATTAGCCTATGGCCAGTTATGTGGAAAGCAGTCTGCAATCCTGTCTGTCTTCCCCTTCCTTCCTGAGGCTTTCAGGGCAGGCATTTAGGAGAAGAGAAGCTAAGATACTGAAAGGCTTGTGGTTTGGCCTTGGGAACACTGTTCCTCTCTGCACACTCCTGCCTCTCTTCCTGCAAAGAAAAAGAAAAATCAATGGCTGTTTACCTGTTTACTGTCAAATTATTTGGTGCTGACAAGAAAAAAAAAACTATTTCAGAGAACTAACCATAAAGGCTGCATTCAAACCATGTCTTGACCTTCATTCATGGGTCAGGTTGTCCATAGTATTTCAGAAAAGAAGATGCTGAAGCAAGATGCATTTTAAGGCAGTTGTTTCTACAGCTAGGTAACCAAATCATCACTTGGACCTGGAACACATGCCCCCGTGTCCCAACATGAATGCAGCATTGGTCATCCAAATGGTCATAAAAACACAGGATTTGAAGCTAAACTGCAAACAAGAAACAGTCTGGAGAGACAGCTCAGCCTCCCCTTTGGGATAAAATTGAAAAGTTTAACAAACTAAACACACTTACACCTTGCCCACCAAACCACAGCAAGAACAAAGATGCTGGAATGACAACTAATGGTTATCAGGGAAGCCTTTTCTGCTGGTAGAAGTAATATCTTGTGCTGCTGACTAGCAGGGCCTGGAGGATACAGGATAAAATGTGTTGGCTTCCTCCTGCCATGTCAGATAGGCTAAATGGAGATGGCTCTCACTCCCTGAACTTTACTCCTTTTTTTCTGTACATTATTCTTTTCCGTGGTACCCATGACTGTGATATGATCACTTCTAGTAGGCAATGGCCCCGACGTATGTGTGCCCTGATTTGAACTTTTTACTTCTGTACAAGGAAGAGGGACAGGCTCAGCAGCAACAGCAGCAACTGTCTTTTGACAGTGCCCTTGTGGAGGAAAAGGGATGTGGGAAATATTGCAGAGGTCACTGAAAGAATTAAGCCCCAGATTTTAATGCTCATTTCCAAATACAAGCCCGCCTCCACCTCTCTGCCTAAAGACTCATTCCATCTGTCTGTCTTTTCTAATGATCACTCATAGTTTTATTTGTTTTTCCTACTAATTAAACCGGTGGTACAGAAAACAAAGCAAGCGAGAGAGCTGGTTGGGGAGTTTTTGCTCTTTTTTTTCTCCTGCCTTTTACTCCATTTGTGAACTTGCTCTAAGGCATTTCTTGAAATGGTTGCTTTTAAGTCTGGTTTGTGAAGGAGGATTTCATGACTCTTGGCCCCCAGAGAATTGTTCTTTACCCTACCACTTTTCTCTGCCATCTGGCATGTTTACTTGAGTAAACATGTAGGGTCAGAGGCCAACACGGACATGTGGAGGGACAGATTTGTCATAAAAGCTGTGAGGAATGAGTGGGTGCTTCTGAGTACAGCAGTGTGCATTTTGCTCAGCTGCTGAACACAAAGAGCTGAGGTTAGTCACACTGCTGAAAGAAAACAAAGAAAACCAAATAGACAAGGAGAATGGCAGATTGTACAACACAGGTCACTCAGTCAGTTTTATTTGGTTGTTTGGGTTTTGTTTTTTTTTCCTCTAAGCCTTTCTGGACACATTTTTAAAAGTATATCAGAGAGCACATAAAATCTCCCTCTCCCCATTCTTTTCAGAGACTTGGTTTATGAAAGGAGGCCTGAAGCCACTGAAGGTGCAGTAGGCAGCTGCAATAAGCCAATACCCACACTGCAGCTATCAAGCCACCATCCAATTAAAGTGCCAAATTCTGATTTTGGTACTTAAGGACAGGAATTAATTTGATACAACTTAGAGGAATGAAGGAAGGAACAAAGTGAATTGATCATATGAATACAGTCATTTAAACAAGGGTGACCTTGTACCACATGAAGGTTTCTAGGTAGGAGAGATGGGGCTGAGTAACCCAGGGACACTTTGCTTTTTCACTGCTAGATTTATTAAGAGTAGATCAAGTCTGTTACTCTCACGTGACCACTACCAAAATAACCTCAAAGTTCACCCCCTCAAAGATTTTCTGCTAAAATTATTCCAACCAATTTCAGATTATATCTAAATCTGACATTACAGCAAAAAACACAGGTTGATAATGACATCTTATTAATGGATCCTTTTTTGAAACTGTAAAATAATGTAATCTCTGAATTAGCTGTACTGCATGAAGTTCTTTTTCACCCATATTTAATACAGGAGCTCTAATAAAAGTTTACTAAGACCAGACAATGAAAAATGGAAATTTCCATCTCAGATCTTTTCAAATTATCCTTGGAAACAGATCAGCCAAATAATAGGCAAAAAAGCCTAAGCACTATATATTTCACATTTATCTTTCTGAATTTTGATTTCACTGATGAAGTAATAGCTTTTCCTTTTGGCTCCTAGTCAAAACTCTCATAGGCTTCAGGCCACTTGTTTCACTGTAATACCATCATGGATTGGTGACCATAAAAAACCACCAAAGACTGTTTTCTTTGAGCATGATGGAATTAGAAGGTCTGAGTTATTATTCTAGAACAGAAAAACCGACTTGATGTTCAGAGAATCAGAAACACACTTCTCACTCTACATCTTAGAAGATCTACAACAATTTATCCAGAGACAGATCTATCTCTAAAGAGATATTAAAAAAATCAAAACAAATTTAAAAAAAAACAAAACAAAAAACAAAAAACAAAAACAAAGCAATCCCCCCCCCCGAAAAAGAAAAAAACCCAAACCAAACAGAAAAACCCCCTAAAGATGCCCATAAAGATACAATAGAACTATACAATTATATTGAGGTACCACTATAATAAATGCTAAAGAACTGTTCAGTTTATGACTAAAAATAAAAGATAGATTTCAGAAAATTGCTTTACAAACCCAAATTATCAACAATTTGATGTCTTTGTCACTCTCATGAGAGTAGTTGCTATTGAACCAATGAAAGCAGAAAAAAATGGAAATATCATTATTTTTCATAAACTAGTCTTAAATAAATTACAGGGACCACCTGAGCTCCTTTGAGGAAATGTCCTCCTGTTTTCAGGTAGCCTAGAGTTAATTTACTTGTCAGTGCAGGTACAGTGCTGTGTTTGGGATTCAGTGTGAGAATGTTGATAACACACTAATGGTTTGGGTGTTGCTGAGAAGTACTTACACTGAGTCAAGCTCAGTAGCTCATGCTGTGCCAGTGAGAAGATGCCCAAGGGTCTGGGTGGCAGCATGGCCAGGAGAGAGGACCCACACTGGCCAAAGGGATACTCCACACCATAGAATGTGCTGACAGTCCAATTTCTTTTTGGGGATTGTTTGAGCACTTCTCATCAGATGGTGAACAATTGTATTGTGCATCACTTCCTTCTCTTGGGGCTTATTTTCCCCTCTCTTTTTCTTTACTATTATTATTACTGGTGTAGGTGTTGTTAGTACAATTATATTTTATTTTGTTTCAATTGTTAAGCTGTTTTATCACAAACTATAAGTTTTTTTCTGATGCTCCTTGTTACTGTGGGTAGGTGGACTATGTGGTACTGAGTTGCTGTCTGAGGTTCAATGAGAACTGGAGGTGACTTTACAGGTTCTCCAAACACAGGAATTGCACAATAGGCCCATTCAACTCTGATGCAAACAATTAGGCATCCTAGGACAAAGTGAAACCTGTCAGCCTAATACATCTGTATTTAGGAATTCGAAGGACAATCCTAAAACAGAAAAACAGTTCAGATCTTCTGCAGCACAAACTTAGAGAGAAGTTGGTACATCAAATCTTGCCTTACTATCTCATGTTTTCTCCTGGCATTCCTTCTATAACCTTTTTCAAGGACTATCAGCAAATACTCTCATCTTAAAAGCTGATATTGAGAAAACCGACACCATTTCCATGTTGGACTAACTTTAACCTTGCTCAACACTGCTCAGTATATGAGCACAAGATACCAAAAAGATTTATCCAGAAGGAGTATTCTATATAAGCTTTGGATCCTATAGAAGCTTTAACCTCTGTCACTGTCAGTGGTGGAACACATTCAGTACCATATGCAACTACAGACAAGTGTTTAACTCTTGGAACATTTATCCCATTGGCTAGTCTGTGATGAATGGAAAGCAGGTGCTTCTTAATTCTATTTAGAACTCTAATTGGGTTGCAATAGCCAGGGATTTTGGAGACCAAACTTGCACATGTGGGGGAAAAAAGCAGAAGGAGTCAAGTTTACTCATCTGAAAGAGTCTCAAGTACAAAATGATCACAATACAGCATTCTGTATTGACAGTCAATGTTTCTGCTATTGGTGCATACTAATCCAATTGAATTTTAGCAGAACAAGTGTTCAACACATGTAAATAATATAAGGACTTTCTTGGGATACCCACAGAAATTGAATGCACTTTGCATAAGCATTCATATCAACAATCTCATTTTAAGATTTTAGCATTTATAGTCAACAGTTGAAGCAGTATCACAAAGTCATTTTTCCTAAGTAGTGTTTTGAATTTTCTGTACCAACAGAAAATATGTGCAATCTGTTCATAAATATGAACACAAAAAAATCCACTTAGCTCTATAAGAGAATTGATTGCAAATTATTTGCTTAGGTCTATAAAAACGCTCATATACACACAAAACATAAACACTGCCTCACATACTTACTTCTACAGATGCAAACAGAGACTTGCCCAGTGATTTATATCAATATTCCAGATGTATCTTAGCTACTTAGTTCTGGGTTTGAAATGTTATCTTTATTATTATTAGACAGTAACGATATTTTAATTACAGTAATTTTTGTGTCTTGCTTACTCTTCAATGTCTATTGTAATTTGTAGACAAATGAGGCTGTCATAGTATTTTCATATGTATGAAAGAAAAGATGGTTCAGGAAACCGTGATGATAAAGATTATATCACTACAATAGACAAAATGCTGGATCTGAACACAAGCAGCCAGCTCACCCTATTATGCTGATACTTGGGTCTATGCATGAGAGTCAAGATTTTCCTAACCTGAATTTAGTTCCCTAAATGATCAACCCTAACATCTCAGTGATTACAAAATAAGTATGTAACAAGCATGGCCTTGGTCCACTGTCATGATTAATGCACCCCAAAAATTATCTGCATTATGATCAGGTGGAAATTCAGGTGACAAGCAAAAGGTTCATCACTAAATTTCTGCTGATAATAGTGTTTGCTTATTGTCTCCATGTGTATGCATGAAATAAGCCTTACCTTGTGCTATTAATTTTATTCTGCCTGGGATATAAAGTATAAAAGCTCTGAAGGACATAGGTATCACACGGTGGAGAATTTCCATTAGAGGTTTCTTTTTCTCTTTTTTAACTTCGGTTGAGATGGTTGGACAATTCTGATCAACGATCCACCTTGAGTTTTGCTAACACTCAGATGATTTCTCAGATCACTTTAATGCTGGTTGTTTTTCTCGCAAAATTAAATAAATTGAGACTAGCTTGTTGGCAAAACTTCATTAATAGATATGAGCTTGTCAGTAAACACACACAAAAATAGGATTACATCCATTTAATTTATTAATAAAATATTTCTATTAACAAAAATAATATGCTTGATTTCAGCCAGGTAATTTAGCTCTACTTATTAATTAAAAACAGTGTGTAACTATATAGACCATGATACATTAGAGGTTCAGAGTTTTTCTAAAATTAATAAAAACCCAGAGCAAAGAGAAATTGCCACAATACATACCAAAGAAGTAGTTTACATTCTTTGGAATCAACAGAAGTGTTTGACAAAGATGAATAAAAGTTATCAAAAGTAGAATTTTGGAGCAAAAATGAACGGCAGGCTTCCATGGAAGAGAAAACATAAATCACTACAAAGGCATACTTGTAAATTATTATTACTGATCCTTCCTTTCTCCACTGCAATTTTATATTCAGTCCACTAAATGCATCAAAAAATAACATGATTTTGAGGCTAAAATACTGAATTTGATCCTGTATGTCTGGTTTGCTCGTACCTTTAAGCGCCAAATACCACAAGGTAATGCCTGCAACCTTGGGTCTTTACAAGTGCATTCACAGCTAGCAATACACATGCATGCAGGTCAATTTAACCATATAAAAGTGGTTTGAGCTAGATTTGGCCTTTTAAGAGCTTGATCACAAAAGTGCTGTGCATGGTTCTTTTGCATGAATAGTGAGGCAGAGAATCACAGCTGTTGAGCCAAAACACCACATTGCAAAGCTGATAGATGGCTTTTGTCAGTACCTATTATTGTGATGAATGTTAATGACTTGAATCACTAAAGTAACTCACTGCTGTTGTATTTACATGAGCAGCATACTTCTCAGTAAATACTCTTCACTAAACATTTACACATTTCTATTAAGAGTTTTCCATAGAAGGAGAGAAGAAGAAAGATACAGCAAAAAAAAGTGTCATTCAAAAATACAATGAGCCTCTTTCCGTTAACATAATATATATTTTCTTTTTTAAAGAGTTATTACCAGGCAACTGAAGGGCTCAATCCACTTGTAAGAGAAGTACTAAAAGGACTGGACTGTGTAATGAACTGTATTTTTGTTAGAGAAGATAATAAATTTTCCGGTAATGGAACCAGAGATAGACAAGAAACAAGAATCTTCAACTTCAATTTCTCATAAAAAGTAGTGACATGTTTATCTTTATTTCTTTGGATTTCCAGTTATAGCATATGCCCATTTGCTAATTCTTGGGAACCTGTTTTAATTCTCTGACTTCAGCTCAAAACGGGTTGCAGTGGTCCAGACCCTGGAAAAGTAAACCAAAACCTTATTAAAGTACAAAATAATAGAGAGCCAAATATTATTTTGAAAGTGTCATAGTTTAAAGCAACTCAGTTTCTTCCTCTCCTCAATACATGTGTTGAATAAACACATACTGCAACAGAACCCTGACACTTAGACAAGAGAGTCCTTCAGGAAGCTATCTACCACTCTATGTTGTAATCTTTCATTTTAAAAAGCTTAGCATCACAAAAATTATTCCATCTCCTTCTGTACATGCATTAAGTTTCCAAAATACTGAGGAGAAAAAAAAAAAAAAGAAAGAAATGAAAAGAATTGTGCCTGCAGAATTAGTCCTATGGCCAGATCCATCCAGATGGACTCTGGTTCTCATCCATCCTCAATAACACAGGTTAAGGCTTAAAAGCATGATTGCCATGTTTTGTGAACAGTCACATCAAATCAAGGCTGTCATGTGTCATACCCATTTCTAGCTTAAAACATATAAATATATTCATAGAGTTGTCTTACAAATCTAGTTTGTAAATGCTTTTTTGCATTTCACAAAGATCATAATATTGTTTAGGTTTGAAAAGACCTTTAAGGTGGTCAAGCTAAATTAACTTCCCATTGCAAAGACAATTGCTAAATTATGTCTCTGAGGCCCACATTTTTCAATGTCTTCAGGGGATAGTGAACCACTTCCCTTGGCAGACTGTTCCAACATCGGAGAGCCTGTAGGTGAAGATATTTTTCCTAATATCCAACCCAAAAGTCCCCTGGCACAACTCAAGGCCATTTCCTCTCATTCTGTGGCTGGCTACACCCTCCTTTCAGGCAGTTGTACGGAGTGACAAGGTCTCCCCTGAGCCTCCTTTTTCTCAAGCTGAACATCCCCAGCTCCCTCAGCCACTCCTCATCAGACCCTTCACTATCTCCATTGCCCTTCTCTGGATATGCCCCAGAAAATCAGTGTCCTTCCTGAGCTGAGGCACCCAGAACTGGACACAAGATTCGACATGTGGCCTCACCAGTGCCCAGAACAGGGGGACAATCCCTGCCCTGCTCCTGCTGGACACACTGTAGCTGGTACAGGCCAGGGTGCCACTGGCCTTCTTAGCCAGCTTGGACACATGGCTGGCTCATGTTCAGGTCCTTTACCTCTGGGCTGATTTCCAGCCCTTCCTTCCCCTGTAGCTCTGAACAGGGTTCTTGTGAGTCAGGATCCAGCACGTGGCCTTGTTTAACCTCACACAGCTGGCCTTGGCCCATGGATCCAGGCTGTCCAGACCCCTCTGCAGAGCCTTCCTGCCCTCCAGCAGATAGATCCATGATCCCACCCACCCTTGCCCACACCATCAGTGGAGGTATTAAACAGGATTAGACCCAACACTGATCCCAGGGGAACATCACTGGTGGCTGCCCATCAATTGAATTTAACTCAATTCCCCAGCACTCTGTGGGTTCTAAACCCAGCAAAGAGTGCATCTGTCCAAGCTGGGGAGCCAACTTCTCCAGGAGAGCACCATGGGAAATGTTGTCAATGGCTTACTGAAGTCTAGGACAACACTCACAGCCTTTCCCTCATCCAGCAAGCGGGTCACCTTGTCATGGAAGGAGGTCAGGTTGGTCAACAGGACCTGCCTTTCCCAAACCCATGCTGGCTGGGCCTGATCTGTTGGTTGTGCCAGCTGATGTCACCCCTGACTTTTCCCTTCTTTCAGATGGATGTTCCATTCACCAAGTTCCAGCTGGGACCTCCCTCGTTAGCCAGGATTAGTGTTAAATGATTGGAAGAGGCACAGTGAGCACCTCTGCCAGCTCAGCCCGCACCCTTTGGTTCTGATCAGGCCCCATAAACTTGTCTGGGTCTAAGTGGTGTAGCAGGTCACTGAGCATTTCCTACTAGATTATGGGAGCTTCATATTCCTCACCATGTCTGTCTTCCAACTTACCTGGTATCTCCAGACTAACGAGCCTTGCTATCAAAGGCAATGAAGGCATTAACTACCTCAGCATTTTCCTCATCCTTTGCCGTTTCCCTCTGTATCCAGTAAAGGATGTTGATTTTCCTTGGCTCTCCTTTTGCTGATGATGCATTCCTAAAAGTGTTTATTAATTTTCTTTTATGGCAGTATCAAGACAAAGTTCTAGTTGAACTTTGGACCTTTTAATTTTGTCCTTGCATGACCTCAAAACATCCTTGTAGTTCTCTTGAGTTGCTTGATCCTTAAGGTCTTTTCCAGAAACCACAGGTATCATAAACTATGTGTTATAAACTAGTAATTTTTTCTTTTTTTTCCCCCCTTTTTTTTTCGCTTTAATGACACCTAACTCTATTGTATGTAAAAATTCACTGTCTAATAAAGAATCAACCTCAAACTAACATTGATTCTCTCTGAACTAGAATTTTCAGTGCTCTTTGGCAATGTAATAGTGAGAGATTTAAGTAAATTAGTGTTTTGTTTAGTCTTGAGATTTTATTAACAGCTGTCTAAAAAGTAAGATGGTACTTAAAAGGAGCATCAGAAATATCTTAAAAAGGTTAGACCTTCTGTTTCCTACACCTTCACCTTTCAGTAATTCTATCTTATCAGTATTAGGATAAGCACAGAAAATTTCCCCTCCCCCTTCGCCTTATAATTTACTTTATAACATCAGGTTATATGTCAGAGACCTGTATTTCTGTTTTGATTCCCATGCCACACAGGTAAACATTGTGCTTTTTATTCAATATATCATTAAAGTCAGTAAACAGCAAAAATGAATAGAACAGCAAGTTATATTTTTTTAACACCTCTGAGTTAAAAACACTTTGCAATAGGGAAGAAGAGCAGATGCTCACTTCTAAATGCTAAAGCCACCAACTGGGAATATGCCAGTTGTAACTGCTGCCATCTGTTTTCAACTGTTCTTTTTACCTAGCTCTCTGAGATTCATATCCAAATTCATGGCCATACGTTTCCACTAGGAGAGGGGCAGTGGGAATAGTATAAGCAGGATTTTTCCCACATGCTCTCACCTTCATTAAAAAAGAATATTCAGTAATTACTGGTCTGCAGGATCTCTGTGAAGTGATGACTCAGGGGCAGTTTTTCAAGGATTATATGGTGACAGCAGTTGTTTAATGACCACTTTTCATCACTACTTTTCCACAACTCGTTTAACATGTTTACTTTCCCACTGCTGCTCTTCATCTTCCTATCCTCTCCACAGTCAGGTAGAAGTTGACTATACAGCTCTAGACTTCTGTAGGGATAACTCAGCTCGTGATGGAAACAAAGAACCTCGAGCATGATCCATTATAGAACTGAGTTGTATTGTGCAGTTAATGCCTACTTTTTTGTAAACACATTCAGGTATTCTTTGCATGCATGTATTCATAGTTTTTTCAGTGTCTGAGACAGAGTTTGCAAGATGGCAGTGCTTTGCTGACATCAATATAACTAACATACATAATTAAAACACAAAACCCTCATTTTCACCAGCAAAACCTCCTTGGATTGCCCAAATCCACTTTTGCTAGTTTAGAAATAAACTCATATTTAAATCTTTTACTGACTTACAGACACACACGCAATAAAACGCAAAAGAAAAATTCTTCATCCCCTCCACTTTCAGCATTATTATTGGATGATTATTTGAAATGTTTTACATTATTGTCTGGGCTCTTTATTGCTGACCTAGAGTGTATCACTACTGGATATAGGATGATTTGCAACAAGTCTACAAAAGATGTGTGTGTCTGAGCAGCTCCAGACTGGCTTTTTTTTTCAGGCAGATGCTCTTTTAGCCAACACAGGTACTGATTTGGGCTTCCAGAGCATAAACAAGAGGAGATGCTAATATTTGAACAAAAAAACCAATACCTGTATCTGTCCTCTGTAACAGATCACACCCCATACTTCAGGCAACATTCCTGGGGTGTTCTCAGACAAGCTGGCCTGGGCTGCTGGCAGCACCCTCACTTCTCAATAAAGAATGCTGTTATAAAATTTTATCAATGTCTACTAGCTTATGCATCATTAAAAGTTGGGGATCTCATCTTTTAGATGTGTGAGCAGTTTTCTGCAATGTTGATGGCATGAGCAATACTGAATACTTAGCTGCAATTGATCTGATCTTCATCCTCTGTTTTCTCTCTTCATCACCAATTTATTGCAGTCTTACTGCTTCACAAGTAAACTATGACAAAACCAGCACTTCATCTGAAGATCTACAGTCCCATTTCTCTCTTTTCAGTGAAGAGGAACAGAGAGGAGTAAAAATAAGTAAAATCAATGGGTCAAAGTAAGGCATTATGCTAAACCACCTGTATACAAAGAATGCAATCTCATTTAGTTTGCTTTCTCACCACCATTTTTTCCCTCAAAGACAAACAATTGAGAAAACTGCACTTTTTCCTCCCATTATCAGAACTATCAGCTAAGATTAATAAAATTTATCATTATGAGAAGTACAATGTATTTTTCTCTTGAGCTCTGTTGTTATATTTAGTGCTTCTACTAGAACTTATTTCCTCATTAATCAGTGCCTTGTATTGGTAGTGGTGTCAAAAGAGAATGTAGCATCAAAAGATAATGCAAAATTTTTCACTCTATCTTCTTATTTTTAAAATTTCACAGTGAGCCGCAAAGGAAACAAGGACAAGTGTCACTTTCATTGCACTAAATTAGAGCTGATAAAAGTCTGGGGACCATTTGAAACTGAAACAAAGCAGTTGAAATCCTGCAAGAAGGAATAAAAAGCTGACTCTTGCCATTTTTCCAGCACACACTCTCATGTTCATGATTTGTAAACAATGTGATATAAAGTCTTATAAAATAATTATGTGGAAAGCAACACTAATGTGCACAATTCATCACATTACTGGGATATAAAGGTTTTGTGGGGTCTAGAACTGCTGAAACAGTTCCACAGATTAGCATAAAAAAGGCTGGTTTTCTAATGCTTCTGGTCTTTTGTCCCTCTCTGTAACAAGGTTGTGTTCTGTATCTTCTGGTACCACATTTATTACCAAATAACACTATTTGAGGCATAGACAATAGGTGTGTGTGGCATCCTAAAATTGTCTGGAGCTTCCAGACAATCTGAACAATACAAACAGCAGTTAATTCCTGCTCCTTTACCTCATTGGTGTTTCAGGAGCCATCTTTGTACTAAAGAAGATGAAAGTGAAACCTTCCTCCATCATCTGGACAAATTCAAAGCCCCACATTCTGTGAGTCTCACCAGCAACGAGGGGCTGGTCAGTATATCATTAGCTATCATTAGCCTGGCATGCTAAAGGAGGGGTCTTCTCAGGGTGTCGCTGACAGAGTTCAAAGTGTATGGCTTGCTTCCCCTTCTGAATATTCCAGGAGAAAGGGGGAAAGAAGGGCATGAGAGAGATGGGAAAACAGACAATGACACAGAGAAAAAAAGCAAAAGGAAGAAAAGTTATTTTTATAATTTCACTAGTAAGTTGGGAAAGAGTTTAAATGCCATTTTGTGCCATTGCTTCTGGGTCCTGTGTGACACTTATGAAAATTAATTTTAAAGTGTTTAAAGGCTAAGCACCACAGACTTTCATGATAACTGAAAGGAAAAGAATTTAGTAAATGAGGAGAAATGTCCCTCTGTCGTTTGTTGCCAAATCAGCACACTCTCTTCAGGCAAAATCCTACCTTGCACTACCAAATATATCTTACAGACTTCGAAAACATTCTTTCTCTTTTTATGCTGTCTTAAAATAATCAAAGAAAGAGAAGTCATGTAAGCGGCAGAATGTACCGTGCCAAAAGCCAATAATAATTGCTAATCAATAGTTCTCTTGAAAAGAAGTCAGTGATTATCAAAAGCCAGATATAAGACAACATATTCACTAACTACATAAACTTTATATAAAAAATATGGAGACTTCTCTATTGGTCTGAACGAATTATTTCTGAAGTGGTATGTTCCTAAAGATTCAATTCTCTTTTTTTTTCTCTTTTTTTTAATCAAAAAGGAGGACTGAAAAGGTTTTGTATTACAGAATAGTGAGAAAGTAAGACATCACTTGGAAAATCTATTTCTGAAATGGAATTGCTCTGTCATTAGTGCTTAAAAGAAACAAACAAAAAAAAAAAGTTGAGCAGAACTTAAGAGTTGAAAGATGTACCAGAATCAGCTGTGATGAGCTACAAAAGGCCTGAAAGCTAGGCAGCCAATGAAGCTACATGCAGTGATTTAGGCAGGGTTTCCTAAACATTCCTATTGGCATCTTATGGCATAGACACCAATTTGTGTATAGACCCAGAAAATTTCTTCCAGTTCCCCAGCTAAGAGGCAGAAGCTCTTCCTGCTTTTTTTTTTTTTTTTCCATGAGAAAAAGCACCAGAACGAGCACCATGCCTCCTGCAGAGAAGAGCTGGCAGGTGGAGCAAGAGCACAGCAGCAGAAACAGCACCAGCTCCTGCTGCTGCCACTGACACCATGGCACGGCACAGTTCTCCTCTGGTGGTAGCAGCACCTGGGCAAACTGAGCCACAGAAATATCTGATGAAAAGCAGCTGGCAACAGGAATCTCTCTTAAACATTATTTCTTCTTTCTCTCACTTTTTTGTAGATGGTGATCCTGAGTAGGTTCTTTGCAAATTTATAGATAGTTAGAGATTGAGACCAGTAAACAGTAGAGAAAGAGGCAGTGTGCTTACAATTGAAAAAAAAAAAATTAGAATTTAAAAAAAAACCCTAAAATTTTCCTAAATAGTGTGAGATTGAGATACTATTTCTGCAAATTTGACAGCTGTTGTTTTACTCCCCTTTAAAGTCTCCTTTTCAAAAAAAACATTTTATTATTGTTTTCACAAGCCCTTTAGTGCCAAATGGTAGCTACCCACCAACCTTAGAGTGATCTAGAGTTGAATAATGTCATCAACGCTTCAGAAATTATTACAGCTATAGAATTTATGGCTGAGGTTTTCAAAAGTTAATAGTTAAACATAGCTTCTTTCATGCATCTTTTATTTTAATAAATTATTAGTAATGGATTATTGCTAAGTAGCCAGAATTTCTGCTTTGATCAAGGTACTAAATAGTGAATATTACAAATTTACTCCAAATATTAAAATAATGTGATAATTTCAAATTCCCAGGTTTGGGGGGTTTTTTTCCCTTCTGTAAAAGAGAAAGAAATCCTGCTGAAAGTGCCCTGAATTGCAACAGGACTCCTTTACCCTAAAATTTCATGCTTGTGTATTTCATGGATTATTTACCCGTATCCAGTACAGAAGTGAATAATTCTCTCTTTAATTGCCAATATGTCACTGTAAAGCATACATATGCAGCTCGCAGACTGGCCCACCATTTGCTGCAAAGTGAGTGTGTTGAGAAGGCAGCTGTCACGCTGGAATCAGTGCTCTGGTCAGGCAGAGCAAGCAGACCAGACATGCACAAATTCCATTATCTTAGCCTTATTCTTAATGCCACCAGCCTGCAGAGAGGGGTTGTGACAGGCTCGGCAAGAAAGGGCCCCAGCTGCAGTGTCCTGTTACCTACCATCAGCTGCTGGCCATAGTTGCCTCCCTGGGGAACTTCTAGTTCACTGCTTTCATCTACAGATGTTAACTCAAATGGTTTTCAGTTTTTGGTGTGTATTCCCCAGGCACCCACCCGGCTTGGTTTTATCATGCTTTTAAAGATTCCTATTCAGGATGTGTTTGACTGTACTTCTTTTCTGCAGTTAGCTAAAATTCAGGGAAATTCATAGGCGCCATGTGGTCAGCACTGTGGTGGGAAGAGGGGTACACCAGGGTGGGAAGAGGGGCATTTGGTAAGATTTACTGAATATTGTTCATGAGGGAGCCTAGCAGCTTGGGGGATTGCAGGACAATTGGATCAGAGAGAGTACTGTGCTTACTTGGTTTATTTAAAAATCCCTTCAGGCTCTGTAGTCAATGCATCTAAAGTACAGCTGCAGTTTTCTAGCAGTTACACATAAAGGAGCTGTGTAGCCTCATTTAATCTCTTTACTTCCAAGATTTGCATACTGTTATCAACTACATTTCTTTAGGGGCTGTCATTGCATTTAGCTTCCTGCACATGAAATTAGTGTCAGCTGTCATTCTTTGTATACATTTGTTGAATTCAATCTTGTCTATAGGGGGTTATGAGGTGGAGACATAATAAGTGTATTAAAGTTCGCCACAGAAAGACTGAAGGACTTTTGATTTGGAATGATTGTTCAGATAAAAGAAAATAAGTTCATGTTTTTACTGCAGTCTTTTTAAAGGCTGATATAATTGATGCAAGCCTCTAAAACCTGCCTCTCTGAGCATTAGGAATGGAAAGTAATATAGGACGTTCTCATGCTGAACTCATGTCTTTTCTTCCCTCTCTGCTCACCACTCCCCCACTTCAATATAATAACAGTGAGTTTGTGGGTAATGTTGAATTAGCATCTCTGAAAAATTATCCCCTTTGGCTATGAACTAGCTGTAGCAATGACAGACAGAGAAATTGCAAAATAGATTCTACAATGTAGAAAACTTTCCAGAGTTCGGTTTCTTTGTTTGTTTTTTGTTTTGTTTTGTTTTTTTTTTTCCTGCCAAGAGAAGATCAGGTCCATGTATCATTGACTTCCCTTGTGGGATTGGGAATTCCAGCAAGGATTTCCATCCTGCTACTGGACTCTTAAATATCTGCCTGCTGACAAGTGACCAAAGCTCATAAACATTTTGGTTTGTTTGTTTTACTTTTATTACATCTTCAGTTGTAAGAAAATTGTTGTGTTTTTAAGATTATGAATGTGCCAGATAAAACATTTCTTCTGGCAAAAATTCCTAAAATTCTTCTGATGCACATACATGAGTCTTCCAGCACTATTTGTCACCTTTTTCTGCTATCTTCCTAAATTAGCTTTCTCCCACCCTGTGCTTCTCACTAAGCACTTACAAAAATCATAAGCCCAGTCACATCTGGTAGGACTTAATGAGAGACTGGTGATATTGAAGTGAAGAACTCCCTTATGTCCTGTGGGGAATTAGAGAAATTGGACACGATCCTACTCTAGCACAATTGCTATGAATAACTGAAACATGATGGGACAACTCACACGACAGAAAGATCACAGTGCATGGCTACAGGCTGCTTTGTAAAGACAGGCAGTGAAGAAGAGGAAGAAGAGTCGCCCTCTATGTTACCAAGTAGGACCTTGAATATATAGAATTTAACTCTTGATTATGGAAGCCCTGTCAAGTGCCCCTGGGTCAAGATCAGAGCACTGATATTCCAGGGAGATCTCACAGTAGGCATCTGCTACTGACCTTAAAACAGGATGATACAGCCAACAAAGCAATATTTAGCTCACTTAGCAATATTTAGCTCACTTAGCTTTGGGTCAACACAATCTGATTATTATGGGCAGCTTTAATTACCCAGACATTTATTGGTTGAACAATGCAGAAACTTGCATGCCATCAAGTTCCTGGAATTTATAGAGGCCTGCTTCCTCATTAAAAAAATATGTTAGATTTGCAAACAAGGAATGAGGCACTTGTTGGACTTGTTACTCACAAACCAAGAAAACCTGCTTTGTAATACCTTGGTTAGTGGCAGCTTTGGCTGCTGTGATCACAATATTACTGAACTTGGAATCCCACTGAATCCACTGAAGATTTTAGAAGAGCAAGCTTCAGCTAGCTCAGAGCTAATTTGGGGGAATTTGGTGGGAAGATACTATGGAGGATAAAGGAGCTAGCGAGTGTTTCAAGGAAGTTCAAGGAAGTGGAAGGATGATAACCATTCATGACCTCTAAGTTTAAGGGAAGAAGCTGGAGCTAGAGATCCAGTTGGCTTAACTGCAAGCTTCTGAATCTGCTCAAAACCAAGAGGCATACAAGAGACAGAAAAGTAGACAAATGTCTGTTGAGAAACAGACAAGTATTGTCGGGGTGTCCACAGATGCAGTTAGAAAGGCAAAAGTTTCACTCAAATTGAAATGGGCCAATTATGTAAAAAACTACAATAAAGTATTCTTCAATAATATAAACAATAAATTGAAATAGAAGGAAGCAATGAACTGGTGTTTTGTAGAAGAGGTGAATTACATGGTTTAAATACTGAAAAGATGTTCCTAACATTTCTTCCATGTCTGTCTTTACCACCACTCTTGGGCCTCAAGTCCTTGGGAGCAAATACTCAGTTTGATGAAAACATGGCCAGTGAATAAAGAGGGGATGTATTAATTATTACAGGAGCTGAAAATATGCACCAAAGGTTGTAAAAAGAGTTGATGTTATTGTGAGGATGCTCTCCCTAATCTTTAAGAAGCCATGGGGATCAGGAGACATTCTAGAAGACGGTAAGAAGGCTAATGTCACCCCATCCACAAGAAGTTTCAAGATCGAAGTTCTTAGGATCCAGGTAATTATAGGCACATTGGTCTTGCTTCAGGCCCTGGGGAAGTTATGGAACAAGCCCTCCTGAAGGCTGCCACAAGTCAGATGAAGCACATGATTAGGAAAATCCAATACAGACTTGACAACTGCAGATCGTTCATGACAAAGCATCATGATTGTCTTCTAAGACAAAGTAACATGCTCAGTTCATGTGGGAAGGGCAGTGGACACTGTCTACCTGGATTTCCCAAGGCTTTCTGCACAGCTTCCTCCCAGAGACACCAAGGTGAGATGGTCTGGACAAGAGGTCTGTGGGGTGGGTGGGGTCCTGGCTCATGAGCCTCAGACGGGGATGGTAAACTGCTCCTTTCCAAGCTGGCAGCCTCTCACAAGAGGGGTCCCCCAGGGACCAGTGTTGGGCCCAAAGCAGTTGATTATCTTCCTAAGTGGTCTGGACAATGGGATCAAGTGTCCTGTGATGATGCCTGTGGTGGTACCAAACTGAGTGGGAAATGGGTTCTTGGGATGGGAAAGCCATCCTGCAGGAAGGCCTGGATAGATGGAAGAGAGGCTGGCTTTGTAAGAGTCTTATGAAGTTCAGCAAAGACAAATGCAAGGTCTTGCACCAGGGAGAGCACAATCCAGGAGGGCAGCACAGGCCAGGATCTGCCCAGAAGGGGAACAGCCCTGTGGAAAGGAGCCCAAGAGTCCTGGGAGACATCAAACCCACAGTGGGTGTACAGAGCAGGCTGTGGAAAAGAGAGCCAATGCTGGACTGCATCAAAAGGTGCATCACCTACAGAGACCAAGGCACCACTATCCCACTGTACAGAGTGCTTGTCAGGCCACTCCTGGAACACTGTGCTCGGTTTAGTCCCTATCCCAGGAGGCTGGGGAGGCTCCAGAGAAGGGCATAACAGCAGTCCAGGGGCTGGGAAGCCTGCTGAGTGAGGAAAGGCTGAGAGATATGGTTTGTTCAGCTTTGAAAAAAGAAGTCTTAGGGGAGATCTTATTACCACATGTATTGGGTTTGGCTGAGCAGGAGCTCGTTTCCCCCTAACAGCCCCCACAGTGCTGCTGCCCTTTGCACAGGTAGCTGGAAAGGTGCTGATAACACCCCAGTGTTTTGGCTATTGCTGGGCAGCACTGGCACAGCACCAGCACTGTCTCTCCAACATTCCTCCCTCCATCAAGGGGGCTGGGGGTGCCAGCGTCCTGGGAGGGGACACAACCAGGACAGCTGAGCCAAACCGACCAAAGCAATATTCCAGATAAAAAACCTGAGGGAGGGCAGGAGGAGGAATGGGAGGCATTAGTAATTTTACAGTGTTTGCCTTCCAGAGCAGCTGCTCTGAACCTGTGCTTCCCAGAAAATAGCTGAGCATCACTCACTAATGGGAAATAGAAGTAAACTTACTTGTTTCCCCTTACCTCAACCTACTAGTTGTTGTCTATCTTATTTTCTCTCTCCTGTCTCACTGGAGTGATAGAGTGGTTTGGTGGGCATGTGACTCCCAGTCAAGGTTAACTCACTATGCCATGTTGCAGTATTTACATGTTGGCTACAAAGAAGGTGGAAGCTCCCTATTTGTAAGGAGTCTCCTGGAGAAGACAAGAGATAATAGATACAAATTGCTCCTGCAAAGTTCAGTTGGTCACAAGGAGAAAAATTCTCACAAGAAGAGTAACTAACCATAGTAATGATCTCCTCTTTAGGGAAGCACTGAATTCCCAAACATTGGACACTTTTAAGGTCCAGCTGGAGAAAGTGCTGGGCCACCTTGTCTAGAGTGTGCTTTTGTCAGGAAAGGCTAGTGCAGATGGTTCTTGAGGTTCCTTCCAAACTGGTATTCTATGATTAAGCACATTTCCTAACCTTTGGGAGCCATTTTAGAAATGTAGCAGTCTAGAGAAATGTTTTAACTAGTAAGGTTTATTAAGTTCTAAGATCCATGAAAGAGAACTCAATGTTTATTGTAAAACAAAACCTAATCATTTGTATTCTCCAGCAAATCTGATTTGTTTTGATTTTTAAATGGAGATTTATAAAGGATGTGTCGTGGTTGAGAGGGATGCCTGAAAAGTCAGACTGCAAAGTTTGTAGATGGCAAGAAAACCCTTACACAACGTACTAGAGCCTGGCAACCAGTTACAACAACAGTGAATGAAGCAAAATGCTGAGAAATATGGGGCAGTACATGCCAGGAGTAACTTTAACTACACACCTATACTGCAAAACATGAAATGAATTTTTGTTATTTAGGAAGACATACAGGGTAAGACTGAGTATGGAGTGCACAACACTTCAAGTATACCATAAAAGCATGGAAATGTTTACCAGTTACAGTGCTTCATCACCTGTCCTGAGTAAAGTGCAGGAAGAAGAGGGGCTGGTTACTGTTTGGCCATTTATCAGTTATTTGACAAAGGAAGAGATCTCAGGGTTTTCCCCAAGACAATTTTTTTTCCCTGTTCTACCACATGGTTGTGCTGGCTGGCCTGCACAGGATTGGCAGAACAAGAAAGCAGTGGGAGACCCCCTTCTGTGGCTTCTGGGGTGCTAGCCCTTGTTTCAGCCTGCAGAGACTACAATGGTATTGTTGTTACACATCCAGCTCTCAAGGTAGACTCCCCTTCAGCATATGAACAGCAGCCATTGAAATGGCTAACTCAGCTCATCCTAGTTGCAGAAACAACTCTAGAGTACTTTTATTAGTATATTTCTGACTTAGGATATGGACAATATTATGTATCATACTTATATTCTTCCCAGATTAATACAGAAAGATTACTTTCAAAATCTTTTTTTCATAACAATGTCACAAAACTTCTGTCATACTACAAAGGCATTTGCAATTACTTTTTTTTTTTTATTTTTGGCACACATAAGAGAATATATCTCAGATACCAGCAAGCATGGTTTGCTTTTGCAGCTGTGAGGTGAACTGAAAATGGATACTTTTTTTTCTTTTTACTCTAGAGAGTAAATTGTGTTTTAGAACATTTGTTCCAATGTTTTTTGTCTAAAAAATAGTGAAAGTGAAGACATTCTCACTCAAGTAGCAGGTAAAGAGGTTTGGATATGGAGGTTATAATATGCCATCTGTCATACTTTCAAGCACCAGAACCCTTTTTCAGTTGTGTAGTATTTACTTCCCCATTTTGATGTCCAATGGAGCAAGTACTACAAAATATTGAAAAATATAGATAGAAAAGCAGATTCCTAGTTACCTCCCTAGCTGCTGCTATATTGATGAATAGGTTAGGGATACTAATCTAATAAAGGATCCCAGCAACGAGACTGTGATGAGATCCAAGGAGGATGGTTTCTCAGGAAGAATCATCCTTTCCAAGCCTTGTTAAGATGACAGGGTGGAGAAGGAGAGGGTAAAAAATATAGCTCATTTCTGGAACAGGAATAGTTTTATAAGTTACTTGCTATCCTCCCAGTGGGGCTACCAATGGTCTTGTTATGAAACAGCTCAAACATTGCTTGTAAGTGTGAGGAGAGATATTCCATTGTTTGATCTTCTTTTAAACTTCACAGTCCTGTCCTCAGAGACAGCAGTGCCAAAATATCTTCTTTCTTTGGTTTTTTTTTAATCTATTGTATTCTAAGCATTTCAAGATGAGAATTTTGTAATAAAGAGAGCAGCAGTGTCTTCTCTAGAGAGAATGGAGGCCGGATCTCTCTAACCTGCATTGTGAATCATTTTAGTTTAAACTGGCCTGTGGGCTTAAATAAATAGCTGTATTGATTCGCTGCCTTTCAAAACAACCTGCATTGTTTCACAATAAGGCATGCCCCAGTCTTGTTCTCTTATCTCCTGTCAAAGCTTGAAAGTACGTTGCTGCAGAACAGAATGTTCGGAATACTGCAGAAGAAAAAAATGGTTATTGATGATATCTTGGGCTTGTTTTGTGCCATTGAATTAAAGAGAACCACGTTTGAAATCACCACCTTTGTGCAACTTTAGGTAGCATGAAAGAAAATTGTGCTTCAGGTACTTCAGGATAAGTATTAACCTTTGGACAGTAAAACAAGGTCAAACCAATTTGGAAGAAATAGCTAACAATAATAAGAAATATCTAAAGGTCAGTTACCTCACCTTTACATTATTGTGTAAGGTACTAATAACAATAGCAGTACCAATGTGCTGTTGAAAGGGTTTTATTTGTACCACAATAAAAGAGGTTTCTGTTGTCTTGGCTTACAGCTCTCTGCAGCATTATGGGCAAAAAAACCCAGGAGAGGTCTATTGGGCTACAGTTCTGAAAGCCTTTCCCCTCACATTTTCTATGAAAGCATTTTTAAAGCATAAATTATGCCACAAAAGACTTTTTGGCTTTATAAAACATGCAGGTTTAGGAAAAAAAAAAAAAGGAAAAAGAAAACATAGAGCCACTAAATTTGGTTTCCTCATGGTCCTACCATAGTTCTTTATACTTTCCACGTTTGTATTTTCAAAGTTCTCGAATTTTCAAAAAATTTTGCTTTAATACTATTTCCTTTAAATAAAATTTGCACATTTTGTACCTTAAGAATTTTAGAAATGTCGAGAAATATGGAAAGTCCACAATACAGTCAATTTCAGTTCCACTGCAGTTAATAGGAAGAAATTGTTAAGTGAATCATGATCCAATATCTCCAATTATGGATCCAAATCCAAGTATGATCCAATTACAATTATTTGAGGTGAAAGATTAGACATGTTTTTAAGGTTTTAAACCTCTAGAATTTTGTCACTATTGCTATTAAATCAACTCCAGCATAGTCTCAACGACCTGAGTTTTCAGGACAGAAAAGCATTTGCTTCTTTAGAAGAATAGTATGCACTATTTTGCATACCTGCTTCTTCTTATTGTTTCTCACTTAGCCACAAGTACATCTTCATAGCAGAGGTGAGATACTGTATGGCAGGTTATGGACTAAATACACAATAGTGCTAGAAGCAGTAGGAATATGTCATTGGCTGGACTGCTGAGCTTTGGCCCTTATTTAGGAATTAATATCTTGCTACCCACTGTTAAACTGATACTTGGATTGGTCATAAGCTACTGCTAAAGCCATGAGACTCATTCCAACTTCTTGGCTAGCTAACAATACACTTCTTTTCTGCAGCTGTAACCTCAGGTAACCATAAACTTGGAAGAAAAAAATCTGTATGTAAATAGAATATAGGAGAGACAAAAAAAAATTCCAAACAAATAAACAAGCAACAACAAGAACAACCAAACAAAAAAATACATTGCTTATAAATTCTATTATGCATTTACTTGCTTATGCGAGCTATAGAGGAAAAGGTAAATTGAATGACATGTTTTCTCATGAACTGTTGTTCCTTGTCTGTCTCTGAATGAAACAGGTCACAATGCTTATGTCCTTTGCCCAAAATCACTTTCAGGCAGACCTGAAACACGAAGGCACAGTGAGGAGATGAAGGCACAGTGAAAAGCTGGGACACTTCGTATCTGGAAAGTTCCTGTGAACATTGCCCTCAAGCTTCATATCATTGACAGCATTATTTCAGCAGCTAGTTTGTCATTTTGATAGTTAGAAGGTTTAAAGGATATGTTGTAGTACTGCAGAAGGTAAAAAAAGCAATGTCTCCCCTTTCCCACAAGACCTCGAGTATTCCTGCTCTGTTTGCTGTTACTCACCCTTGCCATTATGAAACAGCTTCCAAATTTGCATCAGATTTTGACTTGTGGTTGTAATAAAATTAAAATAATCCCTCATGCTCAGTGCAGTCCCAGGCATCCCTGAGAATGGCAGACCACCGTGAAAGAGGTGATCAGCATGAGTCCTCTTCTGATTGTTCCCTGACCCTGGTAGAACAGCCCCATGAAGACAAGAACAGCTGCCTCTCTGCAGCAGCTGGAGTCAGACTAAAAATTAAGAGGGAGGAAAGAAAAACACGTTGCTGTCGTCAGAAGCCAGATTTCATTAGGACAAAAATTATTTTTGCTTTTATTTTTTGGTTATTTTTACTTTTATTTCTGAACGAAATTTTTTTGTCCGCATTTCACTGTACCAAATAGTGAAATCCAAAAGCAAATGCATAAATCCGTGGCTTTCTACAAGCTGAGGAGAAGAAGGAAAAAATTTCCCCTACATAAATATGATTTTGCACCAGCATCCTGAGCCCTCCCTCAGATCAACACCGACTCAGAAAATGAAGTAGATGAGTGCATTGAAGTGCAGAATGGTAAACACTATCAGAAAGAAGTGTTAGGCTCAGATCTGAGTCTCTGTACTAGCAGCCAGGCTCAGCAATCAGTCAGTAAAGGCAAGGGATGTGAATTTCATACCAGTCTTTAGCTAATGAAAAAGAACCCAAAACATTGATTTGGACAGGAATAGGAGCAGACCTACAGAAACATCTACAAAATCATCTTATGTCTTCCTAGGATGAAAAAAGCTTAAATTTAACACTTCAGGAAAATAAAGAAAAATCACCATCCTTTATTTGGCCATGGAAGAACGACTCATTTCTTACTCAATTAAAATAATAAATAATGTTACAGTTGGATAAGCAAGAGGCCAGTGGGCTGGTAAGCTACTTAACACCAGTTCTTATATACTCCACTGAGCAAGTAGTGGATAATTTAGAGACTTTAACTCTGCATAACGGTTGTTCTCAGAAGGTGCCACAGGAAAAAAATGAAAGTCTAGTGTACTTTAGCAGAGGAAATAAGCAATAACTCAGTGTCAAAGAGAAAACTATTTATAACTAAATGAAAATGGATGGCTTAGACATAAAGAGACAGCCAGTTTAATGGGCTGGTGGCTGTATTGTATTTTTCCAGACAGAATATAATTTCTTGTCTAAATGAGCCGAAGATCCCAATTTTACAAAATTAAAGTATTCAAGATAAAAATGAAATTAAAAGTACTGAATTAGAAGTGATACGGACTGTCAGAGAATGAAAGACTATACCTATACTATATCAAGTGATTTACACTGTTTTTCCTACCTACAAGCCAAAATGCAGAGGGTTTTTCTCTGTTCCGTTACCAGGCATAAAGAAATCAAGGGATTTGTCCAGGGAAATATTATTCCACAAGACTTGAACTCAAATCTGCATGGAAGGGACAGATCTGGAAATGGAGGAACAACAAGTGAAAAATATTCAGAGCAAGTTAGCTGAAAAATTGAAGGTGTAGCTATCTTATTTGGATTTTAAGTACGCGGTTGTTAGCTCAACGTGCTAGAGAAAAGTGCAAAGAAATAAATATTGTAGAGCACTGAAACATGTACATCTTTTATTACTACAGTTGTGCTCAGCTGTGGAAACAGTAGTGACTGATATTCCTGATTCCTTTTGGGAAAAGGAAGTGGCTAAGACTTAGTCAAGACTCCTTCCTCTGTAAAGGACTAGACACGTTTATAGCAGCTAGAACCAGCTTTTTGCATCAGAGAAGAGGTCTGCAGATACATACACCAGAATCAATGCTTCTATTTTTATACTGTGGAAATACCGACCATAAGAAATTAAGTATTTTCTCAAAGTTGAGCATGAAAAATTTTCAATACTGTCATGGTGATAGCCATCTTCTGCACAGGTTCCTACTTAATTTTAAGAATTATTTAATATTTTTCTGTGACTGTTCGCTGTCTCCAGCCAACCAGTTATCATTCCTCTGATTGAGCACAGTTATGAAAGCCTCAAGCTTTTTGTCTTCCTTTTCTACTTTAGAATCCTCATTCATCTATGTTAATGTCCAACTATATTGAATGCAGACCTATGGTAGCATAGTAGATTCATAGTTTTGATTTATGAAAATTCTAAATGATTGCACAGATTATAATTCTGGTATTGTCTAAAAAACTCAGCAATCATGCAGAAGCTGAGGGCACAATACCATGATTTCACTCCAGCCAGCAGCCAAGCCCCAGGAGCTGCTCACTCACTCCCCCACCAGAGGGGCTGTGGAGAGAATCAGAAGGGTAAAAGGGAGAAAAATCACGGCTTGAGATAAAGCCACTTTAATAGGGACACCAAAAGCCATGCACTAAACAAAGCAAAACAAGGAATTCATTCTGTGCTTCCTGAGGGCAGGCAGGTGTTCAGCCATCTCCAGGAGAGCAGCGCCCCATCCTGTCTAATAGTGACTTAGAAGACATATGTCATTACTCAAGATATCCTTCCCTTCCTCCCTCTTGGCCCCACTTTATGTACTGAGCATGATGTCACATGGTTTGGAAATCCCTTTGGTCAATTGGGGCCAGCTGTCCCAGCTGTGCCTCCTCCCAGCCTCTCATGCACCACCAATGTGGAAAGACAAACAGCAGATGTCCTTGTCTCTGTGTAAACCCTGCTCAGCAATAACAAAAACATCTCTGTATTATCAACACTGTGTTCAGCACAAATCCAAAATATAGCTCTGTAACAGCCACTGTGAGGAAAGCCAGCTCCACCACAAAAAACCCCCCAAAAACCATAGCACACACATCATATCAATTTTCTGACTGTAAAGTCACTACTTTTCTTAAGAGAATGAAGTGACAGACCTGATCAGACTTTACAGTTTACATCTAGATAGAAACACGATTGGCCTAATTTGTATTATATATATTTGCCATTATACAGAGGTGCCTTCAGATGTCTTCCATGGTCCTGTGCAGACTCCAGATAAAACAGTCTAAGAACTTGCTCCCTTAAATGATTGACTTGATTAGACTGAAGTAAAAATAAAAGGTGGAGGAATGGAGAGGAGGATGTTGTGTTGATTTCAGCAAGAGTTCACCCTTTATTACAGTGAGAAATGGTGAAACTTCCTTGAATTAGTGCTCTCACCAGCACTAATCTAATACTGACAACAGAATTTCTCTAGTCTTCCCTTGTACCTGGAGTTTCTCTTTGAATAGTCTGTCAAAATGAGCTTTTCTCATGCTTTAATCATTTTCACAGCATTCATATTAGCTTTTCACCTTTGTACTTATCTTTAGTTCACACCATTCTAGACAGATACCAGCTCATATTTAATGTGGAGCAGTGTTCCCAGAAAAATGGCACAGCATGCAGGAGAACAGAGAGCAGCACAATGTGGACCCACTGAGAATGATGAGTCAAGTGACAGAAAAGCCTCTGCAATCCACAAGATGCCTCATCATCTCCAACACAGTCAGCCCACGCTACAGCTTTCTAGTCGATATCTAATGGTCAACAACTGATTTGTGTCTCCTAGCTAAAGCTTTCGCCAGCAGTCTGTGTATTGCTCAGGAAGAAAAACAAAAATAATTTGAATAGGTCTAAAATAAAATAAAATAAAATAGCCTTTCAGAGTACAGACTGCCTTTACTTAATTTGCATGTTACAATAAACTAAAAGATGCTTTTTAAAACTTAGGTTACAGGATCACAAGAAAAATTTTAATTTTATTGTATATATTTAGTAATGTCTGAGGGACAACTGTAGGATAAGAAAAATAGCAAGGGCTTTGAAAACAGCACAGTGTATCAAGATAAAAGTCATACTGTTAGCAGAAACCTTCCAAAATGTGAAAACAATATCTAAAAAACCCCATTGGGATTAGATCTGAATGCTGACCTACACTTTTTGTTATCTATTAGATTAGGAATTAGGAATCACAGTAAAGGAAGTTCAATTATTTTTTGATTCCCTGATGGCAAAGTATGGCCTTTCTTGCTGTCGTTCTAGACACAGATGCTAGAATTAGAAAATAAGAAAGCAAGAAATGTTTTGACATTTAAATTCTATTTCCTGTATTTTGGATTGACAATATGGACAGTCAGAAAGTTGTATTTTGAACAACTGTTAGATTACAAAGCTGTGAAATAAATTCTATTTCAAGAATAAATGAACCCTATGCTGCCATTTCTCAAGGAAAACACTTCTGAAAATGTTGAGGTTTTGAAAAGGGCAACATCACTTCCCACTCTCTGGGTTTTGTTTGGTTCATTGGTTGGGTGGTTGTGGTTTATGATGGTTTATTTTCTTCTGTAAGAAAGCCAGTTACCACTAGCTTTCCTTAAATGATACCCACCCCTTTTTTTGCACCTTCTTGTTCCCTTTGTTACGGTACAATGCCAGGTTTCCGTGTTTATATCAACACTTACCACTCCAGCAGCTGGCTGAGGCATGCCCTGAACTCCACCTTGCTGCTTTGGCTCCTCAAAATTGCTGCTGCAGTCCCAGCATTAAGACATAGTGTCAGTTTGAGGTTTGAAAGGAAGGGGCCTCCCCAGCACCACAGGTACATACATTCAAAGCTCACCTGTGAACAGTCCAAGATCTGATCTTTTGAAGCCCAGGGTTGTTTGTGGTCTTTTTTTTTTATTCTGTACGGTCTCAAGGACCCTGAAGAGGGAGTCCCGTGGTAGCTGCTGGCTGCCCAGTTGTCCTAGCTGCCTTAGTCGGGGATGGTTTGTTATCCCATTTTTGGGGGTCTTTGATCTTTTTTGCTTTGTTTGTGCCCAGGGCTGGCATCTGTCCCTGTCCTCCCTGGCTCCTCTCCTGTCCTCTCCTCTCCCTCATACCTCTACCTTAACTTCCCTCTGAAATCTGTGAATAATGATAATTAGCCCTTTTATGTGCATAATTTTAGTGAGAAAAAGAATTAGAGGTGTTATTACTTATGTAGTGCCACAAACAAAATACGCTGTGGCAAAAAAATATACTCCCACGGCTTTCTTGATTTATTTCTTTGGCAGACATTAGGAAAACAAACATGAGGTTAAAGACTCTTTATGTTGAAAATAGCATAGCTTTTCTTTTGCAGTCTATTTTGCTCTGTTCTTTTTTTTTAATATTAAGTTCATTTCTATATTAAGATTGACAGATTTTCTACTTTATCAGAAAAATTCAGTGATTGACTATCTCAACATTTTCATTTTACAAATGCAAAATGTAGATTTCAGATAAAGCACTAAAAGCACTATTGAATCTAAGCAGCATTTTTTTCTCATTTTCCAAAGAGGCAGGAAAATTAACCACAGGTTTGTGTGGCATACAAGTGAACACAAAGAAGGAATATGCATTGTTGTCTCGTGAATAGGTTTGTCACATTATTATCTAGAGCTTTTGTCTAGTGACAGTGGAGCATCATAAAAATACTAAATGTAGCAAAAATTTATTGTGCTATGAGATCTAATCTTTGTCTGCATATAATTGCCTTATTAAAAGATTTGCAAGCTTACTCCTTCTGCAGTTCTGAAGTTAGCCAAGAAAACCATGTTGTTAAGAAACTCTAATCCTTGTAATATGGTAATAGTGTGTAACTTAAACTGGAATTTAACACTACAGCCCTCTAATACTGTAGCAATGGTAAAGATGCTTCCAGTGCTGTCACTGAACCTGTAAAATGCACTTTGCAGGAGGCTTCTTCTCCTTCCACCCCATCTGCGGAGTAAGTCTCATGGGCAGTGCCACAGGAGCTGTGAATGCAAACATGAGAATCCCATTTATTCTGTAATAGATATTACTTGGCACCTCCTATTCTGTCTCCTGCTTTGGAACTGTCTGCAGCAGCCCGTAGAGCATGAATGGGACAGGATCCTCCCACTCCCCCAACTTCTCTGATCCCTGGCTCCCAGCAAAGTCACAACCCAGCAGCAGGAGTGAAGTAATCACACCTTTCTGCTGCCAACACCCACTGCAAATTGTCAGCTTTCATAAATAGAATGACCGGATGAAACATTTCTTTCTGCCCTTCAAATAATTTCCTTTTATTTATTGTGATGGTTACTTTGTGATTGTAGGGAAGGCATGGGACTGCTACCCTTAGCAACAAAAATGATTACTTTTTTTTTTGCAGATAAGGCAATGAGGCATAATGCAAGTTTCCCTACACAGAGCTGTGTTAATTCAACTCATGCTTGGCCTGGGTACACCATCCTTTCTAGCCCAGAGAATAAAAGCCAGCTTTCTTGTTCTCTCTGTCCTACGTGCCATTTCAGAAACATGGGTTGCTTTACAGCTTTGGTTTCTGCTCTTATTTTCACCTTCAAAACTTAAAAGCATTGTTTTGGCAGCAGTCACATACAAAAATTTTGGTATTATGGAATCTAGCCTAAGAACATTTTACTTCTTCATAAATATATTTTCCCTCCAAGCTAATCAAGACAAACTAGACAAAGACTTGTGAATACTATATCCCATGCTTTAACAGTACAGTGAACATCTACTTCCAGAATCACAAATATGACAAGCACAATGAAATCTGAAAACTAGGCATTCATGTATGTGGTTATTAATTTAAACCTTTTGCCATCCCACACAAACTAAAAGAGTGCAGGTTTTTTCGTTTTTCTCTTTATTTGTTATATACCCAAATGTAAATTTAGCCAAATGTCTAATTCACACAATGAGAATCAGATGAATACAAGAGATTAAATACAGATGTAATGACTTCTTATTGCATATAGATGGCATATGAAGATTGAAGTGCTTTAATAAATATCTGATAATCTTACTTTAAATTGGGCACTTACAATCCACTTTTAATTAGCATCAAGAGGACGTTCAGTAAAATATAATCTTAGAAGTTATTTACAGGTCACGCAACCTGTACTTACAAAGCTGCCTTTTTCTGACAAGGAATTGAATAAATTGTAATGAAAAGTTCATAAATATTGTTTTTATTTGTATTTTATGTGACTATGTGTTAGTTATATAAGACCAAGATACAAAAACATGTATAAATAGTAACCAGCATCTGTGTAAAGGAAAGTTTTCATGTCCATGCCAGTTTTCTTATGTCAAGTTATGGGTAGAAGGTAAAAAAATATCTCTGTGGGAAAGTTTGAATCTTTTTGGTCCAAAGCAGTCTGGGCATGACTTTTCCATGTTCTTTTTGAAATAGGTGAGACTGGCTGTTGTGAGAAAACTGAATACTCTGCATCTCAGCCGAGGTCTTTGATATCCAAGAATAAGATAATTTGTGAAAATTTTCTATGTAAACCTGGTATGAATTTTGCAAAACTACAAGAATAAAACAAAATTTCTGTCTTGCATTTCATCCATGCTCATTCCCACCACATACTTCTCTGACTGAAGTATCGGGCTCTGCTTTGGGATCATCATCGTTCAGGCGTTTTCTATCAGAAAGAAGAAAACTCTACTTACAAAACAATTTAGAAATTATGCAGTAATTGCAGTAGTTCAATATTACGGAGTTATTATCTCTGTCCAATCAAAACCTGGGTTCTGGTGTATATAATGAAGTGGACAGTAAATGAAAACAGCACAATCTGTCTTTCTGTCTCTACAAATCCATCACTCAGAGTGATAAAAATCAGCTACAATTATTTTTTTCGAATCACTTACTAATATACTGAAATAAAAATGTTTAAAAAATTAACAAAATTCTATTGAAAATAGGTCTCACACTGCAATAAATGTCCTGGGAAACCTGGCAGAACCAGTGAGTTTTGAAAAATGGAAATTTCCCAGGTGCTTAGACTGATTGTTTTTCAGGCTATGTCCCCAAGACAGGAAGAGAAATGCAAGATTTCAAATGTTCAGATTTTTCTTTCAAATGGAATACAATCTCCTTTCCCTTTTCTATTTTTTTTAATAATAAACAAACATTCATCACTCACCTTGTTGCACTGACACAACAGATACATGACGAGCACACAGCCAAAAATTGAAGTCCCAAAGCTGTCAGAGGAACAGTGCCAGTGAACAGTAAAATTGCCAAGAACTTTGTCTGAGAAGAGTAGCCACAACACACAAGCAGTCTGGGCAAAAAAAACCAGATTTTGCTGTGCAGTGAGATAAAGCAGCAAAGTAAAAAACAAAAACCAAAAAACAAAAAACCAAAAAAAAACCCCCAAAAAAAAACCAAAAACAAAACCAACCAAACAAAAAACCAAAAAACCCCACAAAACTCCAGAGTGTAGAAGTCCTGAATTGTTATCATGATTCTAGGATAAGTCAATATTCATGGTACTGTCGTGGTAATTTTCAACAGTTTTGTCAAAGAATTTTCCAAAACTTAAGCCGAGAGTCTTAGCTGCCACACCAGGAAAATTTAATACCAGGAAGCAAATAATTGAATGAAGTTGTTGAAAATTTCTAACTATACAATGTGGCCAAACACCGCTCCTAAAAATTTGAACTAAGTCATGTTCTGAATAAACAATAAATGTGATCAACTGTATTCTGCACAAGAGCTATGAAAAAAATGCATTGCTACACTAAGCTTTTTTAAATGTTATTTCATTTCATCATAATAATTTAGTAGCTATTTCTTCAACAACTGTAATTATCACTCAGGCACATGTGATATGCTTGGGGACAAATAATTGATATTTACATATTTAATCCTATCATCAGAAACCTGCTGACACAGATTTCCATTAAAATAGTAACACCAAAGCATTGGCCTTTAGCTCTAAAATTTAACATTTTAGAGATCACCTCCCTCATTTATAAAACTATGTTGCTCAATACTCCTTATCTGCTTTCAAAAGATTGTCCTATTTTCCCTACACCAAGTTCACACAGCCTGTTTTTCCTACATGGGAAAAACTACACTGAAACAAGATTGGAGAACTTTTGCTTACATTTATTTAATCCATCCCACAGAAATACATGGCTACTTTAACAACTTATGTGAACAGGAGAAAAAAGTTTTAAGATTTGCTAAGCCAAAATAAGCCAAGTTCTGATGCAGAGGGTGAGTGCAGGGAAGGGCTGGAGTTAAGATGAGGTGAAAGTGATGGAGAACATCTACAACCATGCAAGGCAGCCACTGGTAACTCTGAAACTTTGAGTCAGCTCTTACATTTCCATTTGTTGGTGGTTTTAGAAGGGGAACTTAGGAGTGAGTGCCCCTGGAGTTTCCTGCTTACAGAGCTGTGATTTCCACACTCTCAGCCTATGGATGTGAGTTGGTGGGTGTCCATGTACAAAGATGAAGTATTAATATATGAAAAAAAATATGATTCTTCTTTTTTTTCCCCTCTGTATGGGAAAGCACGCACAACGTCAATAGTTTGAAATACTATGCTTGGATAAAACTATTTTTAAAAATGTTTATTTGTTTATCAAAAAATTTAGAAGAGATTGTATTGCAGCACTTGGGGAAAGCAATGACAGTTCAATTCCATGACTTTTACATCTGTCACCTTGTTATTGCCCGTTAGTTCCAAATTTTATTATTTTCATTATTATTATTTTCATTATTTTATTGTTTTATATAGTTTTCATATGACTACAACTTTCAGTTTGATGCACTATATTTTGACTTTTAAAGGACTGCAGACTTTTCAGAGCAGGCATATTGTGTGCCTCTGTGCATAATGTATCCAGCTGACCACTGCTCCAGCTTCAATTAGGAATGTGAATACAGTGTAAGAGGTAGAGCAGGTTGTGTATTTAAGAGGGGTACACATAGCAGACCTGTGCCCCTCTTCATTGTACCACATCACCTCAGCAATTTCAATTTATGTTCACTATTACTACAGTGGCAGAAACAAATTTTGGTTACTGAAGATTCAGCTTTGAAATCTCTCTTTTAATGACTTTACCTAACAGCACATTAGGTATCAGTTGTCTGTAGTACAGAGCACCACAAGTATTTCAAAGTCTTAATTGTCTTTGTCAACACACAGACTTTTACAGATTTAGAATTAATCTAACAGCACCAGGAAAGGGGCCTGAAACAAGCTAGTATAAGCTCAGCTACAAAGGAACTGGGTGTTAAAATTTCGTTTTTGGTAGGGACACAAAGGCATGGCAATTCTGCAAATTTCTGAGATGCAAATTTTAAGGGTAAAGCATTTATATCAGTGATATGAATAAAAGGGCAGATCTGAAAAGTCATGTAAAATCAAATTTTTATACGCAGCCACTGCCTAGATGAGTTTAGAGTCTGGCTGTCAAAGGTCATATAGACCTAGAGAGTTTGCAGGTACTCAGTGCTTTGGCAAAATAAGGACCTATGAGTTTCAAGCCGGAAAAAAACAAAAGAGAGAGGACAAACAATAAATGATAGATCAAAAATGTGGGCATACCACATATTTCACAGTTTCAAAGTGAACAAAATCCTAGGTCTTTCTGGTACACTGCAATGCTTGATTTCTGAAAAAGAGCATCTTTATGACCCTCTGTGAAAGAAGAAGGATGAATAACTAATGTTGGAGAGGTTTCCATAAAATTAGATTTTGGTCTTTCATAATACAATGATAACTAGAGGATATTTCCTAAGTCACAAAGGTTTTTTGGCATCTATTCAGCTGTGTTAAGGGAAATTGTGGGCTTGTTCTATTATTCATACTTAGCTTGTTGAGCTCTTCTTCTAAGGTGTAATGTCTGACTTGTTATATGAGTTTGAGAGTATATTACCAGAATTGTTTTATTAGCATAATATATGGTGAGGATAGACTTTTAATTTTAATCCTTGTTTTCCCCTAGGCCAATTATTTTTATGTTAAATATATTTGAAACTATACTTTTTCAAAACTATGAGCTATTGGTATACTTAGTGTTTTAAAAGTATATGAAGCTGTAACAAAGACAAGAGTCACACAATCATATGTAGAAAATAGTATAAAAATTCTTCTGTCTCTAATGGGTACACTTCTAAAATATAAGCATGGAGATTTGAATTGACAGACAGGTTGCTTACAGCTCTAAATATGGCACAATATAAATTCAGACACACTTAAATAAATATGCTTTTTAGTATCTGTTTCAGTTACCACAACCAGTTTGGATGTCAGCAACAATGTATGAGCCAAAATAAAAACAGTGGGTAGAAGAAAATTGGTGCAAACAGACTGGCATCTACCAACTTGCAGATGCTGTGGTTTGCTAACTATCTCACTATTTTGGCAGAACATGGCATGTATCCAATGCAAACTTATTTTCTTAAAAAACAAACAAGCAAACAAAATGCAGAGCATAATGAGACCAAGCAACATAAGTCCATATCTCTGCTACTGTTCAGAACTCTGTTTCTTCTATAGAGACATCAAGACATTGACATTATAGATGTATTAAAAATTCTCCTTTTTATGTGCACTTTTGGTTGTTCTGCAAAAGACCAGTAGCTTTAAAGATGCTGCTGCTTGGATCGCTACAGTTAATACAAAAACAATATTAAGACTGGAGAAACAGGAATTTATGAAGGCAGGATGCTTTTTGATTATTTGTAAACATAACCATAGCCTTTAATTAATCCATTTTGAGTTGTTTATCTCAGTCCATTACAGGAAGAGCTCTGAATGGCTTTGGTAGATTAAGCAACTTCATTTAAGAGCAGTCATAAATCTACTAAAGTACACAATCAACACAGTGAATAAAGAGGGTATCCACACTGCTCTTTAGTCCTTCTGTCCTCAACCTCACAACCCCTGGTGAATTATGACCAAACGCTCACAGAAGAATTTTCCTAGGAATTGCTATCCTCAACCAAGCCAGAAAAAGCAGCAGCTGATTCACTCCTGTCACTGTGTGCACCAGCCATTCCAGAGCATTGAATGACAGAAGATAAGTGAACCACAGGACTGAAATCGCCTCTCCGCATTCGCAGGGCTGGCACATTCACAGGGATAAATCTAAATTTACACTGGGCCCTATGAATAAGGCTGAGTTAAGTTTCATTGCCCCAGGGGAAAAAGTACTAATATAGAAATTGAAACACAACAGTTGCCCACAGTGTACTTGCTCAAATATCAAGAAAAATACTGTAATTTCTTCAACTGACTAATATTATTTCATCTTCAGAATACATAAGTGACATAAGTCATTTAAATGGGATTAATTCAGGCCAGCACAACTTTATTGGAAAGCAGACGGACTAGATTATTGTGCTGCTTCAACCTCTATTTCAATGAAGGAGAAAGCATAAAACATATCAGCTGAAGCAATGGAGTGCTAAAGACAACAGAAGAGAAATATTTCATGCTGCATCAACAAACAAACAAGCAAACAAAATGTTTACTTCTTTCTCTCGATCAGCATGCTCTGACACTTCATCATCATTCATAAAACACATGCACATATGCCAAAGAAATAGTAAATTGGAAGGAAACTGGGTAGAATGCTGGAAGCCATCTTAAGTGTAATTATCAAGAAACCTTTCACAGTAACAAAGATCAATCTTGAACAATGCACTCAAAACCATCACCTCAAACTCTGTGAGGGTAGGTGTTCTCTTTAAAGGTGTATCCTTTAAACATGAACATGAACTAGGGCTCTGCTGAGGAACAGAGAAGGAAACTCTGAGGAAGTGACCCATTGCACAATTTGTCCTATGCCTGAGTATTCCACACTGAACAGAAACAGCAATTCTGCAACGTGCTCCTTGCTCATACAGCACTCATGCATTTGGTCCTCTTCTGTTTCATAAAACTTCTAAAAGATGTGTAAAGAGTGAAAAGTTTTGAACGACCTGGGGCCCTCACCACGGAGAAGCCAAGGGTGAATGACCATTGGGACATCACTGGATCCACAGGTGGGGAGCATTTTCTGCTTGACCTCTCCCTCCCCCTCTCCCTCCTCTGCCAATCTCCCACTCTCTCCCTTTCTCCCTCCCTCCCTCTGTCTCTCCTGTCCCCATCCCCTCCCCCCGTTTCTTTCTGCCTCTATCTTACATTCCTAGTTGAATAAAATCTGCATTATTGACTTTGCCGTACGGTTTCAGTCCCGCCTTACTTTGGGCAGAGGCCTCTCTCACTAGTCAGATCTTAGCAAGGGGGTCAGCCTGCTTCACCCTGGCCTCCACCACGGGCTGCAGGGGAATCTCTGCCCAGCGCTGGAGCACCTCCACCCCTCCTTCTTCACTTGCCTTAGCGTCTGCACTCCGCCAGCTGCAATATTTTTCTGCACTGTAAAAGTTTTTCCTATTCTATCCCAAAGGTGACACCGCTGGTGTCACAGATACATCTTGGAGCCCGCTGGCTTTGGATGCATTGGACACAGGAGAAGCTTCTAGCAGCTTCTCACAGAAGCCACCCCTACAACACTTCCTACAAAAACATTGCCACACAAACCCACTACAGGATTTTCCATACTGAAAAAGTCAAGAATGTATCATTTTCCTGTAATAAATGTATAACCTGCAGCAGTGAAATTAACTATTGTTTGATAGTTAACTGTTTTTACTTTTTAGCCTCTTCTTTCATTTTACTTATCATTATTCCTGGAACAATTTTAAAATCCTTGTGTAAAGATCAATGTTTTTTCTATTTCAGCATTAGTTCTCTGGTAGTTTTTTATTCAGCATTAGTTCTAATTAGTTCAATTAGCATTGTCACTGCCCTGTTTGGTGCAGCATTTTGAGTAACCAGAAGGTTTTAAACACACCATTCATCCCACACATTTGTATAGATGATAACATAACTGTGCCACCCACGCACAAGTAAAACTTACTGTGTATGATATTGTAATAACTACTGTAACTGTACTACTACTACTAGTAATAGTAATTGTAATGGACTGGAGAGAGAGAGAGGAATAAAAGCCAGGAAAGACAACTGGTGAATACAATTGCTGATGACCAATGCCCAGCTCACTCCTGAGCAGTGAACAGCTGCTCCTGGTCAACTCCCCCATTTAAATAGCTGGCATGAGGAGCATCCCTTTGGCCAGTTCAGGTCCCCTCTCCCAGCCATGCTGCCACCCACATTCTTGTGCAACTCCCCACTGGCAGAGCATGAGCCACTGAAGAGTTCTTGACTCAGGATAAGCAGAGCCCAGCAGCAGCCAAACCAGCAGTGTGCTGCCAACATCATTTTCACACTGAATCCAAGCCACAGCATTGTCCCTGCTGCTAAGTGGAAAACTCTATCAGCTGAAACCAGGACATTGGACATACACTGGACAGCTCTGAGGAAATGCTGTTTTCAGTTAGACACCTGTGGACTTTACCAGGATAAGGGCAGCTTGGGAAATGTGGTTATAAGAAACCAGTAGTAGCTTAAAAATCTAAATTAATTCAAATCCAAGGAGAATAATAATGAAAACTACATTTTAATGCCTATTACAAAGTTTGGGGCTCAAACTAAAATCTCACTAAAGGTCTGTGGCTTTTTAACAAAGATCTTATTGTGTTTTGAATGTGCACATTATCAGTTTCATTACAATTCTGCAACCTTAATTATTCAGAGTATTCATTAATTATTAAGAAACACCTGTTAGAAAAAAGAGAATTCTGGATAGAGAGAATGTCCTTATTTTAGGAATTCAAAACTACGCAGCTAGAGTGCTGAAGTATCTTTAGGCTGTTGATCTGAGGTGAAAAAGAAAAATTTGGTCCGAAGGGAACACTTGAGTGTTTATATTAACATAAAACCACAACATGTCAGAGAATGGGGCTTTCCACATTTGTGTGGCAAGCTCATTGTCCTCCAAACTAAGCCACTTTTCCAACATACTGTGAAGAGTGAGTTTTGTTTAGCTTAGGAATTCCATCTTAGAAAAAAAGTCTTGTAGTCTGCAGAGAAAAAAAAAATTTATTTTCCCTCCTTTCTGCTTTACCTCTGAATATGATTTCTGAATTAAATATAATCACAGACTTTGGGTCTGAAGTGAGGATGGAAATTAATAGCTCTTCTTATTGATCCTTCACACTTTGTAACCACTCACTAGAGTACTCATGACATGGTCACTTGGCTATGAAGTCCTGCTGCATTCAGACTCTCACACTAAACCCAGCACCACCTGCAGCGTGCTGCCTCTCAGCAGCAATTCACTTTCACTCACAAACCAATTTTGTTGTGGCCTGAAATGCAAAGGGAAATCTTGGCCTTGTGACAGTCAGCCAGGATTTTGCCAACAGATTGTTAGGTTATGGGTTCATTGACTCTTCCTGCCACCAACTCTCTTATATCAAGATGCAGTGAAACTAAAGCTGAAGGGATATTGAGCCAGATTTTCATGTGGCAGATGACCAGATGTGTATTTCATGCACTCTTTCAACTCCTTCTCTGACTACTCTAACTTCAAACCATCCTGCAAGGAAATTAACTGTGTGTGCTCATACAACCTGTTTACACACTTCTTAGTTTCCCCCTCCTCAAAAGCCTGGTCAACCAGTAGAGTATGGCCAAAAGCCTGACTTCAGTGCCTTCAAAGTGCTTCTGTCAGAACAAATCACCACATTAAGTCATGTCACTAATAAATCATAGGACTTTTAAAAATGTAATTTGAAAGTAGTGGGTTTTTTTCTGAAGAACACTAGGTGCTTTTAATCCTAGTGGTAATCTTTTGTGATGCTATATCAAAGACTTCTACACAGAGCACAACTTTATTACTAATATACATAGAAAACAAACATGTGAGATAGAAAGATGTGCATTCATACACTTTTGCAGATATGGCCTGGTACTCACCTTTGGTAGTAACTTCTGTAACACAATAATTAGATAAATTAACAAATGCATCAATAGTAGGCTTTGTGTATTATGTGGGGGTTTTAAAATTTTTCCTTATTTTCTGTGCCTATTGCTTAAGCTTCTAAGTATGTCCAGCACATATTTAAATTAGTGATGGGAGCTGGCATGGAGGCAAGAAAGAATTTGTTTTTAAAATTAAGAAGATCTTCAAAGACCTGTGATTTTTTTTCCACGTATTTCAAATACATATAAAATCACCTGGAGCTCTTTTTCAGATTTTCATGTTTCAATAGGAATCCTAGTGATGATGGAAATAGATTTTCTCATTGATTTTGCCTTGGCTTACCCATTTACAAAATGCAAGAAAAAAAATGCACTTATCTCACAAGACCAAGACGACATCAACAAAAGTTAATTCTAAGATGTTTGAGTGAAAGGCACTTTGAAACTAAAAGATAGTTTTACATTAGACACTAAATACTTGAACTGTGTAACCAAAATGAAACAAATGTGCCAGTCTATTTACTTGTCTTTAAATCTTGCCTTGTCTAAAGGCAAGGACTTGTCTTCCAAAAAGTTATCTTTCATCACAATGCTTGTAAGTTTATCTTCTAAAGGAAAAAATGGAAGTCCTAAGATTATAGGTTAATGTGAAAAATTCCTCCAGCACCAGAGTCTCATGTTGATGACTGTACACGCAGTAATGCACATTTCTAACTGCAGTCCTCCTAATGGGCCTGCCTCCTCTCCTCTTCAGCAAACAGCCTCCAAAGTGTCTTAAGCAATTCCTGAAAGAGAAGAAGCTCTTTGCCACGCAAACAGATAGAAAGGAGTGAACCACATACAGGTATTTCTCATTATGATGAAAAGCATTCCCATAAGGTCTTTTCTTATCTAATGGATGCGGAATGGAAGGAGAGGAAAAATAAAGGCAAAGTTATTTCTCAAATATGGTAGTATGATTCACATGCTCCTTGGTAATTGTTACAACAGATAAATAATGCAATCCTTCAAATCCTTGACAATTTGGATCAGCCACCAGCTACATGTTGTCTCATCTGTTTATTTATTTTCTGGGTGAAAATTTCTTTTGGATTTTATAGTATTCTGACTTTTTAACTACATTTCGTGTTTTCACAATTAGTGAGGTTGTTCCCTTAACTCAACTCAAGACGGATGGCCCTGGAGGACTGACATGGAACAGCAGCTGGAAGGACCAAACTGAAAGTTAGCACACTTCCTACTCAGGTGCTCCCAGGTTAACACAGGTACAACCTGCTGTAACAGAGTCACTGGCATTTTTTTCCCTCCTACATTTCCTTGAATGCGAACTTTGCAGGCGTGGACATTCACAACAGTAGCAGTTGCAACATCACAAAACAAGAGAAATCAAATACATCTGCTAGGAGGAGTGAGGGGAAAGATGGCTCCCCCTGACCCCCATAAGGACATGGAGCAGAGTGAATCTCACCGCATTTTAACAACTGCCCTTGGTGCAAAAGGAGTGGAAACTAAGGATGTGGCATGTGTATCATTATGCTGAGTAAGTACATTAGAGATTCATCAGGTCATGCTGTTGCACCATCAGCTATTGTCACAAAGATGCCACAATGAAATGGTTTTTTAGCTCTCTGGAGAACTGTTTGATGACACAATGTATTTCCTACTGCTTAAGGGTGAGTGCCTCTGTGTTTAGAATAGGAATTTTCTAATTAAAAAAAATTACATCTTTTATTCTGACTCTGGTACCCCTGTCATGTACCCCTGTGGTACCTAAGGATGTCCTGGTCCCAAGGCAGAAGAGAAAATTTGAAACTGCTTACAAAGGACCCCAAAATGAAAGACACAAAAACCCCCACAACCCCTATCATTTCAATTAGGAAACACACATCCTTTTCTGCCACAGGTGTGCCTATAACTCAAGCAAGCAGTTCAGCTGCACTGGGGATGGTAAATCAACATCACAAATTACAAAGAGATATATAAAGCAGAAAGCCTAAGTGATCTCATCCTGGCAGAAAGCCAAGACTAAATATTTATAATTTACTAATACTCACTTTCCAGACTTCAGAATGAAGACATATTTCCATCCAAATCCAGACTGAAAAATAAGGCTCATCTAGATATTTATTTATTTATTATAATTGTATTAATAAAATAAAACACTTTATCTATGGACACAACAGATTCTTGGCAAGTTAGATCTAAAATATGTTCATATACATGAACTGATATTAAAATGTTACCCATTTTCTTAGGGAATATAATAAGAAAAACATAGCAAATGGATTATATTCTGATGATATTTGCAGTGGCTGATTAAAATCTGAAGGCATGACATTTGCCTAGAAGCTAATGAGAAACTAATTGTTCTTTGTTTGTCATATGTTACATAAATAACATCGACCCAAAAACACAGATTGTGAGAGCACAAAATCTGTTGAAACAGTGAAGACAGATATGCAAATGGGAGACGTATTTTTTTCGAAGAATTTTGGCTTTGAAATATCTCATAATCAGACATTGTAATCACTCATGAAACCTTATATCTATAGTTCACTCAGGTTCAGCTACATGTAAACTGGTATAAAACTCAGAAAAGGAGGTGAATAAGAACAACCTCCAATAAGAAGAACAAAACTATCTCAGTCAGAAATTTAGGTAACCCATGGTAGTAAACGTGCTGGTATATTATTATTATTTTTATTCTGAAAATAATTTATCCATACAACAATAGGATAATCAAAGAGAAATCCTTACCATCTACATATTGTTCTATGTTAATTACATTTTTTTTCATTCTCCACATTTTTCAGGGACAGAAATCTTGTCAGTGTAAAGGTTTCCTTTTCTTAAAAGATGCAAACATCCTGATCTCCTCAAATTCCAGACAATAGTGAGGAAATTCACTAGTTTTCCAACTGTGTTCAGTAACTTAAAAGTGGGCAAACACAGAAGCAGGATAGAGAGGCACACAGGAATCTAAGACCAAACTAATGAAAACTTACTTTCAATTCAACACCCACTACAGGGTACAGTGAACTCTCCCTGGACTTAACAGGACACAGCATTAATGAAGCAGAGTTCTTGTAAAAGCTTCAGAGAGACTGGGGACATTATGAAATACACAGAGAAGAACAGGGCTTTCAAAAATTTTTGAAAAGTATTTGCTCTTGCTAGCACTGCAGGACTTTTAGATGGTCTTTTGGAGCAAACATGCCCACTATACACTTTCTAAGTAAAAAAATAAGAAGGATAGTATTGCTCAAAATAACTTCTTTTTTTTTTTTTTTTTTAAGGAAAACACTTTAATAATTTCTTCCATCATGAACTGTTCTCTTCTTTACCACATTCCTGTACAGACACCTAATGCTGAACACAGCTTTGTCCACAAAATGCTTAGGGACTTTGTTGAGGCCTTTTTATTTCTCCTAACATTTAATGGCAAGCTGTCATCCCCTGTCATTTTGCCTCAAAAATGAGCCTTTGTGGAAGAGCAGACCATCATTTCCACGTGCTATAGGTGGAATGAGCCTTCCTCCAAACAAACATTGACCACTCTGTCCACAGGTATGAACTGCTGTAGGGATCAGCACAATGACTTACTTGGAAAACATTAGACTTGATTCTCACCTCTCAGGTTCTCTGGAAAAACTGGGGTCCAAAACCTGAGTTCTCCACCGTGGTTACCATACAGCTTGTGCATTGGATATACCTTTATGCATGAGAATAATTCTATTTTTAAAGTATTCATCGTGTGTATATAATTTTTAGAAATAAACTGTTTGGGGTTTTTTTGGTATGCTGCTCTCCAGCTCAGACAAAGAGAAATGCAAATAATAAAAGCAAACTGTAATTTCTTACTTTTCCATAGATTCCAGGATCTCAGCAAGGTCAATAATAGTGTACTTGTGGTGCCTATCAGAGATGGGAAAACAACAGATAGAAGACAAGCTAGGGTAAACAAAGGACTTTCAAGAATTTCAAGTCCATTTGATTTGCTTTATCTAAACTCACACCACAAAGCAAAGGAGTGAAATGTGCCCTTGTGCTAGCACAGGGATTTATGACTTCAGAGGAGCTCAGAGGAGCTGGACAGCCCAGGAGCCTGCGGGGAAGCTGTTGACCAAAGGAGGAGGAGGAGGCAGTAGCGTGAGTTCATGATGTGCATGAAGACAGGAGACAATACTTTCCAGCCAAAGGCCCCTACAGCCATGGGCTCCATGGCCCCATGTAGTCTGAGCTAACAGGCTGTACCAGAGGAGCTGACAGTCTCTGGGAAGGAAAGAACAGCGTGTGGGAGCGGGGGAGTCAGAGAAGGGCGTTTTGCAGATATGGGAGCTCATGTGCCGAGGTGCACGTTGACTCTTAATACTCCACAGCAGCGCTCGGCAGCGAGAAACCTCTCCTGCCAAACGTGCACAAGCAGCATCTTCCGGGAGAGACATCTTGGACTCCTCTCACCGAGCGGCTGCCGCTACACCTGCCCGCCTCCAGCCGCGGGGACGGCGCGGGGCAGCAGGAGGGTGCAGGGGTACCAGGGGCAGGGGATGCGGTGCAGGAGGGTGCAGGGGTACCAGGGGCAGGGGATGCGGTGCAGGAGGGTGCAGGGGTAGCAGGGGTACCAGGAGCAGAGGATGCGGTGCAGGAGGGTGCAGGGGTACCAGGGGCAGGGGATGCGGTGCAGGAGGGTGGCAGGAGTAGCAGGGGGCAGGGGATGCGGTGCAGGGGGTGGCAGGGGGCAGGGGATGCGGTGCAGGAGGGGTGGCAGGAGTAGCAGGGGCGGGGGATGCGGTGCGGGAGGGTGGCAGGAGTAGCAGGGGCAGGGGATGCGGTGCAGGGGGTGGCAGGGGGCAGGGGATGCGGTGCGGGAGGGTGGCAGGGGGCAGGGGATGCGGTGCAGGAGGGTGCAGGGGGTACCAGGGGGCAGGGGATGCGGTGCGGGAGGGTGCAGGGGTACCAGGGGCAGGGGATGCGGTGCGGGAGTGTGGCAGGGGTACCAGGGGGCAGGGGATCGCAGTTGCAGGAGGGGTGCAGGGGTACCAGGAGCAGAGGACGCGGTGCAGGAGGGGTGGCAGGAGTACCAGGGGGCAGGGGATGCGGTGCAGGAGGGTGGCAGGAGTAGCAGGGGGCAGGGGATGCGGTGCAGGGGTGGCAGGGGGCAGGGGATGCGGTGCGGGAGGGTGGCAGGGGGTACCACGGGCAGGGGATGCGGTGCGGGAGGGGTGGCAGGAGTAGCAGGGGGGCAGGGATGCGGTGCAGGGGTACCAGGGGCGGGGGATGCGGTGCAGGGGGTAGCAGGGGCAGGGATGCGGTGCAGGGGGTACCAGGGGCAGGGGACGCGGCGCAGGACAGGGCACGTGTGGCGGTGGGACTCTGCGTGCGGGTATTTGGGTGTGCCAGGTGCGGGCTCCGGCAGCATCATCTCCGGGGCTGGCCCGCCACCCCACATTCCCCCGCCCCTTACTCCGCATGCCAGCAGCCCTTTCTACTTTCCATTTCCTTTTTTTTTTTTTTTTTTTTTTTTTTTTCGTTTCCTGGGGCGGGTGGCAGCGTGGTCCGGAGGGGCGGTGGGGGAGCAGCGCTGGGTGCGGGCTGTGCTCGCCCTCCTTCCAGAGCAGCTCCCCCATCCCCTTCCTGACCCTGGCACAAATGTTCTGAAAACGCAAAAAAATACGCGGGCGAGTGTGTGTGTGTAACTGTGGGGTTTTTCTTAAGCCCGTGACAAAGCGCTATGAGGTGAGAATGGTAAGTGTTTTGGTTTTTTTTTGTTTGTTTGTTTTTTGGTTTTTTTTTCTTTTTCCTTGTTGCAATTTCTTATGGAATCGGGGTTAAAAAAAAAAAATACAAGAAAAAAAATAAAAAACACTCAAACAACCCCCAAAACACCCCAAACGGTGGCAGCAAGCAGGCACTGTCGGTGGTGGGGGGTGAGGGGGAGGAGAAAATTCTCGCAGGTGCCATGCCCCTCGCGTGTAGCGGGCGGGCGGTGTGCCCCCGCGGCTGGTCCGGTGCGGTCCGGTCCGGCACAGAACCCAAACCCGCCTCCCCGCCTCTCCCTGCCGTGCCAGGGGTCGCTTCGCACTCATTTATTGAGTTATTTGATCTGCCGAGTAGGGCTGGTTTTCTTAAGGGATGGATGCTTAGAGCTGCCTGAGCCATCTGAAGAGACAGCAAGTTTCCTCGCTTCGTGACTGCCGTAGGTAACTTCGCTCGTTGCAACATTTAGCAGTAGGTGAGAACTGATGTCGCCTGGTAGACAGTAATAGTTAACTTGTGCCGACCTCATTCTGTGGATATCAGAATAATAGAATATGGGAAGCAGCAGTAAGTATTACTTAACTTCACCATTACTTAAAGCAGTACAGGTAATTTTCAGCAGTTTTAAATCTAGTCAGTATTCTGATGACACTTTTAGGCTGTTGTTGAACGGACCAGAATTTACCTGTAGCCTAAAGTGAAGAACTCTAAAATTAGTCTATTAGAGCAGAAGAAACGGAGAAAAAATGAAGTCTGCCCTGGCTGAGAAGACTTCAGACTATAAGCTTCCTAGCTGTAGCTATAGTAATGGTTGATTTTTTCCTGTGATCATTTATATTTATTAAACAAGGTTTGGTTTGTTTTAATTTTTAGTGTTGTCTATTCAAAGGCAGTCATGTTTAGATTGATATTTTCCACAAATACAGTTAAGGGAATGTTGGTGTATTGCAGAATTAGTTTGCAGTGTCTTCTGTTCAAAAATACTTTTCTTCCTCTGAAAAAGTCAGTAATCTGAAAAATATATGAGTCCATTCAGCTAATATTCATTAGAATTAGTAACTTCTGCACAGGCTGCAGTTAGCTGAACCCTTCTAAGGTGGTAAACCATAGCCAGAAATCTGTGTTTCTTCCTGTCATAAAGGCTGTTTCTACCCCCACATGTATTAATATTTTCCTTTTATAGCAATGACACAGAATTTAAGTGCTGCAAGTATTTATAATTTGTATGCCTTCACTAGTAGCTCACCTTTTATTTTCATCATTTTAAGCGCTAAGCAGGAGAAAAGTGGTGAGCATGGGCGGGGAAGGATGTCAAATTTGTCAGGAAACTCACCTCACTAGAAGGGATCTCACTTCTGTTGCGTTGCTGTTGCTGTTCTCTACAAATGCCATTAAGTTCGTGGGCAGGGAGTAGATCGTTTAGGGGTGCCCGTGGTTACTGTGTTTTTGTATCCCGTCTCACACAGATGCTCGGTGGCAGCAGCCGCCCCTTGTGCTCTCTGCCCAGAGCCCTCCCACTCAGCTGCAGTGCAGAGGCATGAGCAGCACCTTCATTTACCCTCACCTGCATCTGGTTATGGAGATATCACAGTGCATTAGTGACCCTGGATGTTTAAAAAAAAATCCCCAAAACACCACCACCAAACAGAGCAAACAAACAAACAGACAAAACCAAAAAAATAAAGAAATCGAAGAAAGCTGTAGATGAAATTTAACCAAAACTGCTGAAAAAGATTGGCAGCTAAGAAAACTGGAAGACTTGTGGATTCAATATTTGATAGATTTATCTTGCTTGACAGTGGCTAAGGATTTGTTTGTCTGAGTAGATGATTGTAGAGGAAAGGCTTTATTTTCTTCAATTAATTAGAAATACCTAGGGAAAAAACTCTGCATGCTTGTGCAAACACATAATGTTTGCTACCTTCCTGAAGAATATGTGGACGGATGTTCTGCTGAAAGTGTGACTGAAAATCAGAGCAGTGACTGTGAGCAAAATGTACACAGAGACTTCCTGTGTGAAATTACTAGGGGCGGGGTGGGAAGCCCATGTACACACCTTAGAGCAGACAAGTAGGAAATGAGTTTAAATTTTTCTGATATTGCACTTCCTAACTTCAAAGTCCAGCCTTGGTGTGAAAAATGAGAGTTAAAATTGAAGGGCAAGAGCAAAAGTACCAGAACTACATCAAATAGGAAAGATTTTCTTGAAAATTTATGGTAAAGGTGATTTTCTGGAGCTTCCTGGTCACCCTCTTCTCCTTCCTCAGGACTTTCAAAATAATTCTTTGGGATTATTTTCTTCCCAAACCACCTAAAATCTTTGAAAGCCCCTGTCGGTTACTAGATGCCAAGTACCAAAAATGCACAGAAGAAATTGCTATTTATTCTCTTAGGATAATTAACCACAACAATGGTTTCATATTTGAAACACTTAAAAAGATAACAAGAACCTCTTGTTTTAGTGTCTTAATATAATTAAAAAATAAAAGTAAGATCGGTTCTTTCCTTTCTGCCAAAATATTTGTATAACTTCATGAAGTCTTGATCTGTAATACTTTGAACGTTTCTGTTTTGCAGATTGTGTATAATCAAAGCATGAGTTCATATTGAACTACTTGCTAGTTCAATCACTAATTTTCAATGAGGAGTCTCCTCAGAAGAGGGTTTGAAATTTTGGGGGTCAAAGTTCTAAATGGCACTGCTTTGTCTGTTTTTACAGAAGAGATTGAAAGTAATGGAAAAATAAGACTGCAGCTGTTGTGAGGTTGCACTTCAAATAGTGCAGATGTCTGTTAGTCAGAGATACCAGAATGATGTAAAATTCATCTTAGCTTCAGTCATGAAGTTACTGCAACACCTTATGTATTTTAAGCTTAGTGGTTTGCATGCTTAAGTCTACCACATTCTAAGATTTCACGTACAGGAAAATAAAAAATTAAAAAAAGAAAACAAAAACAAATCACATTGCTTTGTTTAGGACATATCTGGTTCTTTTTAGACAAATATAATTAGAACCTAATCTTCCTAACCTAATTGTTTGGTGACTCATATAAGGAAAGCTGTTGACCCAAATCCTGAAAATAATTCTACATGCCTGTAAAGTAGGGGAAAAAAAACCAAAAAAACAAACAACAAAAACAAAACAAAAAAAACAAACCCCAAAAACAAAACAAACAAAAGAAAACCAAAACCACCCCCCAAAACAAACAGAAAACCCCCAACTTTAGACATGCTCTTAGAGAAATGCATATGTCTTTGATTCTCTTTAAAAGTACTGGAGGTATCATGAGTATGCTTCCATTCTCTATTTATAACAGGGTATTGGAGGATGCACTTGCACAGATACATGCCTCATACTTAATGTGGAGAACTAAACATTTTTAATTTTGCCTAGTCCTTGAAATTAAAACCTTTATCATCATGGAAGTGCAAAGCACATTATAATATATACTTAAGAGCTTTAAGTCACCAAGCCTTTTGAAACCTCAGTGCTTTGAAACTTTTGGTTTTTCATGTATTGGTGGCACTACAATCAGTACTTCAAATTTCAGGCATTCAGAAACCTCTGGCAATAGAAGAAAATGTATTTAAGTATCTGTGAAGGAGAATCTGTATTGAAATGAAACCATTTAGGTGGTGGAGAGTGGGGTTCATGAGAGCTGTGTTGTTCTTGGATGTTCACAATTTGCATTGCTTGCCCTGGGTGTTGTTTGCTGCAGTGGTGACAAAAATGTCAGCCTGGTCTAGCTCAACAGAAATAGAGCTGCATGGATTGGAAAATGTAGATAGAAAAACCAGGGTTAGTGTGCCCAGGGTGTTACTGTACTGAGTAGTCAGCAAGTAGTGGTTATGGCTGGACAAGTTTCTGTGAAATGCAGAAGGTATTGACCAGTCTGGGAGTGTTGTGCTGCTGTGCTTGTCTTGGGGTTATGAAGAGAGGACTCCCTTCCCTTGCCCACCTGTTGCTTATGTTTAATCTGAGAGTTAAGACCGACTTCTCTTCTAGAAATGAAATCCTCACGCTCAGCTGTATCTGTGGCCACAGAAGTGCCAAATTGGCACATTTCTGAGAAGTGCTTTGTTTTGAAGTATGAGACATCTAAATACTGGATGTCGTTAGTATCAAGAGATACGGCCACATATGGCCTCAGTATAAGAACAATTCCACAAATATTACCACTTCAAACGCTTATATTTTCCCCCAAGGGCACAATTTAATGTTTATAAAGTGTTTGCTGCTTCAGTGGCTACTTTTTCTACAATGTATTGTAGCTGCTGGGGTCAACATGGTCTAAAGTAAAACTGTTTATTCCCTCTAGGCATGATTTTGCACTTTCTTGTTCCTGTAGCCCTACTGACCATTCAGATGATCTGAAGAAGTGATAATTTATAAAATGAGTGGCAGGAGTGGGCATTGAGACCTGGGGAGTACAGGATGTTATTTTTAGCCAGTATTTACCAGTGAATCAACGTTTTGGTTCTGACCTGTATCAAGATTTTAATGCTTGTTAAGTTCACTTCATCTTTCTAGTTATGAAGTGTTCATTGCAGCTGGCTGGGATATTTAATCCAGATGATGTAATCTTTTTTAATATAATTGTTGAAATATAACATTAAAATATTTTAATATCTGAATAAAGATATTAAAAATTTAAGTTAAGAAAAGTACAAGGCAAATTTGGGAGGGGAGAGGGGGAGACTAGAACAAAATTAATTCTCTGGCTAGTGTCCAACCATCAGTTATGATTTCTTTAAAAGTGAGTGACCACTGGATTTTTTAACTGAATATGCTGTGATGGGATTTTACATCCCGTGGCACACTATGTTGTTCAAAACATGCAGCATATGAAACAGATGGCTTGGGAAGACTGTGAAAAAAAAACCTGCTGGGCCATCTCTGGTATTACCTTAAAGCAAAAGAGAGGATGAGTAAATGTGCTGTAATTTTTGGCTCTAACACAGAGTTCAGGAAGCTCAATTTCTGAAGGCATGGTTACTCAATCACAGTAACACCTATGAAAACAGATACTTAATTGAGGTTAATAGAACAATAAAATTCTTTGAAATTGTGGGGATGAAAAGAAGAATGGAAAATTGCAGTGGGAAAGGGGGCAGACATTTTTTTCAAGATACTTATCGCAGGATGGAGCAACACAGAAAAATAAATTTAATCAGGACTTTCACGTGACATTTTAAAATATGTTTGTGTACAATATAGTCCTGCAGCCTCTAATTTAATTTTTTTAAATTATGATTTCAGAGGTCTCCTTGTGAAAGTAACAGTTGTGCCTCCAAGACTTGCTTGGTTATGGTTTCAAATCTCTAAGCGTGTAGAATCTTCTAACCAAGGGTAAGCAATGTATTTTGTACTAGAGGCATGAAAATCACACCCTACTGTATAAATCTGAGTCTGCAAGACAGTATCTTTTTAGAAGACAGTTAATGTGCTGGTAGTATTATAAATAGTAAGCAATACAAATTCCTCATATTTTTGTCCACAATAAATTTTTGTGAGTAGCTGTTTTGTTTCTTTTTTCTTAATCCCATTCCTGCAGCTGCATACTGTCTTATTTAACCTTGACTGAGACAACTAGATCTAGTATTTCAAGTCAAAATTATTAAAGGTAATAAATATTCAGTAGTATTAAAAAAGCAATTCCATCTTTGAGTTCACAGTTTACTGAAATGAAGATTTATTTCCAGAAGCTAATATTACTAGGTGACTGTTCAAAATGTGGATATTGCTGCATAAGGAAAATAATTTTCTTACTCATTGCTGAATTTCTGTTAACTATAAAAATGACCATCCAAAATGATCACTGAAAGCTTCACACTTAGTGCAATTTTTTGCAACGTATTTTTCTCATTTGTTGTTAGTTTCTTTTAAATATTATCACTGCTCTGTTGTCTGAAAAGGCTGAGATATTTCACTGTTTGTCTCAGCTATATTTTTATTTCTCAGCTCTGGAAAATCATTGCACATGACTTTGCAATACAGTTATATCAGAACTTTGGGAGATGAATACTGCTAAAATGGTGTTATAATGTTTAAGTTTATCTGTTATTTTGAAAAGGCACCTTTAGCCTTTTTTTACTTACTCTCTTGGCAATGGGTTTTCATTTCCATGTTTTAGGAAAACCCTATAAATGTTTTCATGTTACTACTTCAAGAAGGGAAAGAAAGGAAGAAACATGTGAAATACTCTTGTACTCATTTTGTTTGTGATTTTGAATAGCTTTCAAATTAGAATGATTTTTCCAGATTTTTATAGGCTTGCCCAATCCAGCTGTATATTTTATATGCTAATTTAAGTTCTATTTTTGTTCCCCTTGGGATTTTGAGTGATTATAATTGTTGCTCTTCAAAAGCCAAACAGATGATGATTGCCGCTTCAGGAATATACCAAAAGAAACCAGCTTTCATTAAACCTGCTCATCCACTTCATAATTATCTCCATTTTTTCTCACTAAGAAGCAGGAAAATGGCAACTGCAGTTCATTGAAGCCAGTTCAGTTATTTAAACATCACTTTACTGAGATAACAGGTGTTAAAGCAGAAGGCTTTTCAAGCACTAAGATGTAGCCAGCACTGTTAGAGGGGTGCCAACGGGAAGACCAGACCCTTCATGGCAGCTTGAAATACAATGCCAGAGGCCAGAGACAGCAGAGGTTGCTGTGATCTCTGCTATGCCCGGGACAATTTCTGGAGGACAAAACAAAAGATTGGCAACGATTTTGTAAGGTATTTTCTGGTCTGTCTGCTCTGCAAGAAATGAGAAGTAAGAGTGAACAGAAACGTGGGAGAGGAAAAAGGAGGTTGGAGCAGGCACTTACACAGACAGTAAAGATAATAAACAGGCAAATGGTACAAGCTTTGATCATAGGTTCACTCTTTGTATCTGCCACCCCTAGTGACATTTGGAACAAGCTGGGCTAGACCAGAAGGTTTGTCTAGAATTTGTTTCAGCAAAAAAATTTAGTTTAATTCCTGTTTAAGAACATTCATGGAGAAGTTTTGCAATGAAGATCAATGCTGCAGAGAAATTATTCCCCATGAGCTGCAGCAAGATGTATCTGTCAGTTCATGAGCACTGGCATAAACAGGGATGAAAAGACTCAGAGGTTTCTCAAGATCTAGAAATACGTAGACAGGTCTTTAGTTCACATAATTGGTTAAAACCCCCACACATTTATATTTTTGCAGGTATCTTCTGAGGTTTTCCTTCTCTTACAAATGTAGGTAGTGCTGCTGGCTTTTTTCCTACCTGGTCTCTGAAGTTTGATTCCTGCACTTAACAGGAAGAGTCTGACCATATGTTTTGCCATTTGTCCTCTGCTGCTTTCTTTATGCAGGCAATCAGTGACAATGTCTCTGTATAAATCACAGTTTACCACTCAAGGGGGCTGATACAGACACAGTTCCATCATCAGTTTCTTCTTCAAAGACAGACTGCAGCAGCTGTCTTTAAACGGGGGTCTTTCATCAAAGAAAACAAGAACCTTTCACTATTCTGGTCTCCCACAGGTCACATTTATGTAAAGGACACAACCAGGAAAAAAAGTAGAAATTCACAAGGGGATTAATTTGGATTTTTATTTCTTAAATTTCCTCTATCAGAGTGGGGGTTAAACTCAGCCAACTATCATAAAGTCCTTTTTATTGATTATGGAAGAAAAACTTCTGTCAACCCATGCCTTTCTAGCTTATCCAAAATGTTACTGAGTTTTGGCTATAGCAGTGTAAGCTGAGAGGAAAATTGCAGTCTACAAACTGGAAGGGGAAAAAAAAGAAAGGCCTTTCAAATAGAACAGAGCTGAAACATCCACTGATTGCAGTTTTGTTGGTCCAGCATGGGGAGTCATGAAGTCTTGTAAACTCACAATGCTTTGTCAGCATCAGCAGCATAACCCACACCTCCTTGAGACCAAAAGGCAGAGGGTGCACTCCCGGAGCCCAGGCAGCAGACTGCCAGGAACGTGGCTTTCCCTTTCAATTCCCAAGTTGTATTCAGTATGGCCAGCGGTTTTGGGGCAGTTTCATCTCCAGCTAGAGTGTCTTAGAACCAGATCAAGCTTCCCATGTAACCCAGGAGCCACAAGAGTGAGGTCAGCTCTGGAAGGATCATCCTGCCCCTGTTGCATGCAGACCCGGGCTGGATTTTATAAACCTACGTATTCAAACGCTGGCTGAGCAATAGCAGAGCTGCATTTCCTTTTGAAAAATGCTTTCAAATGAAAGCATTATTTACTTCCTCCAAAGGTTTGATACTGCATTTGTCTGCATTTCCATTGTTTAAGGACAAGTTTTGTTCGAACTGAGCTGTGTTTTCCCTTCCTCACGCTCTGTGGCAGGAGGATTCCAGAGGCTGCAGGAGCAAACTTCCTTGTGCAGGGAAGTGAAATAGGTTGCCAAAAGAGAAACAATGACGCTGAGATCAGTCCTATCCATAAGGCAAATAAAGAATAGGTGACTGATCTTCAAAGCAGCTAATGTAAGAGTTTATCAGAGCTATCACCTACTTCTTATTCATTATCAAGAAAGGATTCATCATGTCACCACTGCCTAAAAATCAGAGCTCAGCCCAGAACAACACACATCAGGAAATCCTGAGCTGTGAATCCTGTCTCCATGCTTTAACTTTTTTGCTTTGTTCTTTATCCCATCTTGCTTAATATGCATTTATATTAAATCAAACTAGAAGTGTATTTAGGACTTAGTCTTCCCATTGCTAGTAATTCAAATTTGTATTTGCAAAATGTGCTGCACTTAATGAGGAAAGGAGCAGGAGGTTGCAGACTGTAGATTGTAGAGAATGTTGTATTGTTTTTATAAATGGTTTATTAAATAAAGCACTACATCTAGGTTCTAAATTTATTACCTTTCCTAAGGTAGCTTAATGGCATATCTACTTGTTCAAGATGTGTTTCTGCACTAGCGAGTTTGCGGTGTAACAATGTGCATTCTGCCATGTCACTCTTGGAGCAGACACCAAACTCTTCGCAGACAGTGCATTTTCACCGTGGCAAATGGTGCTTCAGAGTCCTCTTTGCAAGCTGGCCACACTATGTACTTCTAGTAGCAAAGTGCTCTTAGACTCTGCAGCTGAAGAAGTATTTAGGCATCTCCTTTTAATACCTGCTTATGTTTCCTTCTTGTTACATTATCATTCAGAGAAAGCATCTTGAGCCAAATTAATGTGGAAGGTATTGAAAGTATATGCAAAATAGCATTGAAAGAAAACTGCTCAAAAGCAGAATATTTAGTAATTAATTGAAAACTACGATTTTGCATGTTTGGATTGCCTCAATAGGATGGAAGAAACCGCAATTTCTATTTGGCTTTTTTTTTTAAATTGGTTTTCAGGTTTTTGTTTTCTCAGTGGTAGATATTTGATCTCACCCTACATTGTCTGCTTCTGGTGTGATTGCCTTGTTTAATTTAGAACCAAAATTTGCAGAACTACAAAACATTCTTACGGAAGCAGTAAACATTAATAAATTAGCAGTGATGCTATAAGAAAATGTGAACATAATGCCTCAGTACTTAATGGCTATGAATATAAATTGACTGGGAATGTTGAGAAGTAAACTTTATTTTAAAAATAGGTATCTTTATTCTCAGATCCTTTTTACAGAGTTCTGTGAATTGAAAACAGAAAGTGAAAGTCTACTCTAAATTATAATAATGAAACCGAAGAAAGAAAGAAAGAAAGATGAAAAGACAAAAGGCTCAACTAAAAAATCCTGGCATAATAGGAGTTAAACAATGTAAGACTAGAAGGAGTTCTTTCCTCTGTAACCTAAAGGCTGCATAGTAAGAATAAGAGAGATGTTCCATGGAATATAATGTCAGAATAATGAATGAAAACAACCGTTGCTACTTGAATAATTTTAAAACATCTTTATTACATTTTTCATTAGTGCAATTGATTACAAAAGCACTTCCTAAAGCAACAATAATATTTTTTTCTCATATGAAACTGCAGAATTAAGAAGGTGGTACATTTGATGTACACTGCCAGCTCATTTGAGAACATCTCTTGCGTACAGTTCAAAAATTAGCTCAAAATGATATTATGTATAAGACACATGTGTTAAGCAATAGAAGTTCTTTACAGTTAAATAGATAAGAATTGTCCTACATGTTTGACTTCACCTGCAATAAATATTTCCATTTATCTCAGTAAGATTACTGTAACAAGGAGACCAAACTATGTGTTGAAGTTTCCACAGTATTACGGCTCTTTACAGCTCTACATCACTACTCCTAAGTCTTACCCAAATGGAAATTTAAAAAGCCATTTTCTACACCAGTAGCAAAACTCAAAGGCAAGGAAGAACACATTCTGTCCACTCATTTGTCGGTGCAAACATCTTCTGGAGCTGTTTTTCTTTTTTTAAAGAAAAAAAAAACTATAAAAATTCTGTAATTAACTTCTCTTTCTGTCCAAAAGCATTTTGACTAATCAAGACAATACTGGGTTATGGCTGAATCAGCACTTTACAATCAAAGGTGGAAGAAGCAACAATTAAATACAGACTAAACCCAGTAATTTTTAATCTGTAATTTTTAATAACCTTGTTTCTCCTTATGTCAATCTTGTCAAGAATGAGGAAACACACAGCATTATGGACTGAAGAGAGATGCTAGAAGTGATGTCTCCAAACAGGAGATCCTGTTCAATTATTCTTAATGTGCTGTGGAGGTGCAAGAAGAGCATCCCTGTGAAAGCATTAAATTCTCTGTGGAGTGAAAAGGATCTGTTCTGAATTAATTTGGTGTTTTTCCACCTTCTCTCCCAAGCTTAACTAGGGTAATGGTTCTTTGTTTTTTCATTTGCTATGTGTCTCCTTACATGTCCAGAGTCTCTTTCTTCCTTTCTTGTGTATTAGAAAGGCAGTCTTTCCCAATTCAAATAACTATACCCTAAAATGCTTTCTTAACTAATTTTCCTATTTTTTAATACCTCAGCAGAGATGAGATTGTGTGACCTCACTCCACTGTCACTTGTTTTCTGCTGATACCTTCCAGGCAGAATGCAGCACTGCTACAACTTAGCACCAATTTATGGCAAACTAATGGTACTGTAGAAAGGGCTCTAATGAGGAACTTTTTTATGCTTATGACTTTACTAGCCTTTTTATTTCATGTTGTGGAAATGGACTCTACTTTAGTAAACCATCTTCACTCGAAGTATGCAATGAAATACTGATTTTCTTAAGATATGTACACACCATATATCTTAACACTGTATAGAAGCTATGGTGTCTTCACAGGTACAAGCAATAAATAGTTGATTCCTCTGTCTCAGTCTTCCATGAAAAATGTGGTTATTCCAAGCAGAAGACTGCAGAATAAGTGGCTGTGTCAACATCACATTACACAATCTATGTGCATGGCCCACGATGCTCATTTACATAGTTACAGCATAGTAGGCTTTTAGGACCTCAAACACCCAGTCAAAGTAGAAAAAAAAAAAAATTAGCCTATTTGAGCATGCTAAAGAAATATGGGGGATCCGAATACATAAAACAAAGACTTGGAGAACTAATAAGATCCTACTTGAAGGCAAATAAATGCCACATATCTGACTGTTAGAAAGGGAGAAGATGGCTGTAAGTTTCACAATTCAATTATTTTATTCTGGCTCTGAATGCTTATTGACAGTTACAATAATGTTTTGCAAGGATTAAGGAGGAACTATAGCCAAAAATTGTTAAAATAATTGGAGTGTAACTTGATATTTACCTTTTATATTAGTGCAGCAGCTCGGAGCACAGATTATGTGGTAGGTAGAATAAATACATTTGGTATAAATCTTGTCAGTTTCAAGGTTTGCCATGCAGGGGAAAAGAGGAAAAAGGTTGTGGATGGAAAGGCTAAATAAGCCTTTTTACAGCATTTTTAATAATTGTGGCTTAATTGCATTGGTATCTTGCAGCCTCTTTCATGCACATTGGAAATGTTGATCTCATATCTTGGGGAAGAACAGTAGGTTTTCATAATCAAAAAGCAATACCCAGTCATCCTATAATACTAATTTTGTGTAACCACATAAAGAAAACCAACCAACCAACCAACCAAAAAAAAAAACCAAACAAAAAGCCCAGAAAAAAAGGTTAAGTTCCATGTAGTTAAAGGTGAGAGGCAGAAAGTCTTACGTCTGCAAAGCAAAAGAGAGACTTTACAGCTTCTTGACTTATGACATGAATATTTTCAGTTTTGTGATAAATATCACATTATTTAAATCAGCTTTTAGTCTCACGATGTATCTCCCATTTCCTGAAAAGGATGAAGAAAATAGACATAACAGGTGAAAGATTGTGAGAATCGCGTAATCGTGAAAATACTGTTTCAAACCAGTTCCCATCGTTAGGAACTGTTTCTAGATCATGAAAATTTAATCCTGGTCCTTAATCACATATGTTTCAGTATCTTGCTATTTGAACATAAAACCCAGATTTTTCATTGTAGTTCTACATTCTGCAGTCTACAGGTGAATCTTTAGGATTGTTGATCATGTCTGATAATGATGTTCTAAAATGTAGAATTTTGTCCTTGTTCAGGACCAATTTGGTGGATGTATGTATTTATGTGCCTGATGCAGGCTTTTTGTTGCCCAAAATTGTCATCAGTAAGTTGATATTTCACCATTTTAAGTACTCAAGTGGGAATTATGAAAGGATGTGTGACTTTTCAGAATGCAGATTGTAGCTGGCTTAATTCTGGATTCCCCCTGTCTCATGTGGACCAAATAAGAGCAAATTGAAAATCAACAGCCAAATGCTGAAAGGCATTTTAAAGTTAGAGGTCTGGAAGATCAAAACCAAACCAGCAATCAGTCCTTGAAAAAAATGCTAGAATGCAAATAGCTTTGCTCATCAGACTTGTATTTGCTTGGTTTCAGTGTTTACTGACAGGAGGAGAAAATTGTATAGAGAGTTTGTCTAGTACTTCACAGGTTTTTTTAGCCTCTGACATCTATTTCTGTCTTGGTGTGGTTTTGGGTTTTTTTGGGGGTGTTTTTATGTGTTTATTTCATGTTTTGGGTGTTCTATGCAATTTTGGTTAAAATCAGATATTCAACTAATTTTAAAAGACAAAAAGGGAAAAACACTATCTAGAAATGTAGTAATTTTGGTGGTGGAGAATTATACAAAAATCTTATTCTCTGAGAGAAAATAAACTTTATATCTAACTTTGAACCTCAGCAACTTGGTTAAGTAATGTGATCCAGTAGTTTACTATTACTAAAGAATACTTTCCAGTTTCTAAACTAGATTTCATGTGTTGTGAATGTGTTCTTTTTTTTATAGCTTACTCATGAATAATACTTTATAAGAATCTGCCAGTAGGGGTTATTTCTGAAAGCATATTTCTGTAGGAGAATAGTTTGTAAGGCTAATGCAGAAGGCAGTCTTTCCCAATGAGTTACAGCTTTATGGATTTCTGAGGGGTGGAAACAGCTGTGCCTGTCCAGTGAGGACATTAAAAAGTGTGGGCTAGCTGGCCAGCAGCTGGAGCAGCAGAGTCTGCTGCAGTTTGAGGTGGAGTTTGCTGGCCGTGCTGGAAGGGACCTGTGGTGGTGCAAGGGGCAAGATAAGGCTTTGTGTGAGGGACAGACAGGGCAAGGTGACCGGGTAAGGGATAGGTTTGGGTTTAGCTGATCATGAAAAGGGGTGAAGGAAATGCACAGAGAGGAGAGAAGGTGTGTGGAGCTGCCTGAGAGAAGGCAGGAAAAGTTTTTAATAAAGGACTGGTGATGCTGCCAGTCATATCTGTCTTGACATAATTACTACATTTTCCTGTATTCATTGTCAAAGTTTCTGTTTCTAAACTAATATTCTCTTAAATTTTATTCAAGTTTTCTAAAATCTTTGCGTTTAAATACCTTTTTATGGGCTTTCTCCAGTTTTTCTTAAAATGAGGAAAGACTGGATGCAGTGTTCTATTTTCAGCTCATCAATGTCAAATACAAAATATATATTTCTTTTTAAATCATGCTCTTGTTTGTACATCTCAGAATGAAATCTCTCTTCCTTGCAACAATGTACTTCCATAACTCCTAGTAGTATCCTACAACCTTATGTTCAGGGCTGCTGGTTTTTTATTTGCACATTTGATTATGATCTTTCTTTTCCAAGAATCACAGTCATTTGTCACTTATTGAGGTTTATCTTGCTGGTAAGTCTTCCTGTTCTGAAAAGATCATTTTGTGTTCTGCACTTAAACAAATGCTTGTTACCGTTCTGCTTGCAGAAGTCCAGAGTTTTAATTCACTCTGTTGGATCTTCTAAAACATGGACAGAAATACTATCTTGACCCTAAAAGTTATACTCCAGTAAGTCCTTATTTTATAGAGCCCTTCATTTGGTACTATCTCTAAGTACTCTCTAGATATACTTTTGTATATCCTTTTTACAGTAATTTAACTAACACTGTGCTTCATTTTTATCCCATGAGAATGCAATGCAGGTTAGCAACAAACATTTTAAAATCAATGTATTCTATTTCTCTGCCTTATGTGGCATGCTGATTGTAGAAGAAAATAGGATTTGCCCAAAATTTTGTTGCTCAAAAATTTATATTTCTTAGTGCCTTAATTTGGGGTGCTTCTTTTGAACTAAGGAGCAGAAATAAGACTCTCCTTTTCCTGAATCTCTGCTAAAATAATAATAATAAAATTTAGCATCTTTATACCAGTTCTGCGGGGCATATATTTATTACCTAAAGATCAAGTACACAGAAGAACTTTCAGGAGAGTGGATGTACATGACATCTTCAGAATAATTGGCTGTAATTTTATTATATATTTTGTTCCACTAAGTCGTAAGACAGTGCAGTACCTTCCTATTAGTTTGAATAACTTTTTAGGTATTTACGGCAACATGATCATTTATGATTTAGATTTGCTGATGACTCATCTCGAGCAGAATCGAAGTAGTACAGAGCTATGCATAGTACTTCTGATGCAAAAACTGAGCTGCATAGGCAGAAGAAACAAAACCTCCAGCATTTAAATACAAGAAAACTAGGCCAGCATCAGTGAAAGACCATTGTGTCCATCACAAATGAGTAATTCTGACATAAAAAAGACTAAAAAGTAGTTATTTAGATACTTTTAAGCTTGATAGTTCAAAGAAAGATCTTGATGATGTAAATAACATGAGGGAAGACCTTTTTGAAAGTGAGATTTGGTTTTCCTATCTAGTAATTGCAAGAAATAACTGGCTAATTCTACATATTTTGACTATTAAGCCACTTTATAAAAACATTGTAATATGCAACATATAAATGTAAAGCAAAAGTATGACGAACTGTGTAAAGTTATGTGGCAAGCATGGAGTACACATAAAAAAGAGGCACCTGCCTATAGCATATTGCTATGAAAAAAAGCATTTTTAATATCTCTTCTGAAGAGCTGTGGACAGTTGTTCACTCACCGTGTTTGAGCAGTAATAGCAGGTGTGTGTTGTAAAAAGATGAACTTTATTTGTAGAAGGAAGGAGATAAACTAGTTTCATACACTTTATGAAATCCTGCCCACATATGTTAGTGCAGAACACAAAGTGTACTTTGCTGAATCATTATTGTCAGCCGGAGTCATCTTGAATGAAACAAAAAGTTGAAGTTGATACTTAAAATTATTTGGAATATATTTAAGTACTTTCTTTACAAGGCTGAAAAAATTCTGTCTTACTTATGTGGTCTGATTATCTGAAAATTATGTAATTACACATTATACAGACACACTTTGGAATTTACAAGGACTTTTTCGGTAAAATAATGGTACCAACAGCTACTCTATTGCTTCACTGTGCTGTCAGCAGGAAAAATGCTGGCATACTAAAAAAGCTATTTTGAGTAATACGTGCTTTCCGCCTCAACAAATGAAAACAGACACAGGCTCTTGAAAAAAAGTAAAATCCATCTTTTAAGTCAATATTCCTGTAGCTTTAATACCATGAGAGGATATGCTCATTACAATTACTTTATAACCATACATCTTTTTCTTGGAAAAACTTATTGTTATGGTTGAAGTTTAATCTAACTGAATTGACAGTATTTGGGATGATTCACTGGAGAACTTAAAAATAACTTGTTATTTTGGGATAAAAAGCAGCATTAAAATATTGATTGCATTCTTGCTTTTCATTGTCTCTTTTACACAAGGTTATTTCTCCTCACATTTACACAGTGTTTTGCTGGCAAGGATATCAATCACTTCAGGTTCTGTTTACGTATTCCCCACAAATTAGAAGGCACAAGGGCAAATTGCTACAGTTGAGTTCTTTGGCTTGTGAATTTTATCAAAACGACCTGCCTTCTTGTTAACTCTGAAATGCATCTCAGAAACCAAGTATTTTTCTGATTCAGGGACAGCCTCTTGGCAGTAATTTGTGTGTGCTGAAACTGCACAGTGGATCTAAGTTGCTGAACAGGTTTGACGTTGTCCGCATGTGCCTTATGCTTTCTCAGATCACACTCTGGTTTTGCTCTCTGCCACATCATTAGAAAAGCCCCCAGATCTCAGGGACAAGCAAAAAAGTGTACCTAACATAAAGCGAGTGTGCCAAAGATTCTTCCCTTCTCCCCTGATTCTGCCTTTCCTCTTGGCTCTGAGAAAGCTTACTGTCTTAATATATTAAATAAATTACTCATCTTCTGGGTCCTTGTGGCTTCTTTCCTCCTAGCTCCTGCTATCAGATATGGGGACAGGCTAAGGCCAAATATATGTGGTTAGATTATCAAAGGATAAAAGTAGTCTCTCCTCTTTGCCCTCCATTTAACAAGTCTGAGTGGTAAATCTTTAGGTTTCTGTTCAGGTTTCTCTTGGCTTAAGTGCCTTTTCTTTCATTAAGAAATAGTTAATCTTGTCTTAATTTGTTATTCAAATAAGATGGAAAGGTAGCCTTGGTGGCCAAAATTAGATAACTTAATGGCATACAAGCCTATAAAGTTACTCTGGCCCTTCAAGAACCAATCACAAGGAATTAAGTGCATGTAGCAAACTCTTATTTAGAAAATAATGCTCTGTGACCTTAGGTTATATGCTCCGATTATATTCTTTTTAATTGCATTTTCTACAAAGCTTTTTAGAAAACTAGAGATCAAAGGTAAGCCATGCTCTGTCTGGAGTATTTCTGCTGAAAAAGGTGGAGCTAGAATATTTTAATCTGATGCCGTTAATCAAACTAAAAACACAGTTGGAAACAGAATTTTTTTTCTCCTATAGAATATAGTAGTTTGTGTACCATGGCTCATTTTTTTTCAATTGAATAATTCCAAAGGTCATTACAGATTCTTTTTCCAGCAGTAATTAATTTTTGCTTAGCTGTGCTCACAAACACATGCTTATATTGTCTGCTGCAGAATTGATCTTGTGTGCTTTCATGTGAGCTTGACTGTTGTGTATTAAAAATCACAGTGCGGTTCCTTCTCCTGCAGAGGAAATGGGGAATTGGAAATAAGCTGCTGCAGTTTCAAAGTGGAAGTGTTTTGTCCTTTGTAAAGAACTTGACAGCCAAATGAATGGCTTGTTCTGGGACTCAGAGATATGTCACAACAGCAAAACAGACAAGGAATCCCCACCCCAGTTTGGTACTGTTGGGACAGCAGTTTGGGATCGAGAATTTTTAAGGTGTTTTTTATTAAAGCAGCATTAAGTAAGAGTATTTCTCTTTGCCGAAAAGATCCTAATGACAGGTTACTTCACTGGATTATCAGCAACATGCTGACTGCTGTGCCACCTGAATTTCAATTTCTTAATTTACAGCACAGATAAAACAGAATAGAGCTCGATCTCTGCTGCTCTCTACACTGGGCTGGCCTTATCAAGCATGAAGTTTGGCGCATTGCAAAGCTATTGAAGTCATTATCTGTTGAGGACCTCTTGAGCCATCTCTATCTCTGCAGTGTGCTGATAAGACAGCTGTTTCTGTAGCTGCAGTGTCTCTTTGGGCCTCGGTCTTCTTTCCATACAAACTACAGCTTTGTCACTGTGCCCTGATGCTGTCACTTTCTCTGTTGTGCAGTAATTTGATCCAAGCACAAAAGAGGTTGATGGCAGCAACTGACTGGCGAGTGACACAGTCTTATTTTACAATTAGATGTGCATTTCACACCACTGGAAATACAAATCCTCAGTAAAAGAAACTACCTCAGCTGTGGCGCAGCAGCAATCTGCCTTTTCCTGGTCACAGTAGGAAACAAGTAAATATATAATAGTTTAGGTAAATAGACAACTTCTTTCAGGTATTTTTTCCAGATGAAGATTCCACAGTTGTCTGTAGAAAATCTGAGGAGTTGTGGTTACCTTTTCTAGAGATACCTTTTTAGTCTCATTAGGGGTGGGGGGGTGGGGAAAGTGAAACACCCTGCTTTCCTTTCCCCACTTAAATGTTAACCTCTCTTTGACAATAGTTTTTAGTAACATTCAGTCATTTCTGTGAAATAGAATAGAAAATGATACAGTAGTGTCAGTTCATACTACTGTAGATTTTTACAATGTCTGTATCTCATGTTCGGAGGAGGAGGTAAAACAATCCCGCATTCAGACTGAAGGCCGTAAAAGTATGTGTCGTCTCAGGAAGTGTGTGTCTCAAGACTTGGTGTGAAACCCTCATGCCTGTCACCGTTTGTGAAAGTAATGGGAGCAAACCTAGGTTACAAGAGCCCGTAGAGCCGCGGGGCTCAGTACCGCGCAGGCACAACGCACCCACCCGTCCGTATGACGGCGTGCGAGCCCCACAGCCTGTGCGGGGGCAGGGGAGGGGTGCCGACCCGCGGGTGCCGACCCGCGGGTGCGGGGCGGGGGCCGCTCGGGCTCCGGGCGCTGTCCGCGGTGCTGAGCCCGCCGCGCCCTCCGCTCCGCGCCCGGGGGCGGCACCCGCGCTCCCGCCACCGCTCGCCTGCTGCTTATTTCTCCACTTTCGCTAACAGAAAAGGAAAAAAAAAAATCCCCCATGTGCTAGCTGGTTTTTTCTTCCAGCGCAATTTGCTGCTTTTACTGCCATTCCGTGACCGCTCAGTCCTGCCCAGAGGATCCAACAGGGCTCAGCACGCCTGAACAACAAGCAGTGCCCTCCCTTCCTTCCTCTTCCATGTCCAACGTCTGTTTAATAATCCGTACACGTTTTTAGCTAAAGGCTGTGTCCAGACAGCCAGCTACCGCTAATCATAAAGACTTCTTTTCAGACATACTACCTAAGCAAAGGGGAACTTCACAGGAAAGCATGTTTTTCCTGGGAGAACAGAAAATTTGGCTTTCTCTCTTCTGCCATAGCTGGAATCAAGGGCCTCTGAATACACATCAGAGATGAGAAAGGCCGATGACAGGGCAATTCGCTAAAACAGCTATTTTCTGCCTAATTTCATTTTAGCACTGTGTATTGACAAACATGACAGATGTGAGTACATTATTGGTAGAGATATTAAGCCTCGAAAGAAAATGCATAAAGTTGGGATTTTTTCACTAAAAGCTGGTCACTAATTACAGCTGGAAGACTGTTCCTTTTGGGAGGGGAGTGTTGTGGGGAGAAGACAGAATCGGGAGTCCTGAATATTAGACCTGACAGCGATGCTGCTGAGAGCAAAGTCCTTTAATTTCCTGAAAGTTCAGAAAGACACTATTCTGATTTCCAAGAGCATACATTTTGCATTTTGGAGTCCACTTTAAACAGAGTTTCTTTAGTTCTAAAAACAGGTGTGTATTTACACCATTTTAAAATTTGTTTTGCAGGGGGTGGGGGAGGAGGGAAGTGCCTGACATGTTTGGCACGAATGCATCAGACTGCTTAAGAAATCGTCAAAATATTTTTTTATTGTCTACCTTTCTCTCTTTTTATACATTGACAATATTCTCCTAAGGAACACTTTTTTTTTTTTTTGGCTTAAATACATGAAGCAAGAAAGTAATATGCAACTAAATCTAGCAATTCCGAAGACAAACATTGTGCGCAATTTTTATAGATGTTTTCTACTTTGTAGAACAAACAATACTTTTAATATTTTATTTCAGAGGTGTATAAATATATGACTTGTTGATAAATGCTCCTATAGAATAAAAAACTTGAGCAGATTAATTTTGGTATCGTTAGGAGACTTTCGGTAGCATTTTTGCTGTATCAAAAGGTAAAATTTACCATAATTAAACAAGTCTGAGCCTCAGACATAAGCTGAAAAAGTGTAAACCTTTCTGAATACTTACGCTGCCAAAAGCACAATTTATACATACATCCACAAACTGCGTCTGAATGGACATCACTTCATGTAGGAATTCTGTATAAACAGCTTTGAGAAAGTAGCCACCCCCACTCCGTTCTTTATTCGGTCCTTGGAGCCAGTAGTTTGGTACTTGTTCCACTAGGGAGTTACCTTCCTTTTCGGAATGCTGCTCATTTAAAACGCTGGTGATACATTGTTAACGATCAGATTGTGTGTTCTAGAAAAAACATTGGATGCATTAAGCATAGAACTAATTGTGTAAAATGTAAGATCAGTCCCTGTATAACTCTCAGTTGTTGTCACAGTGGTAGGATAGGGAGATCATAAGAAACAAATGATACACAATTCATTGTATTAATAATTTATAAACGGGCAGGGACACTCTCATTGAAACGCTATGTCTCCATTTGTGCCTCTATATTTATGCTTTGCTACACACAAATGCCAGAATATTCTAAATAAGCATTTGCTTTCAGCAGGGTATAAGTGCTTTGCTATTGGAAATACATGACACACACTTGTGTTAGAGAAGAAAAGCCACATCTAGGAAGCACTTCTGATTCTGAAAAGAAATGATCAAGTGCAGTGAAGGTCAAACAGTATAGAGAGGAAAAGGCACGCTTCAGAATACCATGCAGGATTGTTCCGTATAACGCCTCTTTTCTTTGCAAACATTTGTTTGCTCTGCAAGACAGGAATTGACTACATCATGAATAAAAGCTTGCTTCTTCCTCTCCTTCCTCTCGGAATGTTTGTTATAAGTATTTTTAATATATGGTTATTTAACACACGTGCTTATATCCACTCCCAGAAGGGCAAATGGCAAGAGCAGTCCCTGGCGGATAGTAACAAGCTTGGCACACGTGCGGGAAGAACTAGGCGGAGTGGGGGGCATAAAAAAAATTTAAAAAAAAACAACAACATAAAAAAAAACAACAAAAAACCCAAAAAAACCTTGCTTGCTAAGGAATGGTGGCCCCGCGAGCCGGCCGCCCCGGGCGTATCGTGCTGCACCGCCCCGCTCCCACGTGGCTGCGCGGGCCGGCGGCGGCCGTCCCCGCGGAGCTGCAGAGCTGCGGCCGTCCCCGCGGAGCGGCGCCCGTCCCCGCGGAGCGGCGCCCGTCCCCGCGGAGCGGTGCCCGCCGGGGCGCGCTGGGAGCGGCCCCGCTGCCGCCCGCCCCCGGGCCCGCCCGCCCGCGCGCGCCGAGGCGGCCCTTGCGCGGCGCGGCGCGCGCTGCAGCGCGGCGCCATGCGCCCTGCCGGAGTGGCGGCCCGCGCGGCTTAATGGGCGGCCGCCGCCTCGCCGGGGGCGGGGCCAGTGGGCGGCGGCCGGGCCAATGTGGGCGCGCGGCGCCGCCAGCAGCCTGCGTTGCGCCGGGGTGCGGGGCCGCTGCCGCGCGTGGCGCCGGGGTAGGCGTGGGGCGGCTGCCGCGCGGGGGGCGGGCGCGGACAGACGGACGCGGGACGGGACGCGGCCGACTCTGGACGGACACACGCCCCCCGCCGCGCCCCCGCGGCCGCGCCGCCGGGCGCGGCACGCAGACGCACGCGCCCGGCGCGGCGGCGGGCAGGAGCCGGGCGGCGGGGCTGCTATAAATCTGCGGAGCGGTCCGCCTCCCTGCGAGGCACGGCGCGGCACCGCACCGCACCGCACGGCGTCCCCCCTACCCCCCGCGACCCCCGCGCACTCCGCGATGCTGCAGTTGGCTCGGGTGGCGAGCCGCTAGGAAGTGACCAGCAGGGAGGAAGGGAGAGAGAGAGCGTCTTTAAAATCGCCCCTCCATCCTTCTTTTCTTTGTTCCTTCATTTCTCCCTCCCCTCTTTTTGTTCCATTGGGTTGCGAAAAGAGGGTCGTCCTGTCACTCTCTGCGTTTTGAGTTCTCCCGTTTTCATTTTTTAATTTTTTATTATTTATTTTTCCTCTAGTGTCGGACTGTTGGGGGTGGGGGAGGGAAAGGATTTTTTGTTTTTGTTTTGTTTTTTGTTTGCTCCTTTTTATAACTGTCAGCAATTTAGCTCTTGTCTGTTGTGAGAGAATTATCCATCTGCCTCTTACTCCTTATCGGGAGACCTGCACCGTTACTTTTTTTTTTTTTTTTTTTTTTTTTTAAAATAAGCCGACGAGAGGAAGGTAAGTTATGGCTTGATTCTTTCCATTATTGTACGCGTGCGATCGGGTCCGCGCGATCCATTCCGGAGGTGCGTGCCTTGCGGAATTGCGCCGATCACCTGCGTTTGCTCCGTGCCGGCGGCGCTCAGTGAGGCAGCTCGGGGCTGTGGCAGCGTGCCCGCCCCGCTGAGTTGCTGCGAGTGTTCGCAGCGTGGGGAGGGCAGCCGCTGAAACCGGGGACCGCACGGCGCCCACGCAGGACGGCGTGCGGATCCCTACCTGGGCTGGCCCAGCCGCAAAGTTCCCGGCGTGACCGCGCCCGTCCGGCTCCGGATACGTCTCCTTGCGGGGAGTATCCGAGGGGACGGACCCGCACCGCGCGGGTGGAGGGAGACGGTATCGCTTTGAGGAGATAAACTCGCGTTTCCAGATTAGCCGGGATAAGGCTCTCCGTGCCTAATTGCATTAGCCGCACGGCGTTCCGCGTGGCTCCCTGCGGGGCTGGGAGGCGACTGCGTGCCACGGCGCACAAAGACAGGGTCGGCCGTATTGTCAGCGGAGGGCGGGCGGCGGGGGTCAGGAGAGCCGCTGAGCTTTCCCGGACAGAAGTCTATTACCATCGGGCAGGGTGGACCCGTGTCTGTTCGTGGGGATGAGTAACCCGCCGCGGGAGGGGACCCGTCCCTTTGTTCGGGGCGTCGGGGCACTGCGCGGGCAGCGTGGGCGGGGCGGCCCCGATCTCTGTCCGTGGTCCTACCGGGGCGGCGGGGGACGCGGACAGCCGTCACCCGTGTGCGCGGGGAAAGTTGGCGTGCGGCAGCCGCGGCAGGGAATCTGGCGGGGCTCCGGGCAAAGGGACGGACGGGGCGTCCCATCCACGGGCGCATCTCCCGTCCTCTCGCCCTCCGTCCCCGCGGCGGTGGGAGGGTCTGGGCAGGAGGAGGCGGCGGCGATGGTAAATGCTGGCGCTGCAGCTTGTGCTACCGGCAAAGACCGACCCCGAGCACTGCCATTGTTGTTTAATTTATGCTGCTGCCAGCACGTCACACAGTACCCATCTATTTCATGTACGAAAATAATTAACGTGAAATCTATATGAGCGAGGCAAATGGATAGCTAAACCTCAAGTCGTGTCGGAGGACCGGCGTGAGTCGGTGTGTTTTGACTAGTCGCTGGAGCGCTGGGAGGGCGGGGAACACACCAAACCGTGCACTCCCGCGGGGACGGGGCCCCGCCGCCCCTCTACCAATGACACCCTCGCTGGAGCGAGGAACGAGCCGCCCGCAAGAGCGTAGTCTCGGTGCTTGCGGGGGCGAAGAGGGGTCCCCTCACTGTCGGACGCCTCCAGGAAACGGGACGGCGCTGCCGGAGCGGCTAATTCCCATCGCGGGGGGGCACGGAGCGCTCGCTATCGCTGCGCCCCTTCGGGCGGGCGGCTTGGGGGCTCGTCCGCCCCGCCGAGCCGTTTCCGGAGAGGAGGCAGCGTGCAGCCTCCGGGGCTCGACACTCTGCAGGGAAAGATGGCCAGGGAGCCTTAGGGAGATGAGCAAGCACTGTGGTGCCCTAGCTCTGACCCCACCGGGAACGGGGATGGCAAGCTCCCCCCCTCCTGATCAGCAGGCTGCGCTGCCATGCTCTCCCCGCCGCTCGAAGGTGCTCGGCGGCGGTCGCGCAGCAGGGCCCGCCCGGCCTTGGCTCCGCCGAGTGCCCGCATTCCCGGGGGCGCGGCCCCGCGGGCACGGGGCTTCTTGAGTGGCCGCCGGCAGCGTCACTCAGGCGGTGCCCACGGGGGCGGGCTGTGGGGGCCTTTATCTGCCTGTCGCCGGACTTCTCTCCTCTGTTGGCGGCGGGGCGAGTGCGGGACGGTGGGGTGGCGGGAGCGGCAGAGCCATCAGGTGAGGCGGCTGCGGGGTGTTGCGCCGCTCCCTCGGGTAGCGGGCACCTTTCTCCCACCCTGCTCCCAGCCTGTGACGGCAGCAGCAGTAACCACGCTCTGCCAAACTCGACGCCCCTGAAGGACAGCGAGCAGACGAACTGCCGGTCCCGGGCTGCTGAAAGAAGGGCGGGTCGAGGGTCTGGGAGCGGAGACGGGGCTCGCGGGGAGCCATGCGGTCTTGGCGGAGGCGCGCCGGGCCGGCGGATCGGCCGCGGCGCAGGAGTGGAGGCGAGCTGGAGCCGGAGCGGGGCTGCCGCCCGCGCGGGGAGCACGGCGGGAAGGCGGGGCGGCCTGGGCGAGGGGCCGCCGGCGCATGGCCGGGTGCCCCCCACCAAAGGGTAAAGGTAAATCGAGGCGTGTGCGGAGACCTTCACCGGCCCCTACTGCTGTAAGTGACCGGCGGCTTTCCGCCGGTACCGGCTTCTTGTGGTCTGGGGTCAAAACTCTAACATAGTGGTGGTGTTCGATCAAGAGGGGCTTCTTTTTTTTCTGCGAACGGTTACTTCATTCCCTTCCCGCTGTCTCCTAGTAAATGAGTTTAATCACTTCTTGCTTTAATCTCTGGGTGTTTCTGGCTGTTTTCTTTGCCCCGCTCCCCCCCTTTTAGTGGGATAATAATTAGTATGTTAAACAGTTTTCCTCCGGACAAAGCACTGTTCAATAAACTCCTTGTCTAATCAGCAGCATCTCTCTGAATGACTTTCACCCCACCTATCTCCCTAGCCTGGCCTTGCCGCTCGAGCGTCGCTCCCGCTGTCCCCGCAAGCTGCACCTTTCCTTTCCATGTTGCTCGTTTCTGACTTCGCTCGAACCGGAGCGCTCTCGCCCCCCCGAGCGCGCCGCCCGGCCCGGCGGAGCCGCGGGGAGCGGAGGCCGCGGCTGGAAGCGCGGGCGGTGGCTGCCCGCCGAGGGCTGCCCGCCGCACCTGCGGGGCGCGCAGGGAGCCGAGCCGCGCCCGCCGGCGGGGCTGCGTGGCCGGCAGCAGCGCTCCCTCCGATGGAGAAGGTGCGGCGGCCCTGGCGGAGCACCCGGTCCTGCCCGGTGCCGGCCTTCCCCCCCCGCGCCCCAGGGCAGGCGGTGAGGAGGGTCCCGCCCTGCGAGTGGGGCCTGCTGGGCTGGGGAGTTCCCGCCCTGGAAAGGGCAGCCGGGGCGGGGAGATGGCGGTGAGAGGGTCACGGCTGAAGTGCTTTGTTTTATTTCGGGGTTCCGTCGTGCTGAGTAGCCGAGTGTTGCACCGACGTGGCGCGTCCGCGCTTGGTGACGCTGAGGGGTCGGCGCCCCGTCATCCCCGCTTCTCTCACGGAGCCTTGCCGAGGTTCGGTGTATTGCCTGCCTTTTCACACTGCCCAGCCGCGAAAAGAAAAATTCCCGTTCTTGCCTTGAGTGCGTGGAGAGGGAGTTGATTTTGCTGCAGCTGCATAACGCTGGTAGTGAGGAGTCTTGGCGCACCTAGGCAGCTCGGTGCCCCTTTCACCTCGTTAGCGTCTGTTGAAGTTCAGGTGTTACTTGTTAGAACTGGAAAATTGGTAGTTGTTGAAAAAAAATCCAGAAACCACGCAAAACGCACTAGAAAATTTGGGTTTATAAAATAGTCTTTGATTGGAGTTTGTTTAATTGAAGTCTCTGAGACTAGAAGTTGTTGCCATATTTTTTAAGTTTTGAAGACAGCCTCGGTTGATAAAGTTTAGTAGCCTTGTAGGACTTCAGTGTCCTGTCCTTACAGGAGATACTAGAAAAAATTGTAACACCTAATGACTTGAGTATTTCAGGATGTGTGTATTTTCATGAGAAGTAATAGGTTCCAAATTTTTTGTGCTGAAAAACTCTATGCCGTTTGACTTTGTCTTTGCTTTGATGGCCAGTTTTAAATCTTAACTGAGGGAGCCTGGAAGGTGTTCCACTGTGTGGGGTTGAGGAAGCACAATGGTATTAGAGCTTCAGTTTTCCTTTTTGACTTCCATGAATTCTGAGCCCTGAAGTTACATTCAGGTTTTTTTCATCTCTTTTTCTCTGACCTTTCAGAAATGTTGTATTAGGGATGATAGCTCTGGCAGTGGACTTTGTGCTTCATTTATAGTGATTATACAGAAACAATTCTGTTTGCGAATATAAAATTGGCAATTCTGTATACACTCTGTACAACAGAATATTGCTTAATTGGAGAGAAAAGTAGATACTAGAAGGTTTTGCCATGATATATTATTGAGTATTTGTAACTTACAGACACATGATAATGACCTGGAAACTGCTGAGGAATTTTATCAGATGTCTTAAAATCTCACCAAGCACATCTTTAATCGCCCTTTCAGATGTCTTTTGGATGTACCCACACTGATATTTCTGCTTCAGCCCTAGATATATATATTTTATGTTTCTTTATTCTGGTGGAGTGGTTGATCTTTTCCATATGTAGTGAAGATTTTTAATTGCTTTAGTCCTTACGGGGGATATGTCTTAAATATGTTCATATTTACATAAATATCTTCCTATTATTAGGGTAATCATGCTAGTGTAATATTTCTGCAAGTAAATTTATTGTGACTTTGCCATATTAATGTGACATTGTTTTTTATTCTTTTTCCTGCATTCCTTTTAAATTGTTTTTTTGAATGGAAGGGAAAGATTTACTTGCATTTTCAACAATTGTGAACTAGCATATTTAAGGCTGAGCTAGGTGATCTATGTAAAATACAAACAAAAAAGAAAGCAGAAAACAAAACCAAGACAAAAAAGCTTGCAGAGTATGTCCCAGGTTTCTAGATGACAATATTCAAACTACAATGAAGGCCCAAGCTGAATTCCATTAAAGATAGAATTTTTGAGAGACAAAGCTAAACTTGCTTTAGGTGGGGACTAGGTAGGAAATAGGTGACATGATTTACTGTTCTAAAAGCCCAAGGAATAATTCAGCTCTCTCATGCATCTTTAAATAAGTCAATGCCCCTGCAGATTTAGACTTTGCAGTTAAAAATAGTGCAAGGATGCAAGCACAAGCTTCTGTCTTGTAACAGTGATGCAGAAATGCTGCTTTATAGGTAGAACTCTGTCTTACAACATAATGACTTTTGATTATATTTGTGGCCAATGATGTTCTTCTTAGCAATAAAACTGATTGTGAGCTAATGGATAAACAATTTGTGATGGATATACATTTCAATATTGGTTTAATGCCATCTTCACTTCTGCTGAAACGTTTTTCTAATAGATGCTAGTGTCTGTAGAGGACAGTGAGTGTTACCAGCTGTTGCTAACATTTGAAAAGTGTAAGAGAATGTTGCTTTAGGGCACAGAGGTTTCTTTTTCTGACAGCAACCAAACCAGTTGAAAAATCACAACACTGTCCAGCAGGATTAGCTGATGGTGTTTTGGGTTTTGACATATGTAGTTTCATTTCTGAAAGAAGCTGCTACATGTTTTTTTGATCTTGCTTGTGTAAAATCTACCTAATTTGATGCACTCAGAAGGATTAGTTCTGGAGAAGCTGGCATAAGACAACTTGTAAGTTTTAGCTACTACAGCTGGTGGGCCTGATCAAGATGTTTTGTTGCCTAATCCATGTTGAAATTTGGAAAGTCATGCCGAGTCTCTGGTGGCTAAATAACATGAGTAGCTTCATGAGTAGCTTCTTGATTCCCAGTGAGGCTCTGATAAACTGCCAGTACTGAGCTAGCAGCTTTTGCTCAGTAGGAATTGTTTTTTATTTATAGGGTCTCCTTGCATCTGATGCTTACAGAGCAATTAAATGCAATGCTAAATCTGACAGATTCTGTGGTAAGAGACCTTATTGCTAGTTGTTGGTTTTCATTGTATTTGGAAGAACATATATTTCACGTGGACTTTCTGACATACAGCTCTGCAGCAAGTACATATTGGAAAGACGACCTCAGTGAAACACTTGGCTTTAGTACTTAGTGTTTTTATATGGACTGCAGGTTTTCAGCTTTAAAACCAAGCAAAAGAGAAACAGCTCACGGCACAAATCTTAAGTATCCTTTCTCAGAAACTTATTTAAAAATTCTAATTCCATATTAAGTTTTTGAAGTAGCTCACAGTCTAAATTTGGCTTGGCTGGCAAAATATGTGGAATTTTAAGAGCAGTAATTACATAATGTGGGAAATTGTAATGGGAAGGTCTTACTTTCACATGTTTGAAAATTGTGAATTGGGAACAAGCTGAAGTTTTCCAGATGAAGATTAAACTACTGTCACCCTGTTTTCTGTTCTGTCTGTGCATTGTGGTACTCCTGTACTTAAGCAACAGGGGTTTTAATTTGTTTTGTTAGTCATAGTAAGCCCCAGTATAACCAGAGTTTTAAAAAAGCTGTGGTTTCTTGGTGAAAGTTGGGATGAGAGTTAGGTGTTTAAATGTGCTGGTAGTGAGATGCCAGCTGAGGATCAGAATGAAAAGAATTTTAGGCAGTCTTGAACTTCATGTGAAACATTGGTGATTCCAATTCTTCATTCCCTCATGCAGTCTTGATATTGCTTAAATAGTCCAGCTGCTGATCAGAAACGGCAGAGGCTCTTAGACTAGAGGAAGCTGTAAAACATTGCCAGCATGAGTAGCTTGGTTTGCTGCAGTTAGCATAAAACCAGCTATATCTCTGTAAACCCACAGCAGCTGCCCAAATGATGCAGAAGCTAGAAAATACTGAGGTGGTTGAAACTTAAAATCGTGTTAAGGACGTAAGATACTTTACTTACTTCTTCAGGTGAGTGTGGAGTATAGGTAGAAAGAAAGCATTATACAGTGGAGAGTGACTGAATCACCATAGCATACTGTAAAAAGTGTGCATGTGCAGTCTTGTGAATACTTACTGCCCAAGTACTGGCAAAAGAGGGAACACTTTCACATTTAAATACATTCTAAGTCTACACAGAGGTAGAAAAGAGTATTTAGGATATTGCGGTATATTAACTTAATGTGTTGAGCAGCCTCCCTGTAGGTCTGTGCTAGCTGCATTTGTTCTCAGACTGCTCTGTATGAGTTTGTTTAGCTAAGTCCTTACTCAGATTTAGCTGGATAATTTTTATGTATTTGTATGGAATGAAACTGCCATTGAATGACCACTGGAGTACTGATGTTCTTCTGTACCTTAAATCTTAATGTCAGAAGTTGGTAGGAAGTTTGTTTTACAGTATGGATGAACAGAATTTTTCTTGGAAATTCAAGTAAGTATATATAGGAAAATGCCTTAGTCATTTCCTCTTATAAGGGCTGAGAGGAGGAGATTCAGCCATGGTAGGGGAAAGGTAATGTATATTAAACTTCTCTACCAGTAGTGTCCCTGCTGATTGTATTTTGCAATGCTGTTATTACATACTTTTTAAGAAGTAGGATTGTGTATTAGAAGGGATGGTTGGAGTCATCTTTCCGCTGTGTGGTTTTCTTTTTTAATTGTATTTTATTATTTATATTGATAAAAGTTTATGCAGTATTACCTGGAGGAGGGTAGAGGAGGATTTGGGTCAGAAGGCAGTTTGGATACTCTATGCCATTTTCAGCTAGGTGCCTTGGCATGATGAGGTAGAGATTTCAGTGCTTTTTGTGGGTATTTAGGCTGTACCTACATGTCATGGGACATAAACGTTTGAAATGGGCTTCTTGGGCTGGCTTGTTCTCTATTTTCTAAATGAGTGGTAGTTATGCATTTATGGTACCTGAGTTTTTTAGGTAAAAATGCGCTTTTGAGGGTCCTGAGCTTAGACCTGTCTCTCCATATACTAGGATTTTGACAGTCAGCCTTGATGTCCAAGAGGCTGTTCTATGTTATTTTATAGAAAGCTTTCTGTTAACATACCTTAATGTAAAGAAAATTGGCTAAGGATGTTATGGTAGTTAATGTGTGTTGTAACTGTAAAGTGCCTTCAAGATGTGTGGTTCCCTGATTTAGACTTGGTGTGGTGGATATCAAAATATGTGAATTAATATCTAAACACTAGAAAAAGGTCAAGAGTTTGTCAGCCTACTATTCAAACTTGGCCTTGTAAGCTTGCCACTTCTAGTTTTGTGTTCGTGGCATGTGATTTTTAGTTTCAGTACCAAAGCGCAGAACTTACCCAAATCTTACTTGTGATTAACTTGTTTTCTGAAGATACTCTTGAAACTATGATCTTATCCCTTACATGCTATGGGAACAGCTATGCCTGGACTTCAGCAGCATCTCAAGAGAAAGATGTGCGGAATGGCAACACTATTGATAGCTCATGGGACCAGTGGGGCAAAAATACACTTGTTTACCCGCAGAACTAGATAAGGCTCCTTGCACCACTGCTCCTGGTGACCTTGTGGGAAGTGTGTGCAAAGCAGTGAGGAAGAGGAGAATGTGTTGCCATAGATCTCTGATCTAGTAAAGTGTGTTTCCCTTTAATAGAGAAAAAAAGATAGATGCAGGAGAGAGTAGGTATTGTGGCCATCTGTCTAGGCAGAAGAAAAGATTGTTAATGGGGTATTTAGGTTTCTGAAGTTGCTTTGAGCATATGCCTACGTAGCCATTGCACTGAAATGGGCAATGTACTGCAGTAATGGTAGCATGCATGCTTTATTTCCATTTTATTTTTGTAATAAAGTCTTTTTTCAGTGCCATCCATTTGGTTTGTCCTCTTGAAATGCTGGAAAATTAATGCTGTGACCTCTGTTTTTATTAATCTATTAGCATTAAATTTCATATGATTAACATAGCCTGGTTTAAAGAGCAGAGCAAGATTTTGGGATTTAGTTAAATTTTGTGTATCTGTTTTTCATCTTCAGTCTTGATCCAGCAAGCATAACGAGAGGTGAGCATTTACTGGCTGTATATCATTTTAAGAAAGGCTTTTAAATCTCAAAATCTTAGTACCTGCTATAATTGTAATTAAGGATATTATTTTTACTTCTAGTAACACGTGTAGAAATCTCATCAAACATTCTGGTGTGGTTAATTTCTACCCAGATAAGCAGTTAGAAGCTGCTTTCTGTTTCCAAAAGAGGGACAACTAAAGTCGTAACTCTAAAACACCATATGCTACTTATAACAGACTATGCCTGTATTGCATGCATGAAATAGAGAAGAAATTATTGTATTTATGAGTTTGACTTTTTAATTTTTATGTGCTTGTACCTTGAGCTACAAGCCCAAAGTGAGGTCCTGACCTAAAACTGCTATTGCTAATCTGGCCAGAGCACCCATTCTGAAGGGAACTGGAAAACTGCTGACAGGGTGAATTGCATGGAGTGAAGAAGAGTGTAGAAGCTGCTTTTGCATTCAGATAGTTAAACTGTGAAACTTGGCATAGCAGTAGCACTTGCCTTGGACTGCATCCATGGTTGAGATGTTGGTAGGCAAGATGAGAATTACAGCCTCATTAACCAGCTGAGTAGCTGATATTTTTTCTGTAACAGTTGAGCAAACTGAAAGAAAATCAAATGGAATCATGCTTGTCTTTTGCTAAAGGCTATTTTTACAAGGAAAGTGGTTCTTGTAGTGAAATTCCTCTGAACCAGTGCAGCTGAACAATATAAAATAGCCGTCGTGGTGGAGATCAGTGATGGTCTTTTTTGTGGGGTGGTTTTGTTTGTTTGTTTTTTTTTTTGGGACATACCTCTGGTGATTGAGAATCTCTTCTCTGCTGAAGTGATAACTGGGCTGTAGGTTTTCTTTTTTTGTGTGAAAGGTTTCATGTACAACTCAGATGTTTGAGATAGGGACTTTCTACATTGATTGTATAACACAGATGAAAAGCTTTGAGCAGCCTAATCTAGTGAAGATATCACTGCTGGTGGCGCAGGTGTTAGAACTAGGTGATTTGAAGATAGCTTCCAACCCAGACCATTCTGTGAATCTGCAAAGATTTTCTGTGCAGATTTGGTAGTGTTACAAGTGTAGAACTAGCTGTTACAAAAGGAGTAGATCTTGCAGACTTTGGCTGTGGCAAAAATAAAACCTGATTTTCCTTGTGGATATAGTTTTTTTTTAATTTTTATAATTACGGTGTGTTGTGTAACCAGGTGCAGTAAGGACTAATTGTTTAGAAACATTTTTAGGTCTTCTGACACAAGGAATGTCAATGCTTCTGAAGAAATGCAAAGTCAAGTTGCCTGTCTTTGGAGTTAATTGCATAAAATGATTGAATGCATCAGTTTCCTGCTTGAAGCAATGCATGAGAACAGAAAATGAGTTGGGAGTTTTTGTAGAAGAAGTTTCGTTTTTTTAACTTAAATTAACAGTGCCGTGTCAGATTTAGCTTATGCTGCTGCACGTCAATCCTGAGTAGTCTGTGTGTACTGAGTGTCCGTGATCAGGGACCTAGATTTTGTGGCTGCTAGTACTACTTGCTCAGTTATTAAAATACAGAAAATTAATGGCCATCTAATTGTAGCTGTCTTCCCCCTCCTGTTTTATAAATGGGGTTGACTTGTCCTTTTACAATTTGATTCATGTATCTTATCATGACTTGCTTCACCTAAGATGGCTGTGTTTTTATCTGCATACATCTCAAAAAATCTGATTGTCAGGCTGTTAAGAAGTGCTGTAGACATGTGGTTATTCATATGTTCAGTCCAAATTTGGATAACTGAGTAAACTGCTATCAAATGCAGTACGTGCAGGCAGGATTTCACATTGACCTATACAAAAGGATGTGAAATGGTATGCTCAGGAACAGCATGGTACTGCTTGGGCAGCTTTGGACACTTGAATATTAGTGGTACATGTCTGCCATTTGTGATGTGTATAGACTGAAGCGTTGCTTAATCCTCCTTAGAAAAATATGGAAATTGTACAGCTGGATTAATAAATAGGATTAAGAGCCTCAGTTTCATGAAACATGAAAAGTGTAAGAGATGAAGGTACCTTTTGTATCTGAATGCAATATGAATAGTTTGAGTGATGCCCAGATTTTGCTTGTTATCCAAAAATTCATGAATTTTTAAAGCTAATCTGCCTCCTGCTCTGTTTAAGGTATGCTTGACTCGATGTAACTTCTAATGCTGCTTGAAAACTCAGCAGACCTGGCAGTGATGCCAGCAGGACTAGGAGTAGAAAGCCCTGAGCCCTGTTGGGCAGCGAGCTGAGTTGCACTGTAGAGATGGGGTGAGGGAAAGCTTTTCTTTCCACGGGAACTGCTGGGCAGTGGGCCTGGTGTTCACAGATGGATAGTGCTGTTTTCCATGAAGGGTTTTCAGCCCTTACAGTATAAAGGCCTGAGCGATCTCCCCACGTGGCTGATGTTGCTGTTGGTGGGGGGTGAGGCTGGACATGACCTGAAGTCCATACTGACCCAAGTGACTCGTCTGCCTACCACTTCTGCTGACAAAGCAAAATGCATTTGCTGGACTTAGAACTCAGACATGGCAGAGTTTGAGTCTTGTCAGAAAAAAGAAACAATTCAGCTGTGATTGGACTACAAACACCAGTACAGTATGAAATTATGACTGTTCATACGAGGGCTTTTCAAGGTGTAATTCAGTCATTTGCACAGTTTTCACAGTTCTAACACTGCTTTGGCACTCTTCTAGTCCTTCAGTCTTCAGGTATTTGGGATAGTAATTGAACAAATAAAACTGTTAGCTACTATATGCTGCCCTTAAGAGTCTACTTGACACTTAGAGCATGTAATCAGTCAGCACTTTCTCAACAAACTTTCATTAATGGTGGTAGACCCAAATGTTTACTAATTCTTAGGAGTATGACACTTTTCTTTTGAGAAAAGAGAATTTATTATTAAATAATTATTAATTATTAATTTAAACTATTAAAATAATAAGTAGTGATCTACCCAAACTTGTTTTCCTGGTGAGGATCAGCCTAGAGGTACACATTTTAATTTTAAAGTGGTCCTGAGAGCCCTCTGGGAGCTAAAATGTACTTTTGCATGAACCACTTGAGAGCAGTGGCTGTCAGAAAGCTTTTCTGAAAATCCTTAAGGGATTTTCATCACACAGTTAGTGAGGTGATGTTAGTGATGTCCTCTCTGTATAAGAGGTGAGCTATAACAAGCAAGTTACTGGCCAACAGTGGCCCAGTCTGTGTAAAGTAGGAGATATTCAAAGTGGTTGCTTGTATAACAGTTTAAATGTGAGGCTTGCTGCCTTTTTTTGGTTTGTTTTTTTGATTTTGATTTTGGTTTTTTTGAGAATATTGTTTCAGATGACAACGGGTGTTTTGGACACACCTCTAGGAGAGCACATCTGAGTTTTGGCCTTGTTTGGACTTTTAGAGACAGGCTGTATGGTGTTCTGTGGATCAGGGTGTCTTGGTGTGGGTAATATCTGTCTTTGCTAGTAAGAAAGCTGGTAGAGTAGGAGAGGAAATGCTGCTTAAAAGGAGATGAAAAGTGGGAAGGTGTGGCTAATGACTCAGGAGATTGAAAATGGCTGTAAAGATTGAAGTAAGCCTGTTCATTGCCAGTATCAGTCTGATTTATTTTATGGTGTGTTAGACTTTAATATCCCTGTTTATCCACGTGTAACTCCTGCATTTCTAGCTTCCTGATTTCTGGAAGTGGCTGTGGCATTATATAGTTAAAGAAGGGAGGCAAAGGGCTAGGTACATGTGTGTGCTTTTATGCAATGAGAACTTCTGTGTAGCAACTAAAAACTTGGTCTAAAACTGCTTTTGACAGTAATGCTTCTGTCACATAGTTCTGCATGCAGTTATGAACTGGTCATGTGTGAAAGGTGTGCGTCTTTGCCAATATGTGACCACAACTTGTTTGTGTGAGCAGGACCTTATTTGCTATCCATTGTTCTATTATACATTGATACATTATACTGAGTGATCTCAGGAGGACTAAGGTGCAGAGATACGGTAAGGAACTCCTTACCATGAGAGGAAGTGACAGCAGAGGGCAAGGATTGCAAATAGTTAAGGTATTGCTTCTGGATTATGTATTCTAATAATAGTTAACTGCCCTTTCTCTGTGTTTACTCACTTTGGTTCAAAATTATTTAACTTGAAATACGATATAGACAATTGTTTTAGACCTTGGAGGTGGGAAGGAATGTGGTGGAATGTGTGTTTAAGCAGCTTATGCCGGTGTCTTCTGCAGGATAAATAGTAGTGGTCATGAAAACCCAACCTCTGGAGGGTTATGGAGGGTTGGAAAACATGACTGAGCATGAAGTTGTTCCTGAACTTCACCATCATACTTATGTGTTCTTCCCTATCTGCTGTCATTTGAGTGAAGTAATGTGATGCAGGGGCATCTTTAGTTTGCTCTGAGTCCCATTTAATCTGACCTTGAGTATTTCCAGGTGTGAGGCACCTATGACCTCTGCGGGCAGCCTGTTAAAATGTTCTGTCCATCCCCATGTGTCCGCCACACTGAAACAGCTTGGTATTAACAATCTGGATTTGTACTTCAGTGCATTCTACCTCATGGCCGTCTTTCCTGTGTTTGGACTGTCTGTGCAGATCAAATCCGTAAGGATTGCTGTCTTCTGTAGTGATGCTGCATCCTAAAGTGCATGTTAAAATGAACAAGAAATTTTTCTCCTTAAATTGGAGGACTTAAGTGGATTTAAAGCTGCTTGTGTGGGACTGCTAGGAACTAGCCATTGTAGTGTTATCTCAGAGGATTGTAATCGGTGGCACAGGCTCTAGTTGGAGGCCTGTTCCTAGTCCTGTCTCCCAAAGTCCAGTAGTGAGCCCAGGCATGTTTAACTTGTCCATCAGTGGCTTGGATGGAAGGGCAGAGGCCTCCTCAGCAATTTCAGTGCCAACACACAGCTGGGAGGAGTGGCTGATACCCCAGAGGAATGTGCTGCCCTTCAGAAGGGCCTCAACAGGCTGGAGAGAAGGGCAGAGAGGAACCTTCTGAAATTGAGTAAAGGCAAATGCAGGGTCCTGCACGAGGGGAGCAACAACCCCAGGCACCAGCACAGGCTGGGGTGACCTGCTGGGAAGCAGCTCTGTGGAGAAGGAGCTGGGGGTCCTGGGGGACAGCAAGCTCCCCATGGGCCAGCAGTGTGCCCTGGTGGCCAAGAAGGCCAGTGACATCCTGGGCTGCATTGAGGAGCAGTGCCAGCAGCTCAAGGGAGGGATCCTGCCCCTCTGCTCAGCCCTGGTGAGGCACCACCTGGAATGCTGTGTCCAGTTCTGGGCTCCTCAGTGCAAGAGGGACAAGGAGCTCTGGAACAGGTCCAGTGGAGGGCAACAAAGAGGATTAAGGGAGTGGAGCATCTTTCTTAGGGGGAAAGGGTGAGGGAGCTGGGCCTGTTCAGCCTCCAGAAGAGGCAGCTGAGGGGGAACCCCATCAGTGTCTGTGAGTACCTGAAGGGAGGGTGTCAAGAGATCAGAACCAGGTTGTGGTGCACAGCAGTAGGATGAGAGGCAAAGGGCAGAAATGAATGGACAGCAAGTTCCACCTGAGTAAGAACTTCTTTACTGTGCACTGCACACTGGAACAGGCTGTCTAGAGAAGTTACGGAGTCTCCTCACAGATACTCTTGAACTGTCTGGATGCAGTCCTGTGCAATAGTGCTCTAGGATGAAGCTACTAGAGCAGGGAGGTTGGACAAGGTGACCGGCCCAGCCTCACCTGTTCTCTGATTCACTTCAGTTAGTTTTGGCCTAACAGGATTAGTGGCAAAGTCTTGTTTTCTCTACCTTTCTGATTCCTGCTTTTCTCAGGAGAAGTCTTATTGCTCAGGATTTAATCCTGAGAGTCATTGTGATGCATTGGAGTGGCCAAGCACAGATGGTGGTGTGGCTAGCAAGCATCCAACTGTGCAAATGTAATGTGGGAGTGATGATCTGAAGAAGCTTGCTCTGTCTATGCAAGCTGCTGAATCCAGTCGTGGGTAAGTACAAATGAAACTTGAGAAGCCTGGATAGAGATTGATATTGTAGGGAAAGGTAAAGTTCCAGTTGTGTAGTAGTCGGATGAAACTCTTGCATGTCCTTAGTTATTGCTTCTTCTGTGATTAAATGTTGAGATTGTTCTGCCACAGAGGCTGCTCGTTTACATATAGGGGAGATCTTCAATCTCATCCTCTCCAAGTAACATCAAGAAGGAATGGTATAAAAGGAGTACTTGATCACCCTCTTCTAGAGAAGCTGACATGAATTTTTAAATATCTTTTCAGTCCAGTGAATTGTAATAACTTCACAGCGTAATTAAAAAATCCTCAAGGTCCATTTCTGTAACAAACCAGGACAATGTTATCAATGTATTAAGGGGAGTGTCACTTGGTGTGCTCTTGATGGCAAGCAGCTGGCAATCTCTTTCTCTAAACGCATGCTTCCTGACAGGTACCTGCAGCATACTTTCCTGGAAGTACTTTGCTGTTTTTTGATAGGAAGTGCTTATGACCTACTGTACTGTATAGGTATAGCCAGAGCACACCCTATCTCTGTCTTTCCTGTCTTTTAAAATACTTTTTATTACGAAACTTTCTTAAGCTAAGTGTATTCACCCACGAAACCTGCAGTACTACTGTTGTGTAACAGTAAAATATCATTGGAAATGATGTAAGAACACAGACCTGTGTTTTCTTTCTCCACATGATGCATACTTGGGCACAAAATGAATTGTGTTAAGATGGGTTGTAGGTGACCCTGGGATTTTGTATATTTCCCACTCTCATTTGTGAGAAGCAGGCAGCAGGTGTTTTTTGAAGTTGTCTGATTTACATGTCATACTGTCTAATCTGGAAATAGAAGTGGGACCTTATGAGGACTTCAGGTAGCTCTGTTTGCTGTGGGGTGTCCTACCAATGAGAAAATTATTGATCCTGCAATTGTATACTCCTCAATTCAGTAGCAGTAAGCTACTGTTGTTCATGTTAAGGTTATCAGTTGCCTTCATTTTTCTGTATATACCCTCTACCGAATTAATGCAAGATGAATCAAGAAGTGGATTATGCAGCTGGGGTGTTGCAGTCGTGTGGCTGACCTGCTGCATGGTGCTCCCAAAAGCAGAGGCGGCCTCTTGTGAATAACTGTGGCTGGTTTTGGTGTGTGTTGTTTCTCCTCCTCCAACATTTACTAAGCCAACAAGACACTGGTAAGGCTACAAAAGCCAAAGACCCTGGTTATGTTGCAGGACTGTTTCCACTTTGTTCTTCGTGGCTCCTTGTGCACAGTGTGTGACGTCCCTGTGAACAATAAAAGTGCATTGAATTACCAGCAGAATTAAGCTCAGTGTTTGATTTGTTCAGTTTGAAGTATTTGCTTTTTTTGGGTCTGTTAAGCAGACATCTATGTTTTGTGATTGGTATTTGGCGAATTCAGGTTGTAGATACTAAACAAGAAATAATTGGAAGATGTCTGACTCAAGTGGTATTACTGGACTGTTATCCAGTCTCTTTCTCCTTTATCATTTTGCAGCAGTGTTTTAAAGTTTCTCATTGTGGCATCCATCAGGACTGAGGGTGGTGGATCGAAGCAAGACTACAGTCAACAGGCAAATAGTTAGAGGTGCTTGGTAGCTCCAGCACTGGAGAGGTAGCTGTAACAGAGAAACTCAAATGTACTCAGTCTAACAGGCCCCCCAAGCAAGAGGGGATTAAGCAGATGGGTATGGTGACCATGGAAGTAGTTCAGTATAATAGAGCTGTAAAACAGTGCTTTCAGGAGATGTCTGTGGGGATTGTGATGGAGAATTACATAGGCAAAATCTGATGTGTGCAGGGGAAAAATCCTAGAAAGCCAGAACAGTGATGATGAACTTGCACAATGGATCATGCAACAGTTGCTGTTTGAGGCAGTTTCCTTCTGCTTCAGTTCATTCCCATGTGTGTTTTTGCCCTTCTTTTTATAGCTTGCATGCAGCTGTTTCTTAGCATTGAAGAATTCAGTTCTGAAGCCTCTGTAAAGGCATGTCACGTCTTGTCTGTGTGTGGTTGGTAGAGAGGCTGTCACAAACAGCCTTGAGGAGGTAGACTGCAGTAGAAATGTCAGAAAAGAGCTGGGAAGGTATACCGACTTGATATTCAAGGAGTTGATCAAAAATTTTGAAGCATAAAACTTTATTTTCCAAACTTCCTTGTTAATTGGAAATTCGTTATTTGCATCAATTCCCCCAGGAAATGAAGATTGTGTTGGCAGGGCTCTTTAGAAAGAAATGTTATCTTGACGCAGGTGTTGTGTTTACTTACCTATTTATACTGGTAACAGTGGCAAATCTGTAAGCTTGTGGGGAAAGTGGGACTTTTTAAGAAAAAATAGGCTCTTCTGAGCATAAGTGGAGTGCTTTATGTACTCTTGAGAACACTTGTTCTGGTCTGTTTTCTAGAATGTATTTAATCTGATAAACTGGAGAATGGAAGTGCATGTTAAGTGGAAAACGGCAAATAGTTGTAATATAACAAGTTCATAAACGAGTTCATGTTGAGCTGATTTTAGAAATTGAATGCTGGTTTGCCAGGTAGTTTTTGTGGAGTCTGGTGTTTGTTAATTCTTTCTCTGTTTGTGTTGGTTATTGGTATAACACAAGTATATCCTTTGTTTTACTGTTGGTGCTTTCTGTAAGGGTCGTTTTAAAGGTGTCCGTCCATCCACAGGATGTATGGGTGATATATTATCTTTTTATCCCAACATTCATGTGGATTATGTCACAATGCTGTTTGGAAACTTGACTAAAAATAGAAAACGCTAAACCAAAAGATTACTAACAGCACCTTGGTGTGAGCAATAAAGTCTTGGGTATTCCTTAAGTATCTCTTCCACATAGTGCCTTATCTTGCCTGTTAAGCAGTGTTGCTGTTGACAAAATTGCAGAAGGTAAAAGTTGATGTGTAGGTGTACTATAATGTATTCCAGTGCAAATGCTCTTGAATGTTAATGAAATACTGTATAAGTGAACGCTATTTGTCATTACAGGTGAAATAATAGGATGACATGGAAACATTGGAAAAGATCTTTCTCTAGTTGCAGGAAAACAGAAGGACACAGATGTGATAAATTCTTGTTTTCAGTGCTGTTCTTACTGACTGGAGTTGGTTAATAGCCCTCTACTGCATAGTTAACTTTTAAAATATATTAAAATCTATCAAAGGTTGAAATATAACTTGAGTTATATTAATGACTGAAAATATTTAGATTGGCAGGCACTTCTGGAGATCCTCTAGTTCAATCCTTAGTTTAAAGCAGAGTCAGCCTAGAGCAGGCAGCCCCAGTCAATGTCCAGTTGGGTTTTGGATGTCTCCTGCTCTGCCCAGAAATCTGTGTTCACTATGGCATTGTTCTGTGCTTGCCAGTGTTAGTAGCTGTGGGAATAAGTTCTTATAGGTTTAAAGTATATTGTCCTGACACTGGATACCTCTAAAAAGTGTCTTAACCTTCTTTACTCCTCTCCATGTGGTATTTCCATTGGTCTTAACAGTAAATATCGAGACAGAAAACTCAGCTTCTTTCATGTCTTATTGTCACCAACTTCTCTGCTCCGTTCAGCAGAAGGCCCACATTTTTTATAGTCCTTCTTCTGCCTTGCATTTTTCAGACAGCTTTCTAAAGCTGATATGTCCTTAACAATAAGTTGTATTAACTTCAGCTGTTTTAAAGTACAAATTGTATAATTAATCAGCTTGCTAGCAGTTTAAAAAAATGCACAGAAGTATTTTTCCTCCCTCTATATTAAGATAGAGGTGTTTGATTTTTTTAGAGTTTATGTGACTGGCTGGTTTTAGTTCTGCTTTTCATACTCTTAACAAAAAGTGATATAAAATAAATACCTGTAAAGAGCTTCAAAATAAATTTCTGTGATGTACTGAAAAGTTACCATGCTTTTCATCTTATCAAAGAGTAGTTAATATCCTTGTGTTTAAAGATGCAACTTGGCTAGTAGTTTAAAATAGTGTTTCACCATGAATTTCTTCTGCAGGACGTTAGGCTATAGTTGGAGACTTAATGTGGTATGGAGTGCATGGTTTGGTACTCTTTTTAAAATTAGTATTTTATTTGTAATCTACTTTCCATATTGTGAGTTGTGTGACAAGGATGCAATACTTATTAGAGATCTGGTTTTGGAAAAGCTTTGGATGTACAGTACTAGCTAAGCTCTTGTTTTGAGGACTTCCCTAAAGAATTTCTTGTCTGGTTGGTCCAGTTATTTTTGACCTTGGCAGAAAGTAGATAACCATCAGATATGTCTAGAGTTTGATTTTGATCTCAAATTTCTAGTGGAAAAACTTTGCACTACCTAACAATTGTTTAGATAGAGGAAAAAAACCAAACAAACTTGCCTGTTTCAGAGGAGGAGTAAAGTGTATTTGTAATCAGTAACATCCTCTAATAAAATGGTGGGGACTGGAGAATGTTGATAACTGAGTACATTTGTACTAGGCTTGTTATCTGCTAGAAGCTATCACTAAATCTCAGGGAATGCTTTTGCCACAGCTGTCTCCTCATTATTTTTGCAACCTTTGACTGAAAATGTTTTGGCGGTAAGAGTTCTATCTGCATAAGCTTGTTAGAGAAGCTCATTTTCACTGTGTTCAGGTTTTAATGCTAACATAATCCTTGGAGTTCTAATCTGTATGCAAAACTGCTTGAATTGTATTGGAGCCTGAAATTATATAAGGTAGCTCTTACTTAGAGAGATGGCTGTTACTTTTTTTTGTGTTTTAGTTAAGAGCTTGATGAAAGAAATCCTGATCTTTATTATTTCTTGGAAATGAATGCTGGCATTTATCCTTTCTGCTTGTGTTTGACATCAAGGATGCTACATTATGGCTTTCTGTCTGTGAATGGATGTACCAGTAAAAATTACAGATAATACTAAAGGCGCAAGTGATTTTCTTGTTACAGAAATAGCTAGGCGTCTTTTCTGAGTCAGTGCTCTAGTATCACTCCTCTATTTTTGACAAACTCAAGCATTTTATCATCCTAAATTAAATTAATTCTAAATAAAGGACAAAAATACTACTGATGAGACTAGAAATAAACTTCCACAAGTTTTTGAGCTCATCAAGAAGGTTTTGTAATACTTGTCAAAGTCACCCCTATAAAAATCATAAAATGGTTTGAATTGGAACCTTAGAGATCATGTTGATATAACCCCCTGCCATGTGCAGGGACACTTTCCACTATACTAGGCTGTTCAGAGCTTCATCTAGTCTGGCCTTGAACACTTCCAGGGGTGGGGCATTCACAGCTCTGGGCAACCTGTTCACCTCATAGGTGCCTCATCACCCTCACTGTAATTGTTTCTTCCTAATATCTAAACTAAACCTACTGTCTTTCACTCCGAAGCCATTTCCCCTTGTCTTACAGTACTTGCTCTTGCAATAAGTCCCTCTCCATATTTCTAGTAGGCTTCCTCTCGATGCTGGTCACCCCAAAACCTTCTCTTCTCCAGGCTGAGTAATCCCAGTTTCTCCTAGTTGTTCTTTGTAAGAGAGGTCCTCCCTCCATCTCTCTGGTAGACTGTGGGCCTTCATCTGAACTCAGTCTTAACAGGTCATGTCCTTCCTGTGCTGAGGACCCCAGAGCTGGGTGCAGGGTTCCAGGTTGGGTCTCACCATAGCAGAGGGGCAGAATCCCCTCCCTCCCCTGCTGCCCACGCTGCTCTGGATGCAGCCAAGGACACGTTTGGTTTCTGGGAGTGCTCATGGCTGGGTCATGCCCAGCCTCTCATCCACCAGCATCCCCCCGTCCTGCTCACAGGGCTGCTCTTGATTTGTTCATTCCCCAGCCTGTGTTGATATGTAGACTTGCTGTGACCCAGATGCATCACCTTGTACTTGTTCTTGTACCTTGGTCTTATTAAATCTCATGAGATTCCCACTTTGCAACCTTTCCCAGGTCCCTCTGGATAGCATCCAGCTCTATTTTGACAAGTTTAGCCATTGAGAGGTGAGAAGAAGGAGATGGTACAGCATACCAAAGGCATGATGATTAGAAGTATGTTTATATCGCTGGGTAGGCTTTGTAGAAAATACCATAGATTCTGGGCTGTTACTGTGTGAGAGTGTGCTGGTTTTTTCTGGGGTAGAGTTAATTTTCTTCACAGAGGCTAGTATGGAGCCATACTTTTGTACAAAATATTTATGTACTCGTGCTGAGCACAAGTACTGCCTCACTGATGAGGAAGTTGGGGGTTAATGGGAGCTTGTTGGGGGAGATACCATCAGGACACTTGACCCAAACTGACCAAAGGGATATTCCAGATCATATGACATTCTGCTTAGTATGTAAAGCTGGATGAAGGGGAGGATGTTTGCATTTGCTGCTTTTGTCTTCCCAGGTAACTATTACATGTGATAATGCTCTGCTCCCCTGGAGATGGCCAGCTTAGCTTTTAGTGACACAGATAGGGATTCCTGTGCTTTAACAGGTTTTGATTGAAATAGGTTATTGTTGAGTACAAGAAACAGCTATTTCCATAGTAAAAAAAGGGTGATGAAAAGTAGAATATGGGTTGAAACCTGTGTTAGGGGTAGTCTTTCAGAGTAAGATTAGGTTTACAGCTTGAGGAAAACGGGTCCAGTGAGCACATCCAAGCTTTCATGGCTCTTAAGTCTTAAGCTCAGAGGAGAACTGGCCATCTGTTTTAGGTTGTCTGTAACTGCCAGTGTTTAAAAGCTTCATTGTGTGCCAGAATTCCGAGTCCTGTGTACCAGTTGAGCTGAGCAGATGCAGAGAATAGAAAACAGAATCAAAGCACTTTGGCAGTCTATACAAAAATAAAGTGTTAAGAGCTAAAGAGAAGTTACAATTTTGTGCCTTATGTCCATTAACACTTCCAATAACTTTGAGTCATTCATTATGTGAGATATACTGGTTGTGAGACAGTGTTACCCCTATATGACAGATTGTGCTGAGGAGGAAGGTGAGCATTTAACTCAGTGAGGCAATGGATTGAAAAAATCCATATAAACAAACCTGAATGCCAGTGAGATACTCAGTGCATGAAATAGACTCTATAAACTGTCTTAATAAAGGGATTGAATAGAGTGGTAATTTGGGAAATGTGAAGTTTGATGTTTGACATACCCTGGCCTGGTTTCTTTTTTTTTGGTTTTTTTTTGTTTTGTTTTGTTTTTGTTTTTGTTTTTTTTTTTTTGTTTGTTTTTTTGTTTTTGTTTTTGGGGGTTAAGTGTCTTTTCAGACACTAGGTAGTAGGTTACACAGTGGGTATCTAGTGGGTCTGGACTTGCTTTTTTTTTTTTTTAACTCAGTTGTTTCTGTATGGAAATAATTGCTCTTAAAGTGATTTTTTTTTTTTCACTCGCAGAGAATAAAGAGGAGCTTTTAGAAGTCTCTTATGTGACAGTTTATCTGCTTAGATAAACTGGATGGGGTTGTTGGTACTTGCATATGAAGATTAAAGGAAACCTACCTGAAGAAACAGCTTGTCTGTTGCAGCATTTCTTGTGCCAGGGGTTTATTGAAGCAGTGTCACAAAGCAAATGGTTTGCCATAGATTTGAGACATAAAACTGATGCTGGTAATTGAGTACTTTTGATGCCTGTAGATAGCTGCTGGTTATCTCTGTCAAATTTGAGGTTTTTCATACTTGTGCAAACACAGTACAGTTGGACTTCTAGAACTTAAGGTGTAGAAAGAGTTGTCATTTTATTTTGCTTACAGTTGCAGGTGGGATGTCAGGGATTATTGGTATGAAAAGACAAAACAGAACTGCTAGGCTGCTGAACGTTTCACCTGAGAGTGCCCTGCATAGTTAACCCATAGTTATGGGGGTCTTATCTTCCTGATTTGTATCTTTTGGGGTATGTATACTGCTTCTAACAATTCAGGGGGGGTCAATGTCAAGCTCTGACTTAGCACAGTGCCCTAGGCACAATGGAGATCTTGTGTGGCAGCAGTGAAACAAGGGCTCTTACAGCGCTCAGACTAAGGAGAACTGAAATTGTTGGACAGATGTGTTAATATAATAAAGTCAAACATAACATCCTGGGTATCCTGGATTTTGCACTGCTAGCACGTGAAATCAGATATGTCTGTATTCTGCCCATCTTTCAGGGAAAAGTCCCTTGCAAGAAGGTCATGGAGACTGCTGTTCATTTATTCTGGACTTCATCAAACCACTGAAATGGGTAGTGTTCTAGCTGTCATGACCAGGAGGTGGTTCAAATGATTTTCACCCATAACAGAAAGTTAGAAGATTACTTCTCACTTAAACCTGGCAACAGTCTCCTTGACTTACTAGCTTTTCAGAAGTTGAACAAAATACTCTGATGGTGAAGTAGTTGGGGAGTGATAGTGGAGGGTTGAGTATCTTGCATTGCATTCTTAAAATTATTTAGATTTTAGTGAAGCACTAGTGGTATGGGTAATGCTATAATGGAATCTCAGAACAGTTAGTTTGGAAGAGACCTCTGGAGATCGTCCTGCCCCAACCCCCTGCCAAGGCAGTCTCAGTCACCTTGAACAGGTGACACAAGATGGTGTCCACGTGAGTTTGGAATGTCTTCATGCTTCCCTGAGCAGCCTGTTCCAGTCTCTGCCACTCTCAGTGTGAAGTTCTTCCTCATGTTGAGATGAAACTTGTGTTTATGGCCTTTGCTCCTCATACTGTCGCTGGGCACCACTGAAAAGTCCTGCACCACCCCCTTGGTACCCACCTTTGAGGCACTTACGTGCATTAAAGAGATCCCCTCTCAGTGGTCTTTCCTGCAGACTGAGCAGGCCCAGTTCCTGCAGTCTCTCCTCATGAGAGATGCTCCAGGCCCCAGATCACCTTTGTGGCTTCCTCTGGACCCATTCTGGTAGTTCTTGCCTTCTCTTCTACTGAGGAAATCAGAACTGAGCCCAGCCCTCCAGGTATGCTCCAGCTAGGGCTGATGGGAAGGATCACCTCCTACTTATGGATGTAATTTCATATCCTTTGGCATACTTCCAGATCTTCTTGCTCTTTTTCAAATTCTTGAGGTAGATTTCTGTGTTGACTTTTTAGGAATGCAACAAAGAGGTGGTGGAGTATCCCATGCCAGAGATGCTCAGAAGCTGTCTGGACATGGTCTGGGGCAGATTGCTCTAGTTACCCCTGCTTGAGAAAGGCAGTTGTATCCAGTGGTCTCCAGAGATGGCTTCCAACCCTGAATGATCACTGTGTGAATCTGTGGTCTATAGGTGGTCACATATTCTAAGAATAGTTTGTGATGCTTATTGTGCTGAATTTCAACTTTGGAAAAATTGTGTGAAACAGCACGTGTAGTTTCTGGAGCAGGTATGGAATTTGAAACATGGCAGGGTCTGCAAAGTCAGGCTTGCAAGTGAAAAATCTCTTGTCTTGTTATGTGTAGATTCTTTAATCTTCTCTAGTAATCCAAATTCAGCTAGCAACAAGAACAGCAACAAAACAACAACAAAAAGAAACCAGCACCCCCAAAACAAGAAAAAAACCGCCATCCATAAACTTGATGAATTCTTCTTTTTGCAGGTGAATTTAATAAACAAAGGGATCAAATATTTCTGTTGCTCCTTACTAGGACGTTAGTTTTTTTTCTCTTTTAATAAGAATACAAAGTTGATGTGAGAAGTTCAGAAAGTTGTCCAAAACCGACTCTCTGGGGCTAGAGAAAATTGTGATATGTAGCCAAGGTTTCCAAACAAGTTAAGTAGTCAAATCTAGGTGGTTTGATGGCCACTCAGTAGGCATTGACAGTGTTGGGATGTGTACTGTATATAAGAAACCATTTCCTCAAAGCTGTTGAGACACACCCACTTAGAACAGGCTGTAAGGGTTGATAGCTGATAGCTTTTTTTGAGAGACATATATGAAGCTTTCAAATATACAAGGCTTGGTAGCCAAGATTAGGTATAATAGAGGGCTCCCAGCAACCTTGAGCTCACCTGATGAAGATTTGTTATTTTCTTCTTATTACTTCTGTTGTATTGTATTGTGCTTTAACATCTTATGTCAGTTTTTACTTGGGATATCCTCCTCTTCTTGATGCACCTGTAAGTGTTTATAATCAAATGCTGAGATGTTGAGGCTTCAGTTCCTTTATTTTTAAGCTTTCAGAAGCATGTGTGTTTTGCTTGAAAAACTTGGCTCATATTCTTTCTGGTTTGTAGTCTTGTACAGCATCAGTGTTTGGGGGACACAGCTTCATGGGGTGAAGGAGTTTGTTTCATGGAGGTGGTAGCAGGAGTCCTCCATAATGGACTCCCAAGATCCCATGCTTATGTCCTGTTCAGTCATTGAATCACAAACACTTGGCTAGAAACCAGAAGGAACAAGCAGTCCCAGAAGCAGATTGCTCCCCGAGGTGAACAGAATCTGCTAGGTCAGCTTACACTGGTGCAGTTTATTCTGGATCAAGTAGTCCAATTGTGATAGGCTTGCAAAACAATTGATGCCAATTTTCTCCACTTGCTTTTCAAGTGCACTCTCTCTGCCAGCTGAATTATCTTCTACCACTTACTGCTTTCTTAGTTCTCTTGAAAGATTCCTGCTGCTTCTTTTCTGTGCCTTCTCTCAATAAAGGCAGAAATTCACCTTGAGAGTCAGACATCTTCTTAGTGCCTCAGAGAAGATCTTTGCTAATAATGTGTAGCTAATCCACTTACTCTAGTGGATTCTGTAGAGAAATACAACAATCTGTATTTTGCATAAGCTAAATGCAATGTAACAGACTGGTATGACACTTGTGAGACTATACCACTTACTGTTTTTTAAAATACTGGAAATAAGAATACTTTTTGTGGATTTTTTTTCCCCTCTGCCATTTTACATTAATTTTTGAGTTACTATTTAGAGACTGTTTTTCACCTGACGTTTTTGTTCGTTTTGGGACCCTGTGGGAGGGGTAGGGAGAGAAATAGTTGGTATCTGTGTTGTAAACCAGCTATAGGAAAGGACATCACTGAGCATTTCTTTTTTTAAATTCTCGATGAATTAAGTGATTATGGAATTGTGTGAAAATTGAAGGGGAAGAGAAATATATGAGAAATTCTGGGGGAAACATTCTTTTTAATTTTAGCCTGTAGTGCTTAGGCATACTAAGATATTTCCAAAATTCCTGTTAACATCTCTTCCTCTGGAAGACTGCTTAAAGGTGCTGCTGCTGTGTGTTAGACCTCGATGTGCGGTTAATTTACCTCGTCCTTGAGGTTTACTGGCCTCCCTTCTGAAGAGTTTACTTAAGAATGTTGACTTAATTGTACATTTTCTTTGATAAATGAAGTAGAAAGCTCAACAGTCTCTGTACTGTTGCACAAACGGAAAAAAAAAGTAATTTATTAACTTCCTGGAACAAAACACTTTTTCCCTCAATCATTGTACCCCATGGTTTGCAAATCTTTACATGTATTCTACATGCTTCTGAAACAGGAGCACAGCTGTTTAGTAAATTGGTGACGTTTCCTGTTTTCAGTGTGTCACTTTTCTGTTACCAGAATTGGTAACAGAATCTTACTAATTTTTTTTTTTCTTAGGCAGTGGTTTTTAAAGCACCTGGTGTGAATCTGTCTTAGTCAAAGCTGAAAACATTGAGTAGCTTCTGAGGCTTCTGCACCACATCCCTCACTTCCCTCTCTCCTTTCTGACATACAAGGAAGAAGCATTTAACTTAATCTTTAATTCTTCAGTTTACTCACTATGCTTTTTGATTTATTTATTTTACATACTTTTCTGTTTGAGACTGGAAAACTTGCACATGGACACGTACACTTGAAATTTTGGAGAAGGATATGGATGGAGCCCTGGTTATAAAAAAATGAACTTAAACTTAGTATTATATCAAAAGCCAAATTCCCAGTGGGAAGGACTGATGATATTTTAGAGAATTAAGCTTGGTTTTAGTAATCTGTCGCTGAGACTTCCCATGCACTATACAGATTTGCTCATTTTAAATAAAACTTTAACATAATTCTTTGTGGGAATCCTATATTATTTTTGTGAGAGCATGTAGTGGTAATGCATGGGTCTGTTTTTTAACTGATATTTAGGCAAGTTGCATTAAGACTTGAGGTTTTTAGATCACCCATAGTCACTAGTTGTAAAGATGAGCTTGAAGACCTTGCAGGCATCTCAGGGTGTTCTCCTGTCTTCCATGTGGCAGAATGCAAACTCCTATGTCAAATTGTGTATGAGTTAGCATTACAAGAACTCTGTAACCCTTATGCAGTGTGAATACTTCAAGGATCAATGAATGCAAATGTTTTCTGCTAGCAGCTGACTGAACATAACTGTACATAATAGCATACCCTGCCTGATGACCTCTTGATAATACATCCTAGAAATTACAAAGGTGGGGGGAGATGGTGTTGCCTGTTTTGTGTGCTTAGCTACACTACAGAGATCATTCAGTAGCCGATGCTGAGCACAGCCAACTGAAGGATGCTGAAAACTTGGAGGGTGTTCTGCTGCTGACCTCTGTCACTTATTGCAGTAATAAGCTTTTCTTTTGTGGTTCATTAGGTGCAGCTGCAGTGAGCTAGAAACAGGTTAAGTAAACTCAGCTTATAGTCTTTGAATGTTCTAGGTATTTTTGTCAAAAGTTACAAGCTTGCTTTCTTTTCAGTTCCTTACTGGTAAGAATGAGTAGTTATGGAAGCTAAACAAACTCTAAAGCAGTCACAGTTTTTGAGCTTGAACTATGTTAGTTCTAAAAAATATTCCAAATTGCTTTTTCTTCATGCAAGAGATAAAAATCATATGAGGAACTGGGAGTTTGGAGACACCCATGTGATTTCTCTAACCTCTGATACATAACGGTCTAAAAATAGTTGCCATATGGGATGTCTTTATTGTGAGGACAGCCTCTGCTGGTTGAGAACCTTTCTGTGTTTAAGCACTTTCTGTGCCTAAATATTTTTAGCTGTTATTTAAGTGAAGTTGTCGTATGGCTTTAAATGAGAGCTGCTGTCGTTGTCCAAAGATATTGAAGAAAAGGGAGTTATTTTCTCTGAATTTAATAGAGATGGTTACAGCAGTGTTCTGTGTTCTTCTCTCTATGGGAGGTGTATTTTAGATCTGTTAAAAACAGATGGAATAAATAAATTGATGTTACACCAGTGGAAAAAAGGAGAAAATTAAGACTAATACCTGTCTATATTTGTTTAAAACCTTTCTGTTACAGTTGTTTAACCTTCTAGCAACCTGCTGAGATTCTGTAGGTTCGGTGGAGGTTATTCGGAGACATGCGTGCCAAACCCTACTTCAGCAGTTCTTCCTTGTTCTGCAGGGAGTTTAGACAAGCTGAGACAAATATCAGAATATTTGATACTTATGTTGAATCCATTTTTCAGTAAGCTGTTATATACAAATAGAATAATTCTTGTGAAGCAGTTGCTTATCTTTTTAAGGTGTGCAGTAAAGAAAGCAAAGTCTAAACTTGTACACACTTCTGTGGCAAAGGTTATAATTAGTATATGTAGTCTCTCATATTTTCTTCTTTGAGTTTGCAGTAAGTTTGGGAGGTAAGAAACCAGTAGTCTATTTTTTGCAAATGGGAAAGAATTACTATATTAGAAGCTCTTTTCATAGTCAGTCAAGTGATGCTTGATGGCAGGTCCTCAGTGTCAGAAAGCTGCTCTTTTTCACTTGGATAGTATTCCAGTGTTACCCTCCCTTTGTCCTTGTCTATTCCAGTGTCATAGATATTAGATGGTGTGACATTAAACTTTGTGACTTGAACTTGGACTTAATCTTTTTCAACCTTTTCATGCACTGACTTCTTATAAGTCTCTTCAACATCAGATGCCAGGGCTTTGGTATGGTTAAACAAACTTCAGCAGTCACAAGATTAAAACCAGTGTTCTTTTAATGTTTTTTTCAGAAATTCTTAGAATCAATAAGGTTGGAAAAGACTTCAAAGGTTATTGAGTCCAGCCTTTGACCAGACGTGACCTTGTCAGCTAAACTGTAGCACTAGATGCCATGTCCAGACATTTTTTTGAGCACTTGCAACAATTGTGAGCTCGACCACCTTTCTGGGCAGCCCATTCCAATGTATAACAATCCTTTCAGTGAAGCAATTCCTCCTGATGTCCAACCTGAGCCTTCTTCAGGCCCTACTTAAGGCCATTTTCTCTTGTCTTCTCGCTGGTTGCCTGGAAGAAGAAACTGATCTCCACCTGGCTACAGTCTTTTTACAGGTAGTTATGGAGAGTGGTGAGGTCTCCCCTGAGCCTCATTTTCTCCTGGCTAAAACATAATTCCTTCATCTTCTCCTCATAAAACTTACTCTCCAGACCCTTCACCCAGCCCCTTTGCACTGCTCTTGACTTGCTCCAGCATCTCTGTGTTTTCTTGAAGTGAGTGGCCCAGAACTGGGCACAGGACTTGAGGTTCTGTACCATCTCTGATACAGGCCAGGATGCCATTGGCCTTCTTGGCTGCCTGGGCACAGGTTGTGTCACATTCAGATAGTCAGCAAGCACCCCCAGGTCCTTTTCTGCTGGGCCACTTTGCAGGCAGTGTTCTCTAAGCTGCTGCACTGCATGCACTGTCCTTGGCCCATGGGTCCAGCCTGTTCATGTCCCTCTGCAAAGCCTTACTGCCCTCCAGCAGATCAACACTCCCACTCACTTGGTGTCATTTGAGAACTTAACTGAGGGTGCTCTTCATCCACTCATCCAGATCATAAAGGTATTAAACAGGGCTCAACCCAGTACTGACCCTTGGGGAGCCCCAGTGGTGACTAGTTGTCAACTGGATGTGTCATCATTCACCACCACTCTGGCCCTGGCCATGCAGCCAGTTCTTCACCCAGCAGAGTGCTCCTGTCCAACTTATGGGCTGCAGCTTCTTCAGGAGAAATTGCAATAATATGCTGCAGTTAGCCTTAGACAATTACTCCTGATGTGCTCTGTCTTCATAGAGTAAGAGCTGTAATTCAGCCAAATCTGGGCACTTGGATGTCTTTTATCTGAGAGAGTTTTGCAGTACTGACTTGCAGGTTTCATGTGACTGTCCATTTTGTACAGTATTTATGCAGTAAGGAGAGCTTAAATTCCTTTTTTCTTTAATGATGCTTCTGGGAACTTACTCTTCTAGTATTTTGCCCAAAATCAAAGAATAAACTTTTGAAGGTTAAAAGTTGAACATTGACTGAAAGGTGCATTTAATACAGAATAGTATAAAATGTTTGCAGAGTGAATTAAGTAGATAAAAACCCCATTTGACTTGTTGCTTTAAAAACAGCCTAACAATCATGTCTTCTTTAATATTGTGTCTGTATAATGGGACAAAGAAACACATTTTTGATCTTTGAGTCAGAGATGCGCAAGTCGTTAGTACAGGGCTGCTGGACTTAGAGGTGCTGGTCTTTGTTTGGGAAATCAGTGGAAAGTAGTTACCTGCAGCATGAAGAAGGAAAAGTCCTGGATTTATGGCTGTGGGACAATATAGCGCTTCATATGAACTACTTTTAAATTTTGCTTATCATGACTACAGCTCAATTTCCAGAAGTGGGTGATTCTTATGACTATGTTTTTATGTTCTTAGTTATGCTGTTCTTTTTCTACCTAAATTGTAGGCAGAAAAGTTTGTCTGTCTAACTGAATAGTGTGAATTAAACACTTCCTGATATGCATTGTTTTAGAGCTAGAATGCTGACATCCAATGGCACAGACTTCTTCAAGCTCATCTGCTTTTATTATAATATAAAGAATCTGTTCTAGGTTGTCTGGGTGGCACTTTTTTGACAATGGCATCAAAGGAAGTTCAGCTCCTACAAACAAAACCAAATTATGTAAACAGTGTAACTTGTATCTTTTTAGCTGCTTTGGACTCCCGGGTATATTTAATGGGAATATATGAGGCAGCAGAGTAATTCCTCATGCCTGATACCAGCAAGGTTTTTAACACTTTGTTCAGATTCCTCCAAAGCACTGATGCTTTCTTCTCGGCATGTCGTCAAGGCTTGCTTTTGATGTTTGGGTTTTTTTCCCCTGCTGTAGTAAAATGCATTCTTGACTTTCCTGGTAAAATTTAGTTGTAAGTATTCTGTAGTTCAGGTGATGCAGTATAAATACTGTTATCTTTTAAAAAAGATAAAGTGCCAGGAGGGAAGATGCATACTGTTTCTGAAACAGTCTTCATTACCTTACTGTTTCCTGTGCACAAGACAGCCAGTTAGTTCTCTGCCCAAACATGGTGTTCAGCTTATGGAAATGACACTTCCCTGTTTTGGAAGTCAGCTTCATTATGAAGCTAAGGCTAAAACCTGGGTTCTTCTCTCTGTCAGAGTTTGTAGTATAAAATCAATCTAGTTTATTTTAAGATATTCTTCAAGACTTGAGAAGTCAGCCTTTGGGTGCCATGACAAATAAAGTGATTTGACACGTCTCTGTCTTATAAAGGATGCTAGAGATAAACTAAGACTTAGCTTTCTGTTCCCAAACTTGTGTTCTGGGTGAAAGAAGCCCTTCTCTGGTGCATCAGAGTAAATGGATTTCTGTAGTGAAATGATAGTGAAAATATGCAGGTTATAGAAAGCAAGCATATTCTAAGTCAGATGGCATCAGTATCATATTTTTCACATGTTGATGTTCTGAAAGTAATTTTTTGGTTTACTGTTGTGTATGAGTCCTTTTCCAAGCTCTTTCATTGTACTCTAGTGTGCATTACAGCATGCTTTTTGGTGCATTGGCAACTTTCTAGAATTTAATATGCATTAATAGAGGGCAGAAAATTTTATCAGAGCTGTTGGTCTGACTTTTTCTGCTGTCATGCTATCTTTTAAGACTTTGCCATCTCTTTCACGAACAGTTGTCTTGATTTTCCTTTGATACTGAAATTTGAAGATGTACACAGGGGAATATAATAAATTGTTGGAGATTGTCATTTCAGATATTTTGGAGCTCTGTTATAGTGGCATACATCTGTAGCTATGTTTGTTTTATTATTGAATTAGGCATATAATTAGTTTTATGGTGAAAAAGGTTATTCAGTCAGTTTTTTTGATACAGTGATAAATACCTAACTGAAATAATGTTTTTGAAACTATTTTGAAAGAAAATTGCCTAATCTAGATTTTGTTGTTACAAAATTTAGATTTCAGTTACTTCATATATATATATATATATATATATATATATATATATATATATAGTAAGACAGATAATAGAAATGTCAACTACAGAATTATATAAAATTTTAGTTTTAATAGGTTGGGTATAAGACAGCATAGAATAATATGTGAAAGAATAAAGCATGTAAGGAGCAGAGGTATATTAAGACAATTTAGTGATATATAGTTTAATGGTACTTGGACTACTGGAGAAGACTGGAAATGGGACACAAACTAGATACACCTTGCCTTGAAGAAAAGGTTAGAAGAAGGAACTAGAGCATGTGGAAGCCAAGTGGCCCCAGAAACTTTGTATTTATGGACAGAATAATAGGCAAATCTGATTACCAGTCTTAATGATGATGTATTAAATTACTGACAGCTTTAGCAAACTGACATTTTGGCTTCTTTATTCTTGAATTCATGTGTGAAAGAATTCCCATCCCCAGAGATCAGAAACCTTAAAACTTGTGCAAGGTTTCTGTGGTGACTGAAAGCAAGAGAGACTATTTTAAACTAGCAAATATTTTAAATATTCATTGCTCTGCATGTTTAGTTACATTACAGAAATAAAGATTTCTGCACGCAATACAACACAGCATATGGGTCAGTCATGTTATGTCTGTGTTGCATTATTCATTACTCATGGTCTATCAGGATTAATAAAAGTTCTGTTTCTTCTATAGGAAACCTTTGTACTGCTTTCATGGAACCTACTCCAGTGACTACCTACTCCAGATGGGGCAGGATGGGAAAAATTGCAGCTCCATTTAAGCCTGGTTTTTTACTAAAATGTTATTAACTTGATACCATTAAGAACACTTCTTGGAGATTGAATAGTCAGTCTTTATCAATTTTGAGAGTAAACTGGCCTTGGCTGTGTGTTTTTGTATTACTTCATTAGGAATTGTTAACAAGAATGGCTTGTTGACATCTTCATTCTTGTTGATTTGAAATCTTTTAAAAAGAACTCCTAAAATAGTAGCCTTGTACTGTAGGAGAAATCTCATCTTCTCTTGACTGAAGAGAGCAGAGTATGCTGATTGGAAGCATTCAGTTTGAACAGTGTTTCCTTCTTTTCTTCCCACCCTTCACGCCCAGCTGTTTACAAGAAAAAAAAAGGCAGATGAAGTCAGTTGTTGTCACAAATACCTGTTCTTTGCCTTCCATTCTACTTTGAGGCTCTTCACCAAAGAACTAAACCAAGTATTTATTATTTTAATAATACTTAACCTCTAAGATGTGATCCTAGGCCATGTTTTGGGCATGTCCAAGGCTGCTCAGGTTAGCTTGTTTACTGTCACATCTGCTGGAGTGCAGAGTATCTGGCAAATCCCAGTATCCCTTACCCTGTATTGCTAGTTGGACTGTTGTCCTAATGAAGATCTCTTCTTCCCAAGGTTTCCTCAGTGTTAATTAGAAAGAATTAATGTTTCCTGGGCGAAAATGACTTGATTCTATGTGAACATAATGATGTTTGGTTTGAATACTTTTTGTGTTGCAAGTAAGCTTTGCTTGTCATGACTTTGGGAGCTGGAAGAAGGATGCTGTGACATGTCAGTCTGTCAGGCCACTGATGATCTGGGCTAATGAAGGCATCTGAGTGTGTAGGCATTGTGTTGCTGTCCAGCCTGATACCACTTTGATAGTACTTGTAAAAATGGATGTAGGGGAAGGGAGAAGCATGGTGATTACTGGTTTCTGATTTTTCAGCTTCTTGCATTTTCCCCCTCTTTGTATGATGTTGAGGACGTCATTTTTTGAGCTAACTACCAGTACACATGAGGGTTTAAGGGGTAAGGATATTTAATCATACAAATTTTCTCTTCTCTAATCTGCATTTGAGCTAAAAGTTCCCTGCAAAAGAACAAAAACTCTCCTTTTTGGAGGGAGGAAATAGGGGGGGATTCATCCTGCAGTTTGAAGGGTGGGGCTGTGATGGAGATGCCAGGTTCATGCCCTGTGGATCTGCTGAGGTGTGCCCTCTGATGGAATATCTGTGATGGGGTGCATTTTGGGCCTGACCATCTCTCCAGTTTACCAGTGAGCTTTGAGCAAGGAGTACTGCCATGAAAAGCCAGCACAAGAAAACTGTTCTTCTAACCTTGCCTTCTTTATCCTGGAACATTAATTGTGCCATCCATTGTTGGGCTCTCTGTTGCAATGAAGACAGTGGAGTTCACGAGGGACAGAACCATGTTACCCTTCAGGAAGATGCACCAGAGAGTAAATGGAGTCATGCGTGGCCTTGAAGTTGACCCATGCTTTCTTGATAAGGAAGAGCCTATTCTTATTACTTGTGGTTTTTGGATTTATATACCTCTTCAGTCAGACTAATTTGATTTGCTTCCTCTTCTTCTGTTGGTAAAACATCAACTTTTGAAGTTGTCAGTGGAGAAGAAGAGTGCGACTGCAGTATGAAAGAGGGAAAAGTTCTACATGGCCCAGCTGGAATACTGAGCTAAATGCTGAAAATTCAAGTAGGTATCCTAGCCAGTTCAAGTGGATGTTGACTTTGAAGCCCTTCAACCTCTATTGAGTTGCTGCATTTGAAGAGTCATCTTATTGTCTCCTTTCACCCCACTGAATCTTCTGTTTTCTTGTGTTGGTAGGCTTGAGAGAACTGCAGATGTCTAAGGCTGAAGGGAAGTGTCTGCAATAAGATGCAGTCACGTTTTGAAGAATACATATGCATTTTGACAGAGTTGTATTGCCTTGGAGAGCTTTTGCTAGAAGGCTGGGAGAGAGCTAACACAGACTTGGACAGCAAATAAGAGCAATAAACCCAGTTGGCAAGATTTTGTGGCTGGTAGAGTGCAGTTGAAAAATTGTCGCTCTTAAAAAAATCAGTCTTATTTAAAGTATCGGTCAAGTATTGGAATTGTTCACAGCTTATTTATTTGAGATCTGAATAGCTGTTTGTGTGATCCAGTCATTGCTTTGGTGAAACTTTCTGAATATCAATATTGGCTGTGTTCAAGCAGTGCCAGCTTGACATTTAGTTAAAATTTCAAATACAACCAAAGTAATCACTTTACTTAGCTGACTTTGAACTTTTCTTATGTGAAAGAGTGCAGTGAAAAGAAAGAGTGTAATCTTGTTCTGAGTTTTGTTTTGTTTTCTTTTTTGTATATGACCTAATTAGTAATGCATGTTGGTGCTGTCCTGCTCGGAAAATTAGTTATGTTGTTAAAAGTGATTGTGTCTAAATTTACCTGAATAATTAGGAACATAAAAATGGTTATCGTTTATTGGAGTCTCACTTGAGTTGTTCCCTTAATGCAATGGAGATGCTTGTTTCTTTACAGAAGACTGCTAGAGTTGAACTTTCTAATATGGTTTCTAGTGTAATTTAAGTTACCCAGCTGATAGGGTAATCAGTAATTTCTGTTAGAAGAGATCCTTTATTTTCTCTAGATTGCCAGGTAATGCCCTTGCCTTGTTGTACATGCTTTTTTTTTTTTTTTTTTTTTCTTTTCAGGGCCCCTTGCAAGTGTGTGTTTGGCTTCATTCCTAATGCAGAGTGGCTTTAGTAGGGCAGTGTTTAGAGTATCCTAATACTCTTAAGTATTTTGCAAAAGTAAAGTAAAAGCACTTTCTTAAGTAAAAGCACTTTATTACTGAGTGAAGACGTCTATGTATACATTTTTTAGTGTCCCTACAAATATTTACATGCAATAGATGCTTTGCCCTTTCCTGCTTTTGACCTTTTAGTGTGGTCACCAGCACTATTGAGCTCTTTCATGCCTTTACTAATTGCTGTTTCTTGTTCAACTGTGCGCACTTTTTCAGTTGTCTTATCACTGCTTACCTGGAATAGGCATGTCTGCTTTGGCTATCTCTTCATTTCTGCTGAAAGCTTCTGTAGATAAACTTCTGCAGCAGCAATCACAAGGCTAAATTACAGTCCTCTTCCCTAAAATTAATTTTTTTTCAAAACTGTTTCCACTTCCTTCAACTCATCATGACTTTAAGGCCAAGATACAGAAATGTTTGGTGGTATTACTTCTTTAGTGGTTCGTTGAAGAGTCAGTGTGAAAAGATTCCCCTTCTAAACTGCCACTTTAGAGAGGCTAGAAATTGCTTTTTATTGTTGCAAAGGGCTCATGATTTTTGGTCTTAATTGCCTTTGTTTATATTAGTAATTTTTTAAGTTACTCGAAGATTTGAGACTACCTCATTACCAGAAGAATTGTAAGCTTCTTGTGAAGTGTCTTTCATCTATTTTATCAAAGTTCTTCCACATAACTTTGCATAAATCGAGAAGTACTCCTCTGGTTTGTTCTCCTTAGCTGCATGAGTTCTCACCAAGCAGTGCTCTGATGTAGTTTGTGCTGCAGATTTTTAAATAGTGTAATGCAGGGAACTGCAGATGAGTGTACATGTAGATTGGGAAGGGCTGCTAGTGGAGAAATGGTGGTTTATACTATTAAATAAAAAGTGAGAAGAGAGGCAAAGCCTACCTTAGACTCATCAAGCACAAGATGTGCTGTAAATATATGTGGACCTCAGAGCAATTATCAAGCTTTCCTTGACAGCTATCCTCCTTACAGGGAAATTGAAGGAGTGAGTAGTGTTTTGTTCTGACTGTCAAGGTTGTTAACTTAAGATGTGCCTCTGGCCTGTGTGTGCCTTTACCCATAAAGGACTTTGGGATGTTCGAGCAAGCTATGTAACAGTTTTTGCATATGCTAGGTTGAATAGTCTCTATCTCTTATTTTACAGATATTTTGAGTGGGCATAAGTTAGTACTGTCCCTTTATGTATGCTTCTAAGATACTTGACCCTTTGAAAAAAAGGAGTCCTTCAATTTAACACTCCAGTAAAGATAAAAATTACTAGAGGAAGCATGAAGAATTGCATCTATTCAAAGTATCAATAACTCTGCACTTAAAATTTTAATACTTAATTTTTTTCTGAGTTCTGTTTTTTAAAATAGAATTTGGCATCTGTATTGTGCCAGGTCTTACTTTTCAGTGAGCCCTCAAATAATGATGATTTTTTTTTTTTTTTTAATTTAATATGTTTAGCCCCCACAGACAAGAAACAACTTATCCTTGTTAAAATGCATTAATTACTGTTGTAAGTCAAAGTAGATGGAATAAATCTTCTGGAAGGAGAAGAGCTTCATTAAAAGCAGAGACCAAAGTTCTGGTTTAGACCTTTCTGTCTGGAAGAGATAAAGAATGATGTACGCAGCCAGAGGTGGTTCTCATTCTGCAGTATGGTATTATGAAATTTGCTTGTCCAAGTGATGATGTGTTGTAATTATTGCATGCTTCCATTGCACTGGGCCACGGGATGGAATGGCAAACAGTAAATAGTAAAGCATGCTCTGAAGTCTTCCTGGTATGTAAGCCTTGAGGAGAATCTTTAGGAGCCCTTTTACATCTCTTAGGACTTTATCAAGGGAATTGTATCAGCTGTGACCTTTGAGGCTGGAGGTCCAGCTTGGGTTGTCTCTGAACAGTGATAACGGACTGAAGTAAGCAGATGTTTTCAGTATCTGCTCTTAAATTTGGAGCATGATCACCTTTATGTGATAATACTGTTTAGAAGTATATAATGTAATTGTTGCAGGCACCTATGCAGTGATTTTTTTAGTGCAGTGTCTATAAACAGAATTAAATTATATATATAAAACCTATGTGAAATAATTTCCCGCTAAGCAGTGACCAGGATGCATAAGTATTAATTGAAACAGGTGGTACAAAGACTTTAGAGAGAAGTCTGATGCACTAAATGTTTCTCCCTAGCGTCTATATGCATGTGAGGTAGTAATGGTAGTTGAAGGCTTATCTGCTTTGTCACTTCCTTGGTTTTGTCTCAACACAGCCTGGATCCAGCCTGAGCTTCATTTTCAGGCAAGCATTAATAGTTGAGTATGTTACCCACCAAAATACCTGTGTTGAATGGAAAGTTTGTAGCTAAGCTTCTTGATAGCTCCACTATATTTTCTAAAGCTCACGTATAAAAATTTGCTGTTATAATTGGAACTGTTCTATGGCAACCAGAACTAATTGCATAAACCATATGGCTTTTGAACTTCTGATGTCTTTTCTCTTGAAAAACAAAAATTCCTACTTGCTTCTCTGCTAGGCAAACCTTACTCATGACTTGCTTCAACTGCAGCTAATTAGAAACTGGCATTCAGTTAATGCCATAAACAGTGTTTGAGTGTTTGGGTTTAAAATCTTATCTGTGCTTGGTGAACTAAAACTAAGTTTATTGAAAGATAGATGGCTGCCATGCACTGCATGTTAAAGAGAACTATGCAGTTTGCTGAACTGAACAACTGTGTCTTTAGTTCTGCTTCCTTTCAGCATTATCAAGAGAGCGGATTTACTCAGTCAACTTGACTTTATTGTTCTCCTCTAAATCTCAATGTGTTTTAAGACAAACATGTGCTTAGTAGGTATAGAGCCCTGTTTCCTGAACATAATGGTTTTACAGGTTTTGCATGCTCAACTGTTTTTGTAACCTGAAGTGTAATACTGTCTCTGAGGCTAATAGTAAAAAACTGAATGAACGTTTTTTAATGGGTGCTGGGCATTCTTCAGTAGTTTAGAATTTTAAAATTTTTTTGAGGGGGAGGGGGGAAGAAAACACACAGTTTTAATTCTGTGTTAATGTGCTGGTTTAGTGGGGTGCTAAAGCCAAAAACTCATTTCAGAAAGCTTTCTCTTTTTTTCTAGAATGAAATTAGCCATGTTTAATACTGTTTTTAGGTCAGATAGAAGTGTAAATAAAATGGTAAGAATGCCAGTTTTCCAAACTAGATGTAAGAGAGCCACAGCCTTGAAAGTAATAAAAACAGAAGAACTGGTAGAGCAAAATATGTTTTTGGGACATAAGGGTTTTTTTTAGTCAGAGAACTGACTTGCATGCTGATTGCAAGTACTGTATAGAATGCTTCGGTGAAGATAAATGTGTTATGCAAGCTGGAAGTACTTCAACTGACAGGTGCTCTTGGCTTTTTTTTGAGAAGTGCTGCAGTGCTTGAGAACAGTGCAGTCTCTAGTGAATGCACTGAAGTCCTATACAGACAAGTAAGCTATTCTATTGAAGTTTTCTATCCACAGCCTGTGGTTCACAGGAAACAAATAATCCGTGGGGGTCACACTGCTTTGCTGAGAGCCATAGAGATCCAAATACATCTTGTGCACATCACTACAGTCTCCGTAGGATAAGAGTATTGGAGACTGCTATTTTAAAGCTGTCTCCTTATTCTTAATAAGGCTTGTCTGGACTTAAATCAGTTTAGACCTTCAGATTTTATTCATGTAGTAAGCAGTTTGTTAGACATATTTGCCTATGATCAGTGGAGAGCTTGAGAAGTGCTTACGGTTGGTTTTGGGTTCAGACCACAGGGAATGGCATGGTGACTTGCCTTGGTATTTTGCATAAAAAGGTGATTGAAGGTCGTTATTAACCTCCTAAGTTAGAAATAAAGACCAGACATGAAGTCTGCTAAGCATATGGACTTCGGTGACCAACTGATGTGAAAAGTAACTTTGCACCATTTTAAAGCAGAAAAAGTTTTGAAGTAATCTTTATAAACCCTGGATGAGCAGCCTTCTGAAGCCTAAGTCTTTTTTCTGTAAGGTTTAGACTTATATCTGCTAACCGTGGGCAAGAAGGATCCCTTGACTAGCAGCAGTCTCAAGCTGTGGCAGTGGTCAGCAGCCTTTCTGTTTGTTCCTGTTGAGGTTACATTTTACATCTGGACTACCTGTAATCATCTGCAAATGGCCTGTTAGCTTTGTGGTATCCTCCTAGCATTGTTCAATGCAAATCTAACAATTTTTCGGTGGTGGTTTAGTTAAAACAAAGAACAATCTTCTTGGTTACCAGAATACTCTTATGAGAAACGCTTGCATGTTTTGTTCCAGTTATTCCACTTGATAAATCCTTGACTCTATTGCCACTTGTATGTGCAGTGGTCCTTCTAAACAGCTGTTGCAAGAAAACTTAGTGAATACCATCTGGACAAGGTTTTAATTTACCTAATTTTCAAAACCTAAGATTTTAAGAGTGGACTGGATTCTAACATGGTACTTTGTCATCTTTGTATTTTTTTTTTCCTGGGGCTGGGAAAGATATGTGAAGGGAACTGTCTTTCAGTAGTGCATGACCATCTTGTGTGCTGGTGGAAAATCAACTCACTGTATTTCCTTTCTTTCCTCTTCAGTCTTGAAGATTTAAAAATTTGTTTTGTGGTATAGTTTCTTTTAGGGATGGTGTGGTGCTGGAGGTCGTTTCCAGGGTAGATGCAGGGGTAACTAGACTGCATTATCTTTTAAATCTTCTTTAAAATAAGCATCTTATTTCACATAAAAATTAATTTTTCAACTGAATTTGTAAAGATTAGATTGGAATTGCCTCAAATCCAATTAAACCACACTGCATGGACGTGCTGGGAATATAAATGCAATTACTGTAAATTTGTACAAACTGATTTGTTGCATTATCTTGCTAATCTAACATACAGTACTTTTTGTGTCCATATTGCAGACGGCAACTCCAAACTAACATGGCAGTCAGACTGTGTGATGTGGCTTCTCTGCTTAGAAGTGGTTCGTGGGCAGCAGAGCCTTGGACTGGGGTCTGTGGGACTTTTCTTAAATTCTGTAGGCTACTTTTATACATGTTAATAGTGCTGAGGCCATACCAAAGTCTTTTAACCTTCCATTTGGAATGCTAACTCACATGTATGTTTTGTTATAGGCTGTAGGTTGTGTTCCTAATCTGTGAGAGCCTAGAGCACACTGGCATACCAAGACAACTTTTTCTGCAATATGGTGATCTCCTGTAGAAATTACACTGCAGTGGCTTGCCTTTCTTCTAATGTCAATTAGATTTTAGTACTAATTGAAAATACATGGTGGATAATTGAAGAGGAGTATTGTATTAAAATGGTTTTGGTATGGTCTGAATACTAAATTGCAGTAACTTTGGAAATCTGTTATAGTTGTGTTTTTATGATTACTATTTTAAAATTATATTTGCCAGTGTATGCTATTATTTTAAAACAACTGTAAATTTATTTCCTACTATTTTTGAGTGAAAAATATTTAGTACTTTGTCTTTTATGAATAGTTTTCTTTACTCCATTAGTGGGGTGTGCATTATTTGTAAACCACATTAGTACCACTTTATTCAGAGCAGATGGTTCTATAGCTGAGACGCTGTAATTTTCAGCACACACAGGCTATTGCAGCTGTTCACTTGAATGTTGGCTTAGGATTCTGTTCTTGCCACCTGAACATGAAAATAAATGTGCAATTAAGAGAGAATTGTTTGTTATCCTTGCTAAATCCTAGTAATTTTGATCAATGAACACTTCAAATTTGAGAATGAAGCACAAAAAGGGGAAAAAGACAATCCTACAGAGCATCAGAGCACAGCATTTGTGGCTACTACCATTAGCAGGTATGCTAGTATTTTGAAAAGTAATTTACCTTAATTGGGATAATCTACTTTATCATCTTTTCAGTGGACTTGTTTCATCAGTGCCAGTTGCAGGTTGCCCCTTGGAGTTCGTCACAAGGGAAGAAAATGTTGTTCCAGTTGCAGCTCTTCAGGAAAACTAGATCATGCTTTTCTAATGAGTGCTCTTAATAGATGTATCCCTTTTTTTGCGTTGTGCTGAAGTAACATCTTGGAAAATACTTCGGTATGCAGAACACAGAACATAGAAATGTGTTCCTAGGAATGTCTTAGTTGGACTTACAGTAAGACACTCGACTTTCCCCCTCTTGTATTATTAGGAAATTCAGTTACACAGTCTGTGAACACAGCTGTTTGGATATGCACTGATTGCATATGGTGCTTTAAACAGGACTGCTAAGACAGACTCTTCAGAGCTCCTGATGCTGCTCTGTGATTTTACAAGTTGCTTTTTTATAACAACTCCTCTTAGCAGTTTGAGGCTAAATTTCAGTTATTGATGGATTTCTTTTAATGAACTTCTTGTGTTGAAATATGTATGACTGGAGAATTACCTTACATAATTTTCTCTTGCATGTTGTCCTAAACAGTTGGTCTCAAACAGAGTAGGCTGCCCAAATTGTAGATATTCAGATTAAAAATCCATTGTATTTACCAGCTGTTGCCATTTGGTCACTGACTGAGGTGGCAGAGAGCCTTTTATAGATGTGGCAGCTTGTGGACAAGTGCTTGTGTACAAGCAGACTCCTAATTATTTCTGTTGCATCTTGCAATCATACCGTCACTTACTTTAGAGTGAGACATGGTAGAATCAGGCTGGTTTGAGTTGAAAGATTGCCTCTTAATACACTTGCCATAAGTGGGGATGCCTTCCACTAGATCAGATTGCTCAGCCTGACCTTGAACATTTCAAGGGATGGGGCATCCACAGCCTCTCTGGGAAAGTGCCTTACCACCCTCACGGTAAAAAAATTTCTTTCTCATACATAATCTAAACCTACTCTCTTTCAGTTTGAAGACATTCCCCTTTGTCCTGTTCGTGCTCTTCAAAAATGTCTCTTTCCATCTTTCTTGTAATCCTCCTTCAAGTACTAAAAGGCCACAATTAAGCCACCCCAAAGTCATCTTTTTTCTAGGCTGAACAAAGCTGATGCTGAAACAGCATTTTGTCACAGGAGACTTACTTCGTCCCTATAATCCAGGCCCTCCTCTGGGCTCAGTCTGACAGGTCCATGCCCTTCCTGCACTGGGACCCCAGAGCTGGGTGCAGGGTTCCAGGTGGGGTCTCACCAGCAGAGCAGAGGGGCAGAATCCCCTCCCTCCCCTGCTGCCCACACTGCTCTGGATGCAGCCCAGGGTGTGTTTGGTTTTCTGGGCTGGGAGTGCTCACAGGGCTGCTTTCAGTCTGTTCATCCCCCAGCCTGTGTTGATATTGGGAGTGTCCTGACTCACATGCAGCACCTTGTACTTGGTCATGTTAAACCTCATGAGGTTCCCATGGGCTCAGTTCTCAAACTCGTCCAGGTCCCTCTGGACGACATCATAGCCTTTAGGTGTGTCAACAGCCCACTGAACTTTGTGTCATCTGCAAACTTGCTGCACTTGATCTATTTGTCAGTGCTATTAGTCCAGTTGTATTAGTTATTAGTATTAGTTATTGGCACTGGTCCCCGTATGGACCCCTGAGGGATGCCACTTGTTGCTCACGTCTGCATAGACTCTGAGCCATTCACCACCTCCTCTGGATACGTCTGTGCAATCATTTTCTTACCCATCTGTTAATCCACCCATAAATATTCTCCATTTCAGAGATAAAGATGTTGTAGGGGATTGTGTCAAAGGCTTTGCGTAAGTCTAGGTAGATAACATCTGTATCCCTTCTGCTGGAGTCACTTCATCACAGGCAGGCCACTTGATGGGTCAGACAGGACTTGTCCTTGGTGAAGCCATGTTGGCTGTCTCAGGCCACTTCCTGTTCTGCATCGGCCTTAGCACAGGATCTAGGAGAATCTGTTCTGTGGTCTTACAGGCACAGAGTAGTTCTGCAGTGGTCTAAAGGAAAATTAAGGCCGAGATTCAAATTTAGCTGTTCTCAGAGTTCAGGCAAGAGGAAAAAATGAGGAATTGTCAATTTTGTCAATTAAAAGCGTTTAGAAACCTGATTCCAACCAGTGGTGAACGGTGACAGAAATTTGACATGGATATATCCTCTAAATATCTCTTTAAAGTACTAATTTTGTTCTGCTATTTCTCATGAGAATTATTCTTTGGATACAGTTAATGCCTACCTCTTCTTGAAAATACTCAAATGCTACTTGCATAAAAGCTGCATTTCATATTATTTCAGTAAACAGTTGTAAGTTGGTAGAAAGGATTACTTTTGCAGCAGGCCAGTTTTGTTTGACAACTTCTATAATAAAAAGGCTGTGATTCCCCTAAGTGAAGGGAATTGCAGAGGATGGAAACTAAGCTTTGAGTGCTGATTTCATTTAGTGAGCTTGTAGAAGATAGTTTATTTGCTTGCATGGTTTTAAAGTGTTGTGTTGACTAACAGCTTAATGCCCTTCTGTATTGGTGTTTGGGTTTTTTTTTTCTTGCATGTAGAGGAAGTATATGGCCTTGGCAGTACCATATCTGCATAGTGATAGGTCTTCTAGGTTCTTGTTTGGACTCTCCCACTAGATACTGAAATACGAATTTTGATGGTTCTTGTTTTCTGTTTTTTTCAGCAGGTAATTGCTGCCATGGAAACACAACTGTCTAATGGACCAACTTGTAATAACACAGCCCATGGTTCAGCTACCATAAACAATTGCTCATCACCAGTTGATTCTGGGAACACAGAAGACAGCAAGACCAATTTAATAGTCAACTACCTTCCACAAAACATGACACAAGAGGAACTGAAGAGTCTGTTTGGTAGCATTGGGGAGATAGAATCCTGCAAGCTTGTCAGGGACAAAATAACAGGTATGTTGGTTTTGGAGTTTTCTGTGTCTTTTCATTTTTCCAAGCAGCAAACTCTGAGAAGGTATTCTACATTTTTCTAAAGTAATGGAATAAAGGCAGAAGGAACCAATGCTGATGGTACTGGTCAGAAGGAACTTACATTAATATTTTTTTAAATTGTATACCCCAAAAATATTTATTTGCATTTCAGTTAGGTTAGTTTTATGCTATAAATGCACCTGTTGATGCAAGGCTGCTTCTTTTCAGGGATACAGTAAAAAGGTGCAAATTATCTTACTTCAGAGGTAAAGCTACTTTTGAATCGCAGCACTTGAACAGTTTCTTTAGGATGCAGTGCACACTAGAATCAGTTTATGCTCTTTGGCTTCCTTCTTGAACAGTCTCTAGCTAACTTTTGTTGGCTGAATGTTGTTTGTTTCCCTTATGGCTCTGAATAACCAGCAGATCTTCCCACAGAAGATGACTTGTTCTTAAGACATTAGGTAGTGGAATGGGTAAATCTGTGAAGCACCCTCCTTTAGCATTGTAGTCTGGGATACTGAAATCACTGCTTTTAGTCGATCTAGCCTGACCAAACCTTGAAGTAGTCTTTGCTCTTCAGTGTGAAGATTACTGAATGTTCTTGGGTATGCCAAAGAAACCAGATGGGGCTGATGCCACAGGTCTTGTTGTCTTCAGGTAAAGTCTGGTTGATGGAGAAAAAAGCTTTTCTCTGTATGTAATGACTTCTATGCTTTCAAACACAAGCTCCCTTCCTTAGATGTTTCCTGACCCCTTGTTCTGGGAGTGGAAAGATGTAACTGGTACTTCATCAGTTAGTGGGATGGCTATTCAAAGACAGTTTGTCTCTGTCTTGTATATCCCATTTATGTAGCATTCCTTATCAAAGTTGTGTAGGAATGATTTCAGAGGCTATTGCAGGCCCACAGAAGTAACCCTCAAGGTTTTCATAATCAGTGTTCAAATTGTCCATATCCTTACATGAGGAGTCTGATCTTCTGTATGCCAAAAGCACACCATTGCTGCTGCATAGTTTCAAAAGACTCCTTACCTGGGAATGGAGCTGGACTTAATTGTGGCCCTCTAGTTTCAAGTGTGATGTTTTCTATATAGCATGAAGTGATACCTGAGAAGGATCCTGAATTTAAATTGCATTCTCAGTAGCAGAGAACTCCAGAGTTGAAGTTGTTGGAGATACATAGTTTTTTACTTTGAGAGCAGCTCCTCAGCTTTGAGATATACTTTCAGCTGCCAGCCAAAAGCTGTACCAATTTTGTTCCAAAAAGTTCTGGTATAGTAAGTGAGATTGAGAAATATGGTGTCTGACCTTGTAACTTCATTGGGAGCAATATTTCTGATATAAGTAGCTTGGAGGAAGATAACTTTGTTTGTAGATGCTGAGGAGAAAGCTCTTAGCTTTCAGTCCTGTTCTTAGTCATTTTCAGGTTTTCCTCAGTGAGTTTTGAAAAGGAAATTTTGCTTTTCCTTCTAAATTCAGAACAGGTTCTTTGAAGGAAGAGATAATGATGTGAGTTTCGGGCATTTATTGGTCTGATTCCCCTGTTAAAATGTAATGGGCTCTTTTGTCCTTAAATGAACTGTCGTGAGCACTAGTTACTTGGTGAGTATCTTTAAATCATAAGCTTAGAGTAGCATAGAAGTTCAAATACTTCTATGCTTATGGTATCATTGAGGTCTGTAGTAGCTTGTCTCCACCACTCAGTGCCTGCTAGTTTGCAAACAGAGTGGAGTTTGGTGGCAACATAACGTGGGCTAATCCAGTCCTGTCCTTGGCTTAGAGTGGTACCATCCTGCAAGCTTGATGTCAAATACTGTTTCACTTCATAGCCACTGTCACTGGTGGGCAAGACCAGCAACAGGGAGGAAGTTACCATAGCCCACTGGCCACTGGGACAGAGATCATCTTGTTTACCCCAAAAGGCATCCAGTGGGGCCGTGTGTGAACTGTGATCTCTGCAGCTGTGCCTAGTTAGAAAGCATAGTCTTGTCTTGAGAGTCAGAGTTACTCCTGCCAGAATCAGTGGGTTGCCAGGGCCATGTGGTAAAATTCAGAGAGATCATGGCCAGCCACTGTCATCTTGACCCAAATACTCATTAGCATCTGGTGGATTTAAACCAAGTTATCCTCAGCCCTGTTATTTAGTACTCTGTGATCACATCTGCAACGCTGAAGTGCACTTGCATTATTGTAGAATCACAGAATGGTTTCAGTTGCATGGTACCTTAAAAAGCATCTGATTCCAGCCTCCCTGCCATGGAAGGGGACACCTCTCAGTAGCGGTGAAAGTGCCCCATTTCCTTGGAGCTGTCTGCACACTTCAGGATTGAGAGGAATTGAACTTGAAGGTCTTCCTTGGTTTTTTCCCTATGGAAAAACTGGTTGAGAGGAAGGAAGTACCTTAGAGTTCACTTACTAATTTCATGTGAGCAGTTTGAAGTCCAAGTCCTGATTATTTAATGATTTTTAGCTAGGGATTTACTTGTGAATAAGGGAGAAAGCTGATCTGTGAAGGTTCCTGATGGTCATCTCCAAGCATGCATTTCGTGGACAAAACTTCCTGTTGAGGCAACATTAGTAGCTGAAGTAGCTGCTTTCTGTATTAGTGGAAAATCATTCCAAGTGTTATCAGTAAGAATTAAAGCAGCTGATTGCTGTATTATTGTTTTGCCGAAGGTAGTATTGAAGATTCTAAAGTGTGCTGAGCAAGAGTCTCTCTCCATGTGAGAATCCCACTGACAGCAGCATCTGATAAGTAGGTCATGAATGTCACTTTATCTTCACTTGCTAACCAGAAAATCTGTCAGGAGTGAGTCATTGTGCCTAGACATTTTAGAGTCTGTGTTAACTCTTATATGCCTTTGACTAATGCAAATACAAATACAATACAAATTGCAAAATTACCACATAAGTTAATTGTGTTTGTACAATATGTAGGAGACTCTGGTCTCAACAGAGCAACATGACTGAATTCCAGTCAGCCACTTTAGATAGCTGTTTAATTTAGTTTAAGTTCTTCTACATATTTAGAATGCAGCAGAGGTAACATTCATCATATAATGATAGAATTTAATGTAGTCCAATGTTAAGTAGGTATGGGTACAAAAAATAAACTAAAAATACTCTAAATCTTAGGGAAGAGAAGAAAACTGAGTGAAATTTAATTAATAGAGCTGTGCCTGGTTGAGCACTTTAAAGAGCACATGCTTTCTGCTTGCACAAGATAGATGGATTTAGCACCTTTTGAAAAAAATACAAGAAACAGCAGTAGCTAGCTCTTAAAAAGTAAGAGATACCATAATATGGTAAATATTTTATACACCTACTTTTCTGAAACTTGAATATAGGTAAAAATGTGGCTAGTCTCCTTAAAAAAAGAAAGAGTGCATTTTTTTAATTTCCACTGTCGTTAGTACAATTGAAATTGTACATGTGGGAGATTAATGCTTAATTTTCACATGGTGGAGTAATCTCTCAGTTTGCAGCTTTGCTTGTGACATTGTTAGCTAAACTGAAACTCATGGAATGTGGACTCCTTAATTTCAGAAAGCAACTAACTCAGATGTCTGAAATATGGGAAAATATTTGTTTTCTTGGCTTTAAAGCTTCTGTACTGTTCTCTTATTAAAATCAATCATATGCTCATAAAATTCACAACTTACTGTCTTCAAAAAGAACCTGCTTGTGAATAGGTCTGGTTTTCTTGTCTCCTTAACCGTGTTTGAACTACTAATAATGTTTATGCATGCAGTTTTCTTTTTATTTTATTTCTTTTTTGTGATTTCTTTTGCAGTTTGGCATGCCTGCTTGTTCTGTCTAGAAAGTGAGGCAGGATAATGTTTAGGGACTTAGCCTGTGACTGTATTTCACATTCACAGACTTGTGTGTTGTAAATTGGGTATGAGTTGTGAAGCTGTGGTAATACTTTTACCTTCAGTACAGGGAGACAGGTGCTCTGCACTTGAAGTTTTTGTCAGTTCTTTTTGCTTTCTATCATCTCTGCTTAAAGATAGAGTAACGCCACTTTAGGACATACCTGCAGATCACTGTCACATCGCATTTTTTCCAAACTTGATCCAGCTGCCTTACTGTAGAGCTTACACATTGGTTGACAGTCTAATCCTCATACACATCTTTAAAAAAAAATAAATCTGGGTTCCTGTTTGTCCTGTGGCTGGCAACTCTGTCAGATTGTGGTGATGTTTCTTTATGGTCAACGTTACAGGCTCATAGCATAAAATTCTTTGAGTCTTATGTGACACCTTTAAAAATTTCAGACTTTTGCAGTCTAGAGTACTGAAGTCTAGTCTACACTACATTGTGATGGATACCTCATGTAGAGGAAAGATCACATTTCCATCTCTCACCTCTTTCTGTAAGACTAAAGCTAACGGGTTATCTTGCTTAATTTTGTAGATTTCATCTTTTCCTCTTGAAGATAAGTTTTTCAGGTACTTAGAAGTATTCTCTTTCTTGTGTTGCACAAGGTGAAGGTGTAAAATGCAGCACACAATTAAGATGTCTAGAACTGGAGTTCTAGTAAAACTGCCTGAAAGTTGAACACTTCCATAAAATTGTTGAAGTAGCTGTGTCAATATGTTTGCAACTAAAGTTTATACAGAGTTTTAGTTCTCGTGCATGTTCTTGGTCTTCTCTGAAGTACCGTGGTAATAAATGCAAAGTATTCTGAGTTGGTCACAGAAATAGAAAGAAATACATAGAGTTGGAAGTGATGTAATCAGATGGGGCTTGTATTGTTCGCATTGGTAACACTAGTCAAGTTCAGTGTGGGCCATGTACACACATGTAGTCAGTGCGGTGTTAGGGGGGACTCTGCTCTGCCAGATCCTTGATTGTGGAGCACTCAGTCTCCTCTAGTGCAGAGTCAGAGAAGGCACTTGTCACAATCCTGAAGTATAGTCTGCCAAAACAGCTGAGGCCATGACTTGGAGAAGGATTTTCTTTTGAGGGGTAAGTGGCCTGTTTCAGCAGAGCATGGCTGAAACATTGATCTCTCAGAGATGGCTCTTATGCTTGCTGTGACTTGTACAGCAGTCTTTTGGTAATCAAGGGAAAACCTATTTCTGTCCTCAGTGGAAGCAATATGAATTGTGTTGTCTGACTGGCTGCTTGAATCTAGAACATCTGAAACTTGTTAAGCTCTGTAGTATTCACTCCTCCTATCATGACATTGTAAATGTTAGTGTCTGGCAAGGGCAGAGCTGCTGGAAACCTTATGCCTTGTCAGTGCTACTGCATATCTAAAACTCCTGACTTTGAAAGTGATTGCAGTTGAGCCTGGGCTGCCAGTTTCTTTCAAGTCTCCCTCCAAACTGTTGCTCTGAGCTATCTTAGCTTTCTCTTCAACTCTAAATCTTTCACTTCCCTTATTTGAAGACTTACTTTAAGGCATGTAAACTTACAGGAAGATGGTGAAAAAAAAGATTGTGCTTTAATTTGAGGCTTCTTACTGCCTTGAAGATAAGGTAGGAGGCAAAGGAGGTGAGTCCTACATACAAACAAAGCTGGTTTTCCTTTTTTTGTCCCAGAGGAAGCAGAAGACAGTATGGCATATCTGTGGAGGGTCTTAGTGTTCAAAGTTACTTTTTTTTTATGGTGTAGAAAGTTTTAAGCATTCCCATGACAAAAAAAGAAATTTTTGAGCACAGTATAGGGCAAATTAAAGCTGGAATTTCAGGTACTTGTTCATACAGTATGAGTGCCCCATACAGAGAAGACCACATGAGTAAATAGAGCACAACGACCTGGTCGTGTTTCAAGAGAGGCTTGCTATGTTTGTTAAACTTCCCAGCTCGTTTTCCTTGTTAGCCTTTACTCCCAATGTGTTTGGTGTTTGCAGTCTTGTATCACTCTAATGCATCAGATATTCTTGCAAGGTTTTGTGCACTTGGCTGGTAGAGGAATTTGGCAGCTAAAGGAGGAACTTGTTGAAGCCGCCTGCTCTTTTATGGTGTGATGAGTCTGTGATACAAAGGGGTACTTGCTAGCTGCTGCTAAGTGGTGTGCTGAAATGAGTTTTTGTCTGCCTGACAATTTCTGATTAAGGCAGGGTTGTGGATAAAAGGTGCTGCCTGGAAAACTGTCTTGCCAGTAGAATGTATTGTGCAAAACTTGACTAAAATATGAAATTAAGAATAGAAACAGATGGGATTGGAGGGATATTTCTGTTTATATGAATTAATGTATATTTGTGTGGTTCTCTGGAGCATCTTGTGCAAGACTTGAAGCATAGATCTTCTGGAGAAAGGGAGGGTTGATCTTAAAATGACCTTTTAAATTTTCAAGTTTTTTTTGAACTCTGCAGATGTTACAGTGTGGTTTCTGGTGTGGCCTAGGGAATTGGTGAGTTATAGCACAAAGTTAATCAAGTGATTTTTAAACTTTGTGTACTTGCTGGAAGAAAGTGCAGCAAGAGAGTATTGACTTAATCAGCTAGCTTGGGTTCTTGAAGTACCATCCTGCAGGCTTAATCCTGAAAGAGTTAAGTTTCAAGCAAATTTTAGATGTGGATCCAGAGCACAACTAACATCTTAAATTTTCTGAGGGCTTGTAATTAAGTGGTCTTTAAGGTTCCTTGCAACCCAGGCAATTCTGTGGTGTTTTATACTTCTGATTCCTATTTAATATTACTAAAAAGTATTTAGCAGCATTTACTGTACCTTTTCATAGTAAACGGCATAATTTATTGCACATGTCTCCTGGAAATGAGTCATGTAAACAGGTGAGGATGAGGAGGTTGTTTCACCTTGTGTTACTCAAACCCCTCTTAACTGTCTTTGTACTTCCGTATGACTTTCACTGTTATGTGGACACAATGCTGTTTTGACCTTTCAGAAGTTCATAGGAGCTGTTTTTACAAGTAAAAGGTAGAAAAGACCTATTTGATTAAACCTGCTAGGGATTCACTCATAGTGCTAACCTCGTGGAAACAAGCTATTTTAAAAATTATTAATTTATATATTAGCCTGAATTAATGACTTGATCTCAACATATAGCATAAGCAAGAACTTTTTTAAAAATCTAAAAATCTAACGCTTTTTATATGACTAAATATAATTAGGGACCTTTCAGATTACTAAATCACACTGCTTTGCAGTAAACACTGTGCTTTTTGATGATGATTACAATATACATTATCTTGCACTTCTCTGCAAACAGATTACCATTCACTTTTGTCAGTTGCCATAACTTACAAGAAGCCTGTGAAAGCATTGTGGTTTCAAGCTGGCATTGGTCTGTAGTGATGTGGACTGTCTTGTGTGCTTTTGGCTGAGGTAGTGCTCTTGGATTCCACAGTGGGAGTCCCAGGCTGCCAGTTTGGTGTATCTTACACGGTTTACTCTTTCATATGTGTATGTAGGTATATGTAGCTGTTATGATCTTAGTGATCCCAGGCCAACTGTTTGAATAAACGTTGATTCTAGTGGAAACTAGTGTGTGAGACCTCTCGTAACCTGAAGTTTTTACAGCATAACTGCTTTGCAGAGTAACAAACTACCTCCCTTTGTGAGATTAGTATTTATAACAAGGAAGGTATGTTTCAGTGATCTTTGCCTCAGTTTGGGTAGTGATGTAACTGACCTGCATGCCCTGAAGCCCTTTCACTCCAAGGATACCATGTGGATTATAAGGACCTGGATATCCCTACAGAAAGATTCTTCCTCTCAGCCTCCACAAGCTGAGTGGTATATAGGAAGACTTCAAGCTGCAGATGGTTCTAACTGGTTCATGGTTGATCCATTATGTACTGAAGCAGCTAGTATATTGTGTTACAGAGGCAAGACCTTAAAATATATGCAAGGAACTTTCTAGCTGCATGTGTTTATTTTCTATAAAATACGTGTATCTACATTTTATTTTCTTTTATCATAGTACTTCAACTGGCAGCTCTTACTGTGAAAATTTGCCAGACTGCCATTGTGTGTACAACTGCAGAAAAGGGCTTATTTTACTATTCTCTATGGAATTTTTCTTCCTGGAGTATGTCAAGTCAGAGTGGAAATGGAAAACAGAAGCAAACTATGCAAGCCTGTGGTTTTAGTGACCTAATACTTTAATCCACAGTAAAGAGAAAATAACTGAGAGGGCTCCAATCTTGTATTTCATTTTAATATTCCTTTAATATTTCTTTGTAAATCTACTAATTCCCACAGTTATCAAGGACACAGCCATATTATCCTTAAAGTTTCTGCACTATTGATCTGTTGCAATTACTTTGTTTTTTACCTTTGCTTATTTGAGGCATTTAGCAGAATTTATTAAAACAGAAGGGGATTTGTAGTCTGAATTCTTTCCTGTTTTCTGAGTTTCTGGATGTGTTGTGGATAAGGTTTTTTTGTAGTCTTTCTGGTAGCTGTGGCTTTGTGCATGTTAAATCAAAGCTCTTTTTGAAATGCACTTGGAGCATAATAATGCTGCACAATGGTTACGAAAAATTATATCTAACATAAGATGCATTGATTATTTCAGTTCCCCACTCTTCCGCAACACATTCTAAACTAGAAAATCTTACTTAGGAAACAATTTTACTGTATTCATGTAAGAATTAATTGTTGTGGAGACATACTTCAGTTTCAAATAATGAAAACTTAACTTTTCTCAGCATATTTTTTTCTATGTTAATTTAACAACTGCAAAGAAAAATTATTTTTTTAACTACTTAGTATTGCAGATTACTTGTTTGTTAATTACAACTGTTAAAACTGAAAAAAAGATGTTGCCCTTGGACATACTTTCAGGCACATATTTTTTGAGTTGACAGTTAAGACCTTCACTAGGGAAAGAAATTGTTTTGAGGACAATTTATCATTTTTTTACAAGTTTTCATGTATTAGTAAAGACCAGAAAAAACAACAAAAAACAAGCATGTGATTGAAAGTAATATTGGAAATTAACCTGTGAAAAAAATTCCTAGAGCAGGGGAATATTTTTCAAACTTAGGGTCACGGCACATTGCAGGATGTCTTTCAAAACTCTGAGATTAAGTAGCAGGTAAAAACCTGGATAAAATCCAAAGCAAAATAACCATTCCAAAGTAGTGTGTATTTTTGAGAAGTTTGGGGAAAGAATTTATGTTCAGGTGTGTCCTGGTTTTTGCTGGGAGAGAATTCCTTTATTCTCAGCAATAGGTACAGTGCTGTGCTTTGAAATGAGTATGAAAATAATGTTGATATCACACTGATGGTTTGGCTGCTGCTGAGCAGTGTTTCCCCTGAGTTGAGGACTGTTCAGTTTTGTGCTCTGCCAGCGAGCAGGTGTGGGAGCACAGCCATGTCAGGGGATGTGAACTGGCCCACGATGTATTCCACACCATAGAACCTCATGCACAAATCGTTAATAAATTGGGGAGTTACTGAAATGGGGGCTGCTTACAGTTCAAGGACAGGATATAAACCACTGAATGATGAGCAGGTTTTTTTGTCTATCATTTGTTTTCCTTGGAATTTTTCTCCTTTTTTATTTCCTTTTATTAGTAGTATTATGTGCTAATTTTTTCAGTTACTAAACTGGTCTTCACTGGAAAGCTTTTGTTTTTTTTTAATTCTTCTCCCTTTTTCCCCTGGAATGTGAGGAGGAGTGTTTTTAGTTGTGGCTGTGTGTTCTTGGTTGCCAGCTGGGTTTAAACCATAACAAAGTGTCGTGCCAGTTTTTTACTTGAGTGAGCACAGGTTTTGAAACACCCCAGAGTAGAACAAAGTGCTTTGCATCCACTTGCTTATTTAAGGTACTAGGTGGATACAATGAGACAGAATATTGAACACTGCTGGCTATATTCCTGGCAAGAAGTAAGCTGACTGCAAAAGACAAAACTGAGATGCCTGGCATGTGTTACTACTAATAGTGGTAAAAATTAAAGGGTATAGCTAGCTTTCAGAAAAGTGCTTAGTTTGGCAAATTCCATGGTATTCTTTCACCTTAGAGTGGTAAGGGTCATCTCCTTCTAATATGACAAGCTAGTTTGTAAGAATGTCTGACTGTGTAGTTCCATCTTCATTATTTATTTAGTTTGTGGCTGTTGGCTGGTTATGTTTAAATCCAAGACAGTAATGGGCATAATTCTCAGTGTTCCTCCTCCTGTAGTGTCCATAAGCATTTGCTGTTTCTTTTGCTTATGCAACAGCATGCACCTTTCCATGCAGTCCCTGCTTTCAACCACACTTTCTTGTGTTAAGATTTTTTTATTTGAATATGGTGGATCTCTTTTAATAACCTCCAGCTGATTCTCTTCTGGCTTGCTGAACATCTTTTGTCAGGTTCATATAATGCATAGCATCCATGGTACCCCTCCCACCACGAATTTACTCCTCACGCTGCAGGGAAGAATCAGAGTTGCACCATCACTTTTGTATCCAGCAACAACAAGCTTGTGTTGATGAAGCGCTAGATGATGGTGTTCTTCACGTGTGAAGCACTATAAGCTGTAAGGCAGGAGGATGGCACCAAATTAATGAAGACCTGAACCTGGCTTACTGTGTGGCAGGATATGCTGTCAAGTACTTTGATCAGTGTTTGATCCTTTTCATTCATTCTTCAACTTGGCATTATTCCAGATTTAGAGCAATAGCTGAGAAATGGTTTGGGAGAAAGGCACTGAAGTATCAAATACTGAAATCTAGTAGCAATCATAGTTTACAGGTGTTTTCTTACAAGCTGCCCAGCCTTGCCTGCTCAGTGATGTATGAGTTGTGTGTGTTTAGTAAATAGAATCCGTCTGCTGGAACTATAAGCAAACTGCAATTAAATTAGGAATTGCTCAATGACTTATGCAGGTTCCCTCCTTTTGTTAAGCTGCTTTTAAAATTCAGTTCAAGGCTTAATGCAAACTAAAATATAGTTTGAAACTTGAACAGTAACTTAGATTAATAGTAAATAGAAAGGTTGGTGTTATTTAGCCCTTCTTGCTAGACCACGGTCATGTAGGGAGTTTCAGATACAGTGTTGCATTAATTGAGTTGTATGTCTGAGTGTGTGCTCCTAGCCTTATTCAGTGTCAAGAAAATACTGTGGTAGTCTCCGTGGCATTAATCACAGATGACAGTAGTAACTTAAAAAGATAAGGCAACTTTTTTGTAAAAGAGCTGGTGCTGGCTGAATATCTTGCCTCACAAGTCGTCTGTGGGATTGTCACTCTGCAGGATCACTCTAGCATATTATAGAGCATTCCAGTGTCTTAAGTTGCAAATCCACACAGACAAAAGGGTTGAATGTTTCTTACTCCTGTATCTGAAATGAGGTTAAACTTTTCATGCTTCTGAAGTTGGGCTGGAGTCTAGAAGTATTATATTTTCTGTGACCACATTGGCTTGCTTTCAAGACACCATAGACTACTACTTGCAGCTTTAGGTTCATCTTTACATAATCCTGTGGGTTTTCTGTAGTGACACTTCTGATTTTTTGTAGTGGTAATGGAGCACATCTTCGCTCTGAAATTTTAGGAGTCTTGCAGAAACTACATGAGTCCATGAGATGAATTCTAATGCAAGCTTTATATATGGTCTTCATATGTTGTCATGGATGTTTCTTAACAGCCTTCTTCCACTGGTATGTGCAATCTTTGGAGTGACGAAAAATAAAACCTAATGTCAAGTTTCTGTGAATTTGATTTAGTCCTGATGACAAAAACATGAAGCTGGCTTGTTCTTACAATAGTTTGGTGGATCTTTGCCAATTAACTTCATATACAGACAAAAGCTCATGGCTTTAAACACAATTTAGTTTATTGAAAACAATGCTTGTAAAATAGCAAAAATTGCATAATTGTTTACTAGAAAAAGGACTTTTCTTTTTCAGTCAAGGTCTGGATGACCGTTTTTTAGAGGTGTTAAGCACTGAAGGCAGTGTATGTAGCTGAAGCTGGATTATAAAAAGAAATAAGATCTCAATCTTCTGAAATTCCTATGAGTTCTTTCTGTAGACTTGTACACAGTGACTTTCAGTTCCTAGACTTTATTAACCTCGGAGTCATATTCCTCACTGTAAAATTGATGCAAATAATACGTCCCATTTGGAGTTTTTTTTCAAGATAAGTTTTTTACTATTTCTTCATCTGTGATATTGAAGTTCTTATTGGTTATAATCCTATAACTTAGTTTTTTGCAATAAGATCTTTTTTGCAGAAGTCTATCTCTGAAATGATGGCATGGTTACTGTTGTAGAAAAATCACATTTTTTAAATATATGCTTATCAATTACCAATAATTTTTGGTTGTCCTGTGGAAATGTATGAATGTGTTACTTGCTATTCAGACTTCAAATTTTCTACAGTATGATTAGTCTGTGCTTAGTTTTTGTATTAGACCATTAAAATTGTTTTGTGCCTTAGTGGTGTGTATTAATTTGAAGATGAATTATTAATGAGGTTGTAAATGTTTTAGCGTCTTTTTCTTTTTTTTGTTTGATATGCCTGTCTGGATGGTCATTTATGACAGTTTGGGGTTTTCTTTTCCAAAATTTAGCATTTATAGGATTCAATTAGTCTGGCTGCTTTTCTTACATTACTTTTACCTGTTAATGAGAACTTAGAAACAACAGCTCTTCTTGCTCCTTAAAATGAACCAGTACATCGCATAGAACTTATTCAGTCTTACCTGATCAGTACATTCTGAAAAGGCTTTGAGAGCTTCATTGGTTGTAGACCTTGTCTTGACTCTGTTTTTTGTAGAAAAACATATTACCTGATACTGTCAATTATTGATTTTGCTTGACCTTCAGACATTACCATAATGTTTAGGAATTCCAGACAGGATGCAGGCTTATCGGGGTACTCTGGTAATGTATTCAACAATTGCTTCCAAAAGTTATCTTGCTCAGCCCTTTCACCGTCTATTCCATAGCTCTGATGGGAAACAGCAGCCAAGGACTCCCTCGTGTGGTGGGTGTCACAGACTTTGAGAAGAACAGTGCTGCGTTGTTAAAAGGCTGTTCCAGTTCATGCGAGCAGAAGGTGTGGGTTGAAATGATGCAAGTTCTTGGCTGTGGGTAGAAGTGCAGCAGTGGAAGCTCTTCTTGTGCTGAAGTTGCTCTCCTTTAAGCACCTGTTAGTTGTCTGGTAATAATACCATTGCATACTAATGGAGCAGTGTTTACGGGGAAGAAAGGTACCATCTGTGTGATCAGGCAAAGAAGTTCCACAGCACTGGCTCTAGATTCTGTCAGGGAATACAAGTTTTTTGCATATGCGTGTAGGAAAATTATCTTCAGCAGCAGCTGTTTGGAGAGGAAGATCATGATGACACGTGTTCAGTGGACAGCTGGACAGCAGGAGACATCAGGACCAGGCTTTGTATCAGCCAGAAATGTCTATGGTCAAACCTTTTGAAATTTCTGCCCAAAAAACACTCAGAGAAGGCCTAGTAGAATACCAAGGTGCTTTAATCAGTCATGAAATGAAACTACTGTTTTAATCAGCTGTTGTCTAATCATGGTGTAAGGCAGAAAGCAATATCTGTTCTGCTCAGGTGCTATAAAATGTTACAGGACTACTGAAAAGGCAGCAGTTAAGTTCACTGTGCATTTGTGTGGGATTCCACCTCTCTTGAAAGGGCTTATTCAAGTACTGTTAGATTAAAAGTTGTATTCATCTACCTTTCAAGTCTTACTTTTAATGTGTAGCACATAGTTGTTGAACATTTTTATGCAAAATGAAATACGAGATGAAATTCAGATAACTGAACTCTTAGAAACATAAAATTGTTTTGGAAGGGAACTTGAAAGATCATCTAGTTCTAATCCTCCTTCCTTAAACAGGGACACTTTCCCATAGTAGAACAGATTATTGAAATCCTCATCCAGACTGGCCTTGGACTTTTCTAGGGATGAGGCATCCACGGTTTCTCTGGGCAAACCTGTTTTGGTGTCTCACCGTACTCACAGTAAAGCATTTCTTTTTTATGCCTGATCTAAATCTTTCCTCTTTCAGTTTAAAGCCATTCTCCCTTGTCCTATCACTGCATGCTCTTATAAAATGCCACTTTCCACCTTGCTTTTAACCTCCTTTTAGGTACCGGAAGGTGCTATAACATCTCCCCGGACCCTTCTTCTCTCCAGGCAGAGCAAACCCAGTTTTTTAGCCTGTCCTCACAGGAGGAGAGATGCTGCAGAATGCCCTCCCTCCCCTGCTGCCCACGCTGCTTTGGATGCAGCCCAGGACATACTTGACTTATTGGGCTGGGAATGCTTATGGCTGGGTCATGTCCAGCTCTCACCCACTGGCACCCCTGCATCCCCTTTGGTAGGCTGTACTTACTCCATTCTCTGCCTACCTTGTGTTTGTCCTTGGGATTGCCCCAACCCAGATGCAGGACCTTGCACTTAGCCTTGTTGAATTCCATGAGGTCCTCACAGATGTATGCACCCTTCAAGCTGTCCAGATACCTCTGAATGGCATCTCTTCCCTCAAGTTTATCAGTGGTACCATGCAGCTCAGTGTTGTCAGTAAACTTGCTGAGGGTGCCTTGATCCCATTGTTCATGTTGGTGACAGAGTGAAACAGGGCCAGTCCTAGTATTGACCCCATAGAAACACTACTTTTCACTTGTCCTTGCTGTCCTCTGGGACATAGAGACATTGACCGCAGCTCTTTGAGTGTGAACATCCAGCGACTCCTTAGCCACCACTGAATCCATGTTTCTCCACCTTACAGACAAGAACGTTATGTGGGACACTGTCAAATGCTTTGCATGGCTGTGGGTAGATGACATCAGCCACTCTTCCCTCATCCACTAACGCTTCAAACCTATTGTAGAAGGCCACCAAATTTGTCTGACACATTTTAACCCTTGGTGAAATCATGCTGGGTTGTTGTCACCTCTGTTTTCCTTGTGTCTTACCATTATTGGAGGATCTGCTTCACAATCTCATGCCCAGAGATGAGACTGACAAGCCTGTAGTTCCCCTACTTTATTTATTTCCCTTTTTGAAAATTGAGGTTATTTTTCCACTTTTCCAGTTAGTGGGAACTTCATCAGACTGCCACAGCTTCTCAAATACGATGGATAGGGGTTTAGCCATTTCTTCTGCCGGTTCCCTTAGGAACCCATGGATGTATCTGACCTGGTCTTGTGGACTTTTGCATCTTGAGGTTCCTTAGATGGTGTTGAACCTGATGCTTTTGCATAGTAAGTGATTCTTCACTGTCCCAGTCCCTTCTTTACCTCTATGACTTGGGCAGTGTGGCTGGACCACTTGCTGGTGAAGATTGAGGAAAGAAAAGTTGTTCACAATCCCTCAGACGTTTTTATATCCCTGATAACCAGGTCATCTTCCTGTTCCAGGGAGGGCCCACATTTTCCTAACCTTTTCTTTCACCAGCTTTCTATTTAGATTCTTTTCTTGTTTGCCTTGAAATCCCTGGCCAGATTTAATTATTTAGCTTTCAGAGAGGGTTCTATCTTTAAGGAATGTTCTTCTACCTTTAAAGCAAAACATTAAAAATGGATAAGTGTCACCTCTATCAGATCTACTTTACATGACCCCTTTTCTCTCTGGTTAGTGTCTATTTGTTCTGAATATTGGACAGCAGAGGATTTTTTTGGACTTTTACAGCTGTGTGCATTATTTATAGTTCATAGGAAACAGTTTTGAAACAACTCAGGTAGGATACAATTAGTTTATTTGTGCCTCTTCTCTGATAAGTATTGTGAATTAGCCTCTGTATTTTTGAAGCCAAAAAAAGTCATCTTTCAAAGTACAATAGTCAATGCAGGAGCACTATGACCATAGCTATGATTTCCTGCTTACTTATTTCAGCTTGAAACTTCTTTGATCTTTTGGTGATAGGTGCCTATGAAGTCTCCTTTCCTCTCCTAAATACTGAATTAGTGTGTTCATTACTTGTTTTATAATGGCACACTACTTAATTTATGCTTTCCTAGTGTACAGTTTATGTTCAGTCTGTCTCTTGAGCAGTCTAATTAGACTGATTGGAATTAAATTGTTTGAAATAACTTTTTGCCCTTTCCCTCTCAGAGTCCATTCCATATGTTGACTGTAATGCCAAAAAGCAACTTAGCATTATCTAAGTAATTACTGTTTAATTTTCATCATCATACATGTTAATCAAGTAATATTTATGAAGCTCAAAAATCTTGAAATAAAAATGGAACCGTTTCCCCTATAAAGTGATTAGCACAGTGCTTTCTGCACTTTTTCTTGTAGGCCACAGAGGCTGAACATTTGTCAGTCACTAGTGGATATAGCATGTCTAGGTTCAAAGAGGTGCCTAACTGAGGATTTTTTTGCCACTTGTGCTTGAATTTGACTTTGTTACAAGTGTCAGTTACATAAAGCATAACATATAATTAATAATTGTAAACTTCCAATGTGAACTTCGAAATCATAGCTTTTGTTCCAACTTCTTTGCTGTCTTACAGGCTTGTGAGATGCACTACTTCTGCTATGTGGCTTTTAGTTTTTTAGATTTTTTTTTTTTAAGAAAAATTCAAGTCAGACTGCTTTTCCCACTTTATGTCCTCATTCCTTCCAGATCATTTAATCATTTTACTTTTCCTAATTCAGGTGGCTTTTACCAATCATTTAACTAACCGTTGGGATTTTTCTGCACCATGTTGTCTAATATTTGTAGTGCCGAAAGCATAAAAACCAGTAGGAGCTTTGCAGAAATGTCTTTTAACAGTTTTGCAGAGTAGCCACATAGACTGTCCAGGAGATTAAGCTCAACTGATAGTTAAATAAGAAACTCTTGACACTCCTTTATTTAGGATAATCTAAATTTAATATTACTTGTAGACCTGAGTTATGAAGTACAGAGCTGATGACACAAGAAGTCTCTTGTCTGTGTTAAGAATGAGTAGGCTTTAATTTTGAAGAGCCTCAAAAAGCAAAACTGGTTCTTCAAAATACCTAAACATATAGTATTAGACAGAGCACTGGGACAGCTAGCTTGTAGACATAAGAGTTTTTTCAGACAGTGTCATTAATCAAAAATTGGAAACTGAAAACTAAGGTGAGAGCCTATTGGATCTGACCCTGTCTTAGTAGGAGACTAAGCAGCTTTTGGAATACACATGTGAGTCTGGGGATTGTTTAACTTGTGTATAGCTTGTATAAGATTTACCTTCTTTCTTCTGTCACCTTTTTGCAGACCCAGACACATAATCTTTTTTTAAAGCGTGTTACTAGACTTAGAGACAAATGTGTGTTCTGCAGGACACTGTCTTGGCAAATGGAGTACTGTATGGAAGAGTCCAGTTCTCTTATTGCTCAGTTCAGGCCTTCAGGCAATACAAATAGTCATTACATTCATTAAATAATGAAGTTCCTCTTGATTATGCTAAGTGGTGGCTGATTCAGTGTAAGTCTAGCTTCTCTTTGTTTTGTCTTGAAAACAGATGTTTAGACATTGAGATATGAGGAAAAACTGCACAGGAGAACTACTTTGAGTTACCTTGGCCAGTTGCCCCTAATTTTATGGAGTAACACTTGTGGATGGTGGATGTGGTGGTGTCTCTTTATAAAATCCACAATAAGATGAGACTTCTCTTTAGCTTGTACAACCGTAGTACTACTTGAATGACTTTGGACTGAAGTTCTTTCCACTTAGGACTTAGAAACTCAGTTCTTCCTTGTAGCCTATTTTGTAGTTTTGCACCACATATCAGACATAGCTTGGAATGAGATCTCTGATGGGGTGCTTGGAATAGCTGCTTCTACTGCATTTTCTTAAATGCTTGTCTGAATTTTCTGGAACTCAGCCATCCATCTATGAACGAAGCACTTTACAAGCAGTTAATATAAGCAGGAAGATGTAAGAGTTTGAGGTTCCTCAAACACTGATTCCAGAAATCCGGTTTGATTTACAATTAATTGCATCGCTTGTTCAAAGTCAACATTTATCTTTATGTGCTATGAAGAAGGTGATTTTTGACTCTCAATTATTGTTAACTTCTAATTATACCACTAATCTTCAGGCATAAATTTAATGTCTAAGAAGCTGTGCATTTTCTTAAACTTTCTAAATAAATAAGGACTTCAGAGAACACTTTTGAATTTTAGATTATAACCTAAGTAAAACAAAACTGGAGTAAATAGAATATCATTTACAGATTAACTGAGAGTGAAAAGAACTTCTGGAGATAATCTAGTCATGTCCTGTTTCTCAAGCAGATTTTCCTTCAGCAGGTGGCTCAGGACCATGTCCATTCAGGCTCTTGAGTATCTCCATGAATGGAGACTTTACAGCCCCTCTGGTTGCCTGTTTCAGTGTTCTGCTGCTCTCGTGGTGAAAGTTTTCTTTGATTGTAAAATCACAGAATAAAATTGAATAAATTATTTCAGACTTATTCTGAATAAATTACTGGTATTTTGGTGCACCTTTCTAGGCTATTGTACTAATATTTATCAAGTTTAACTAATAAGAGTGTCTCCAGAAGAATGGTCATGAATTGAATCCTTTGTAACAGCTGGGTAAGCTTTGTCTGCAGTAGTCTGGGTGTTTTTTATATGAAAAGCAGATCACATTAATAGAGAGGGATAGGAGAAATAATTTCTTCCCATCTTTTTTTGTTAGATCTGGAATTGAGCGAGTGTTGGATTGGAAATGTCCTGCATGAAGCAGATTTTTCTCTTACAGATTTTAACATCTTTTAAGGTTGTAATTTAAAAGGGCTTCTCCGGAGGTTAATAACAGCTGAAATCAGCATTTCTGTATTAGGAGATAAAACTGAAATGAGTCATGCACAAGAAGAGAGATTCCTCTTTTTTGGAGATGCTGTTGGGAAGAGTTTCTGCAGACAGTGGGAGTGATGGAGGTGACAGGTATAGAAATTGCTCTACTGCAATCAAGATAATAAGTAAAAAGGCTTCTAGGATTAGAAACTTAGCAATATCTAGGTAGAGCTGACAATGAATACAGCAGAAATGCTTTTGGTATTTCCATGTGGTTTGTTACAGAAACATGTCAAACTGCTGAGTCTGAAGGCGTGAAGATCCCTCATGGAGTCTAACCTCCTGTTCAGAGCAGGGTTCTCTAGAGCAGGTGCTCAGTCTTCTATCTTGTTGGGGTTTGGATTCTCTGTTAAAGCATGTATTAACTTGTTCATGGATCCATCTGGACAATTTATGTTTGCCTGAGGTGTTTTGAGGAGGAGACTTGAGAGAATGGCAGTAGCTTTGGGGGAGTGGGGTGGTGGAGTCCTCTGACCTTTGGTGCCATGGTAGGCATAATAGGTGCAAAATTGTAAATACCAGTGATGATGGGCTAGTTAGTAAACTTTCTTATGGTATTCAATTAAGTGCAAAATTTCCTGTCGTTTTCTTTTCATTACACACTATTAAATGCATCCTGTATAGATACCATAACAAAAATTTGATACAGCATGAGCTCCATTATATCTTTTCTGGACTACAAATGACTAAGCAATTTGTGCTTTATGTAATGTTGTTTATCCTTTTATATTGTTCTGTACCCAAGCTAATCAAATAATTTCTAACTAGCACTTTGTGAATAGATATTTTGGATGTTTCCCTGTGGCTTGTTGACAAATTGTTTTTATCTTGTTTTGGTGTCTTAAAAGAACCCAAAAAACCTCAAACCAGCAAACCACCTCAGTATGGGATGTTTCTGGAAAGATGTGTGCTAATAAAGGATAGTATTCTTGCTAAGTATATCTATTCACTGTGTTAAGATCTTCCACCCCTTTGCATTCTTGCACACTAAAAGTACTTCTAAAGTAGGGTGCTAGTTAGGGATAGTATACTGTAGGTTTTGAATTTGTAAAAAGATGACGACTGCGAAACTCAAATGTTTAAAAAGTGCTTAGGCAAAATTGATACCTAGAAAGGGGCTGTTTTTCAGAGATAAGAACTAATTTTAAAAGGCTTTATGTCCATCTGTCATCTAAATTTCCAGCACTAAAGAAACCTGGAAGTAATACTGCATCTTTCGTTGATACTGAGTTCTTGATCTGATACTTGCACCTATTTTGAATATTGGAACAAAACAAACCTTTAACTCCTTGTTGCTGAAAGTGTCTGTAATGTATGAATAACGTTGTAAATTTTTTGGCTGCTAATTTGGCTCAAATTCTGACAGTGAGTTACTTTCAAGTGTTTTCAAGCAGTAGCCCAGAATTTTGCCTTTATACTTCTTATGTTCAATAAAAAAGTTTACTAGTGAGTAGGGGATTATTGATGTCGCTTTAAAGTTGGTGCTTCTGCACATCCACACTTCATAATACATTTCTGAACCTACTCTGCTTAATTTTTAAGTCTTGCATTAAACTGGATGTGGCAATTTCTGTGTTAAATGCAAGAACAGAGGAAGCTACTTGAAATATACCAATGTTAGTGGAAAAATTAGATATTGTGACCCTTTGCAGTTTTGTTCTTTGGAGTGGGTTCTTTTCTTCAATATAAGCAATGTTTGCTCAGCATGAGTCTGTAGGTTTTAAATAGTTAGCTATTCATTGTGTCACTGTAGTACTAATGCTGACTTTTGTCTTTTTAATCAGGTCAGAGCTTGGGTTATGGTTTTGTGAACTATGTCGACCCCAAGGATGCTGAAAAAGCTATCAATACCCTGAATGGATTGAGACTTCAAACTAAGACTATAAAGGTATGTAGTGTTAAAATAATTTAAAGAAACTGAACTGTTTCGACTTCCTGATTTGTTTACCTTTTACAAGTGTAACAAGCATTCAGCTAATGTCAGTAGAATGAACTAGGATTTCATGTAGTAAATGGTCCTTTGTTATATTTAGAGTTTGTAGAAGGTATAGAAAATTGCATTTTCTTAACACACTTAACACTTTAGATGTACAGTTGAATTATTTTAACTGAGAAATTGTTATATACTCTCATTGAAGAAATACAATATTACAAATTATTACAATAATATGTTGTTTAAACACCATGTGCTTCCTCATTTTCTCAAGGTAATACTCGAGAAGGGTATAACTTCCTTATTAATACTTCAGGTTTTATGTTGCTCATCATCTTGTTACAAATCCTCAGAATGAAATACTGAAGTAACTATTGATTATCTATTAATTACTCTATTTCTAGGGCTCTGGTCTTCACGTGTCTAATGTTTGGTGTTCCTGTATTTTTCTGTTATGCTACAACTCCTCATACACGTGCTTACTAAATTCAGTTTCTCAAATTTCTAGAAACAAATCTTGAGAGCTATTTTCCTCATCTCCTCTCTTAATCCAATAACAGAAGACTGAAGATGCTCATTTGAACAACTGATCTCTGAAATTCTGAGAGAGAGAAGACTAAATAAAATTATCAGGAGATGCAGACTTTTGAACATGTTTCACAGATGTTGGTGCCTGAAGGCAGTGTATGTTCCACCTAGCCCATTCTTCCTTATTAAACAGCAGGGTTTGCTAAGTAATCACTTGGATAGTGACTGCCTTCTAACTAGGAGCATGTTTGAGAAATGAAATAAAGTTCACCTCTTAAAACATTTGTACTTAAAAGGCAGTGCAAGGCTGCTGAAAGGCAACTGAGACAAAAATAAGATACCAGTAGTTTCGGCCAATTGTCTTGTTCTGTATTCATAAGATTTAATAAAATGGATTATAGTGTTTGCTTTGTAACAAGCGGTGACTTATGGCACACAGGTACGATAGATGAAGGACATGGGCAGATGCATTGGTGCTGAAAGCTCCCTGTGTGTTTGTCAGACTTCTGGCCCGCAGCCTCTCATTTTCTACTTCGGGGGAAGATCTAGCAAAGTGATTTTGTGCTCAAAGACTTTTGAAGCTATCTTCTGCATGGTGGTGAGAAAGGGAGTCTGTCTGTGTTCCAGTAGTATTATTTTGCATGTAATGCCTTGGATTGAGCCAACATGACTTGTATGTCCATAGTGGTAAACTGGAAGTTCTTTTGACTATATAGGCAAGAAAAGGTGGTGGCTATAGAAAGTCAAGCCAGGTCTCCCAAATCAAATGTTCCCTTCGGGGGGTTGTGGTAGCTTACTTCATGCTGGCCATATTTGAATTTTTAATCCTCCTTCACCTTGCTAAGATATTAATTTAATCAATTCTCACATATTTTTTTTTTTAAAGCTGAAAATTAAGTAGACATCTGAGTGATGGCAGTGATGTTTCTTTTCTGCCTTCCCAGGACCAAAACGCGTTGTAGGTTAGATACCAGAAAAAGACCTTTGCACTGAGACTAAAGCTTATGTCTTTGTTTTCAGGTGTTTGTACATTAGCTATCTTCAGCTAAAGCAAAGCTGTAACTCTGGAGTTGCCACAAGCCAAAATGATAGCCTCTTTGCCAAAATAAAGAAAATCTGTGTTTAATTAGAGAAAAGTATCTTTAAATGCTGATTGGTATTTTTCAAGTAAATTCTGACTCTAGCTACCCCCAGCAGCACCTTTCAGTATTCCTGGATGACTTGATGGCAAGATCTGCTTTACTTTCTTCTCCTTTGTTTGCTCACCTTCCTTCTTGGACATGGAGTTTCAGGTCAAATTTTCTGTGACTGGATTTTCCAAGATCACAGAATCATAGGATGTTAAGGAGTTGGAATGGAGCTTAAAGGTCATCTAGTTCCAACCTCACCACATTTATCTGTGGAGCAGTAGAAATGCCCAACCTGTATGAAGCATTTTCTGACTTTGCATATTTGTCAGATCAGCCAGGAGGCAGTGGTGAGCAAAGGCCAGGTTGGTGTCTGAGGTATTTTCCACCCTCTTGGGTGGAGGAAGTCTCTTAGTTGATTTCACTACTAGGGCCTTTGTAGAGATACTTCCTGTTTATAGACCCACAGTGTTCCTGTTTGTTCAGAGTTGATAAGTCAATTACAAAAAAACCCCAAACAAACAAAAATAACAACAAGGAAAAAACCACCCCTCTCCCCTCCCAAAACCAACCAACCTGAAAAAAAAACCAAAATCCTGTTTGACAAACTTAGAATCTAACCCATAAGTTTCAGCTTCAAAAAGTGTGTGATTGAGATTTTTATGTGTACCTTCATATGAAAAATTATTGAATAGGAATGTTAGTGTATATTTAGATTTCAGATGAAAAAATTGCATATTTGTTTTCTGTGTATTTTTGGGGATTCTTAGTAGGAATGCTTAGTATTTTTTCTTGATTGATGGTTTGAGTTTGTTTCCCATTAGTGCATAAAACTGGAAGGAACTTTGCTGGTTCAGTCACAGTGTGATGTATGCTTCCATTGTGACTGAACTGAGTGTAATCATACTCAGAGGAAACTGGATGTCCTGCCCCTGATGAGTGATGCTCTGGTTTGGGACTGTGACAGATACTTCTGATCCACAGCTTCTATACTAGCCTGCTCAGCATTGGATATATTTTTCTCATCCCTAAGGGCATGTCCTTTACTGTTTTCTTGAAATAAAATATGTTGAAAAATGTGGATTGCCAAAATGCTGGGTTAAGGGTTGGGCTTTTTTAGTATTGATAGCAATACAAAATCCTATTAACTCTTCTGGCTTTTACTATAAGATCCTGTGGAATGCTGTATGGAATACTTCACTGAATTCTTTGTGAAGTATCTTAGCCAACTTTCAGGCATATATCTCCAAAGCAGTAGTAGTTTTAGTCTTGTTTAACCTGACGGTGATTGTATTGCCTTCTGATTTAACTGAATAGTAAAATATTAGGATGAGTGTATACTCAGATGGTAAAGCCAATTATGTGTGTGTTAGATGTGTGAACTCTGCTCAGCTGGATGCTGGTATGCCTCCATTATTGTATAGTGCCCTTTGTGGTATAATTTATGGTTTATTTGCAATGTAAACAGGTTTATGTGTACTGCACGTATCCTATGAAGTTTGGGCTTCATTGAATTAAGCAACTTCACTGTGAAAACCATTTGCATCTTAAAAATGGTAAAATATTTTTTGTAGCTTCTCTTTTGGAAGATAATGCTGGTGGCAAGCTTTCCATCTCTGTTCTATTGAAGAGACAGTAAAAATGTGGATTTTTGTGCCTGGAGTGACTTCTCTGCTTACCTTGCTTGCTTGTCCACGACTTTTTCATTTAGATTGCCCTGGAAAGATCAGTTTTTCCCAAATGTGCAAAACTCAGAGAAACAAACAGATTGAGAGTCACTGATTTATACATATGGATAAGAAAATTGAGTGCGTGTTTCTGTTGTTTTGACTTTTGCTTGGGAGAGGAGAAATGCTCCATAGTTTACCCTCCCCTTGGTTAGGGTGTTTTTATAAAACAACTCCTGAAAAAAATAAAGATACTCCTATTCAGATAATCTCACAATAAAGTAATTTGTATCTTTCAATGTGAAGTAAAAGAGTTCTGCATTAGCAAGAGAGTGTATGAAGATTGACTGTCTAAGAAGTAGTGGGCAAACAAATGGCCTCTTTGGACTGGCTGAGAGCTGTGCAGGTTGGTGTGTAGGAGGCAGCTTTTTACCTACACTATTAAGGGTAGCAGGAAGACACAGGATAATACTTTTGACTTTTCTTCATGTGTGCTAGATTGCCTTAATGATGGATGGCCACAGTCCTTTGTGGATTGTAGCTGCCAAGGGGACATGGAAGATCACAGTAATGCTGTGCTTGTTCCTCTCTTTTGAGGTGGCAGAGACCCTGCATGCAAACCTGGCAGCTCTCTTAGCAGAGAATGCTGGTGAAACGTGTAAGCATGTATGCAAACACGTCTTGGAAAGGGGGGAAATGCAATTTGTCTAGGCTAGAGGCCTTGGAGTTGTCTTTTTTGTATAAGACAACATTTATAAGACAGTATTCTACTTAGCCTAGTGGTACTTAAAAGTCACATTGAATAAGGTTTTCATTCTCTGAGGTTCTTTGGATTATTGGGATATTCACATGGGCAATTATTACCTGTCAGGGGAGTAGAAATTAAAGGAATATTTTATCTAAAGTATTAAATCTGTAGGTTTTCTTCCCACTCCTCTATAACTTTACATATTAAACCTGTTTTTATTTTCATTACATGCAACATTCTGCCAACTTCCTGTTGGATTGAATTTGACAAATTTTTTGGCTAGAAACACTGTTTTGCCATTGCCACCTCATTGACTACCCTACTGTAGAAAGTTGTGTAATGAGAAGAGCTAGTTAATAATTCTGTAGAAGAGTGAATACTAAGCATTCAGCTTTACAAATGCCCAAAAAAGTGCTGTATAGCAAGGGAAGATTTAAAACGAGGGTGTGCTTGCACGTTCATTAGTGCTCTTTGAGTCATTGTCGTTAAAGCTTGGCGTTATGCAGTGTGATTTCACTTCCTGTCTTGAACCCCACCACTTAGATTTAAAAAAAAAAACATTGTAAAGGAATTGTATTCAGTAGTGGCACCCCTAAGAAATTTTAGCCATGATAGTACTCTTGGAAACACTTTAAACACTCAATGAAAAATAGCAAAATACTGGGGGGAAAAAAGATGCATGGTTGTTTGATTTCTCAGTTCACTGCAACAGATAAAGATTGAGATTGTTCCTGTCTTCATCACTGATACTTGTAGGGAAAAATTTTGGTAGTGTCTCTTCTTTATAGTAATTTTTGATTGGTATTTTTGGGTAGCAATGAAGTATGCATGAATTGTGTAAAAACTCTGTTAAAATACCAGAGATGAGTGAGCGGTGAACATGACAGAAACCCTCCTTACCTTCTTGATTTTTTTTTTTTTTTTTTTTTTCTTCCCACCCACCCTTCCACTAGTATTAAAGAACATTGACCTAATAAGGAGGAAATCCTATGACAAAGTTGAATTTAAAACTAGTGAGACTTGCTGATGCTGTCAGTCAGCAAAGGCTGAGAGAGGGGCTATGATGCCAGAGCATTTAGTGGTGTTGATAGGGTAATTAAATACCTTAGGACTGTATTAAGATCAAATTGCATTGTTGTAGCAGCCCTGAAACAGAAGGGTAAAGGTGGTTTTTTTTTTCCCTTAAATTTCTGCATGAGTTACATAAATTATAATTATGCAATCTTTTACCTGTGTTTACAGTTTGGCTTCGACAGATTTTGATTTTAGTACTGCACACACACATCTTTTCACCCCCAGGTAAAATTTGTTCTTCACTGAAATTCAGATCTCCTTAGACTTTGAACGTTGCTTATCCAACTTAAGCTGGCTGCTTGTTTCTTCATGTACCTGAGTAATACTGAGAGGAGGGTTCAGTTCTTAATGCATATTTCCATCACGTGCTGTATCCCACATTATGGTTGTCCATTCACAAAGCGTGTCAGGCCAAACCGTGTAATGTGTGAAATCACCTTTTGCAATCACAGTTTGTTGTGTTTGAGCCCAAGTGCTGTGTTGCTGCTGATTAGAGTGTCTTGCAGGAGCCCATCCCTGTTTCTGTAAAGGGACAGAATCCTTGGACCAGTGCAGCTCGCCGTAAGGCTGCTGAGCAGCTTTGCAGCCAGAAGTTCTGTGGCTCAATGAGGTCCTTCCTGAGTTGCATAAGGGATTCCTGACACAGAAATGGACATGTTAGAAGGGCCCAACAGTACTGTGTAGCATTGATAGAATTCTGCAACCATGGCTTTAACACCAAGTCTTATGCAAGTAAAAACAAAGAAGGCTACAAAGCCAACAAAAAACTGCTTGTTACTACTAAGATAAATGCTGCATCTTTGTACCCTGCCCTCCCCAAGCTACACAAAGCTCTCTGACAAGGTTGTGGCTTTCTGCATGAATTCAAAATGCTGTAAATGCCAGGCATGGAGATCTGTTAGTCTAAGTGGTTTTTTTGTTGTTGTTTGGTTAGTTGGGTTTTTTTTAATTGTTATTTTATTTTGTTTTAATCCATTATCTGTTTTCTTCCCAAGAGGATTTTTATGAATGTAAAATATGACTATACTTACTTTAGAAATTATGTGAGTCTTGGGACAAATACTAGCAGCTTTCAAGTTTTTTTGTCATATTAAATGTTGACTCTGTCTTTCATCCATGCAGTAATGGTTTTTCCAGAAAGGTTGTAAGATATTACAGTGAGCAGTAAATTGCAGTGGATATATTTTGTGCATTTCCAGATGTGCCTGTGGAATAGTGCAAGAGATTCCCGAGTGTTGTGCTTGCTAGAGTCTGTCAGTAATAGACACTCATGAAGTATAACCTTAGGTTTACTCATTTCCTTCAAGAGAATAATTGAGGTCTTGTGTTTTAAGATTCTATTCCTGTTTGTATTATTCATTTGGAAGGCTTAATATTACACTATGTACTCCTGTACTCCTTCAAAGGGAACTTCTTTTTCATTCCTAGTGCATCTGAAATTTGTGCCCTCATTGTTTGGACACGAGTGGGGATCAGAATCATGAATGTGAAGTATGAGGGAGAGGTCTTTAGAGACTTAAGAATGTGAAAATATGAAATGGAAAATGTTTGGAGACTTGATCTCCTTTCATTTAATGTATTTCATTTGTACCTAAATTCTAACTATTACTTATTTTTAGCAAGACAGTTATAGTTATGGACTGCAGGTTTTAAAGTGCTCTTCTGTGTTGGTCCTTTCAAGGGCAAAACAGAATCACTATTCTGTGATTGTAGTGCATAATTCACATCTCATATTTTATGTCAGTGAACTTGATTATAGTTTTTCTTTTATCAGACATTTATGACCCTAATTTTAAATTGTTACAGTATCCTGAGCACTTCTGGGGAAACCACTGCTTCTGTTTCCATCAGTGGCAGGATTTACAGCTGGTTTCTGTTCCTAGCACATATGTACACTTGCTTCTGTTCATAAAGTAGTTCTTTGGGTGTCAGTTGCTTTACACCAAGTCTTCTGAAAGCCTATTTCTGTGCTACAAACAGCAGCATTTTATGAGATCTTCCTCTCTGAGTAGTGTGCTGTCCTTAATTGGTTGTATCCTGAGGTCCTCGTCCTCTCAAATACAAGAGGACTGGTCTTAAGTCTGAATTTGTCAGGTTGGTCCACTTATGCCCTCAGCTGAGTAGCAACAGGTGTGGATCCCATGATCCACCTCAGGCTCTGGCGTGGGTTGTAGCTGTCATAGCTGGAATACTTTGAGGGGTGAACTAAAATACTGAAACCTCTTCCCATGATAATGCTGGAAGACTGTTGCTTCAGGGTCTGTTTTTTCAGTGCATTCCCTATTGTACAGCAGGCTGTGAAAGCAGGAATTTTATGGGATATGATTGTATTTATCAGCTTAATCTAAACTTTTAAGTGAAGCTGTGTTGAGTTGTTTTTAGTTCCACAGAGCTCTGGTTGTAAGTTGCCGTCACAAAGGGAAGTCTGGATTTCCAGTCTGTTCTGTCCACAGAAATGTGGTGTTGCAGGCTTCTACCATGAACTCAGCACAGTATGTACATGTTCAACAAGGTAGTCTTGTATACTGAGAAAAATGGCCCTGAAGCTTTGTTTGGAGTGGAACAATTTGAGGGGAGAGAGGAAGTAAACTTGATGAATATACAGCAATGTACTTTCCTGTTTCAGGCAACAACCTGTCACTGGCTAGTGACAGCTGAGGCCTCATCTCTGCACTGTGCTGCAGCAACTTCTTACTAGAAATCAAATTAAATAGAGTTCTTGAATCATGGTATCTTACACAAATTAAAATGCAAGTTAAGAGCACTCGCCTGGCACAATGGCCTCTGAGAACACTGCTGTAAGAAAAACAGAATGTCCTTGTTTTTGTTGGGCTTGCCAAGGAGGCATACTTGTTCCAAATGTATTCCCTTTCTCAATAGAATTCTATCTGCTTTGTAGGTAGGTTTAAAACATTTTCATCTGGATGTACCAGATGGTAGTTTTTTGTTGGCCTTTTTTTTTCCACAGAAACATTCATTTTAAAAGAACTGGACACTGCTCTTAAGGGAAAGTAGTGCTTTAAGCAGAAAGATTGCAGTTGAGCTAATGAATGTAAATACTTACTGCAGTACTGATTTTAGCATTTTAAAGATTTCATATTGAAAGACTTAGAAGAATACATTAGGTAGAGGTGTTTAGGAAGAAATTATATTAAATTCCCACAGTTTTTGAGGGAATACAAGTACTTTGTCCTCTACAAATAATAAGGTCAAAGAGCTCGAAGCATGGTGCTGAGGTGTCTGTAAGTAGTAGCAGATAGTAAGAAACAAACATTCACTTTTAGGGGCTCTGCCTCTATTATTTTTGGTAACTTCTTTGTTTAACCTGCTAACTTCCACAATTTTCACTTGAGAATTGTGAATCAGTTCATCTTGATGTTAGGAAGTTAGATGTTAAAGCAGTGAAATACGTAGATTTGGTGGTGCAGTGTTTGCATTTCTAGAAACAAGTGTCTTTCCTACTAACTGCAGTGGAAAATTTCAGTAAAACTGCTTTTAAATGTGTGTCTCCAGAGTAGTGCTGTTCAGTGTTGTAACTGTGTGTGTCATCATTCAGTATTTAAAACTGCAGGCTTTCAGGCTGTTTCTTGACTTGCCTTGTGTTCAGTGGTTTTGACATCATGTAACTGTAATTTTCACCTGTTGAATTAGCTGTGGAATTAAAATCTTGGCACGGTTGTTAATTCAGTCCATACAAAAAAATTGTATGAGACTAAATATAGAGCTATCATCAAGTAATTACTGAATGAGCAAAGTGACAGGATATAGGCAGGGAGATTAATTTGGAGAGTCTCTGCTTTACGTGTATCACAGGTGAAATGACTGGACTTTGATGTCAGAAATGGAGAGGGATATGTCCCAGGTATATCACATACTCTAGGCAGGTTCTTTTCATAGCAGTTAGTTTTAGCAGTAATATTTTATGGTGTCCTTGTTTTTCACTAGTGGTGCTGACTTAAATTGCATCGCATTTCTGAGTTATATGTTTCTTTCAGATTTCTTGCCTGACGAGTAGTTCTGGTTCTTAGCAAGATGGTTAAATATAGTGTTCAGATATATGTGATGAACCACTGATTTTGGTTTTATGTGTTATTACTGTGACTACTGTGCCCAAATTCAATGTGTTGGAGTAGTCACTTGAAGTGAAAATGGATTTGTAAGAGTAGTGTATACTGGTTAGAGTATTGCTTCCATTTATTTGCACTCCTAAAATTATGTTCAATGTAGGCCTTGACTGCTATGTCAAGCTATTTGAAATGTCTTTCACCAGTGAGGGCATGGGCAATATGGACCAGCTGTCACCATGCAGGAACTCATACTCACCAGAGGAAAATGAAAGTTTTGCAGAAACTTATTTATATCTTGACAGATATCGGTTCTATAGCATAATGTTACCTTGTAGTAAGATAGCAAATATATTTTACAGGTTTCTTCTCTTCTGATAGCCTCTGTGTGAGTTTATATTTTTATATGTGTTCATCAGTGTGAAATCCCCTTGAAAGACAGTCTGCATGGGTTTGGTAATTCATGATCTTATTCCTCAGGCAGTCTGTCTCCATTCCTTGGCCTTGGGTCTCCTTAAAGTCCTGGCAAGTGAGGCATGGAAGTTTTATTTCTTAAAGAAGCTCAGGGCCAAATGGGCAAGTCGAGCAAGTTTGTGCATTCCTTAGCTATTGTTTTTTTCTGCCTGGTAGAAAAGGGTAGCTGTCACTGGTTTTGTTGCTGCTTTGGCTGAATGTGGGCAAACTTTACTTTCTGTTTTCCTGTAACTTTGAACACAGAGCTTTAGTTCTTGTGTGCCTCTCATGTGGAAAGAGCAAGGCAGTGTGACTTACTACAAGTTTTTGAGGTCAGTCCTCTTCAACCAGCACAAAGGTACCTTGCGCAAAGCCTCTGGGTGGAACTTGAAGGATCACAGCTGTGTTCAGGATACTGCTTGTTTCATCTCCATCGTGCTGTCTTCTGTTTTGCTTCCACAGCAGTCTTAAGAGTCTGCTGATCTGCATGGAAATGAGACAGGAAGGATTTGCAAAGAAATATCAAAGAATTAGGCAGAAGACAGAATGACAGAATCAAATTCCAGTTGCCCAGTGTTGGTTAACAGTGCATGTAAGGGGAGGAAAGGAAAGGAGATAAATCTGACTACTTCTTGAGGATGCTTTTTACTTCTATGTTTTCCATAGGTGAAAAGCCTAGATGAAATATTCTGTCCTGTTTAAGCAGTGCAGGTGTTCTGTCCTAATCATTCTTGTAGTAAAACCATTTTTACAAACTTCAGTAGGAAGTAGGGAGCATGCTGCTTTGTAGCATATGTCTAAAGATCAAAGAATCTACTTGATCATCTTAAAATATTTCAACTGCTGTGTTGAGGCAGCAGGTAAAAAACTTCTGTCCAAAAAGATCTGAGAAGTTCACTGTTAAATGTCATTTGTTTTTAAGGCCCCAAAACAGAAATTGACAAGCTGCTGAACAGGCAAAATACAGGTTGGAATCCTACTTCTGGCATTCATTTTTGGCGTGTGAAAGTTATGTAGCAGAGTTTATCTTGATCTCATGAATGTGATTGTATCATTTGGTAGCAAGATCGATAGGTACAAAAGACGGCACTTGCAAAACAAACAAAACCTCTAAGTGCTTCAGATTCTTTCTGTGCTTTTGGCCTATTTACAGCTGTGAAGTCTTAACTCCTTTTAGGTTTTACTGTTTTTTAATGAGCATTCATGGAACAATGGGACATTCGTGGAACTTCTTAAATTTGTCGCTTTAATCTTACAGTCAGCTGACTGAGAGCACTTTCTCGACCAAGGTTTGCTGAAATGTGTTCCTAGCTTTTTCTTATGTATTTGGAAGTAGTTTTTATATGTGAGTTTGTGTAGTCAGCTTCTTTTGTATGGTTTAAGTTGCATTCCTTCTGTTTTGGAAGCCAGCTCACAAAAAAACCTCAAAAACAAATAAACAAAGAAACCCACTGGCTTTGCAAAGTTCTGTCTGCTGTTGGAGATGTTTTAATATCTCAGGAAAAATAACACTTTCCCATTTCAGCTGATTTTAAAGTATTTGTTTTCTAGGATTTTTAAATTTTTTTTTCTAAGGTTTCTTATGCACGACCAAGTTCAGCTTCTATCAGAGATGCAAATTTGTATGTTAGCGGACTTCCAAAAACAATGACCCAGAAAGAACTGGAACAGCTCTTTTCCCAATATGGACGTATTATTACTTCTCGTATTCTGGTCGACCAAGTCACTGGTAAGTAGGCAGTTTTGCATGGCCCTTCATAGTCTCACAGTTTAAGGAATACTTAATCTTTCAGTATATAGTTTTGTATCTATAATGTATAAGAGGTGTATGTAGGCCAGAACATGCATTTTTTTCTTCTGGAACTATTCATATATATGCATGGACAGAAATAGACTGTGTAGTGTACTGAGCCAGCTTGAGTCATTTCCACCCTGAAGGTGCAGGTTTGAAGCTTGCTTGATGACTTGTAATAAATTTACAGCTGCCAGAATCTTCCTTTCCAAGCTGCTGCCTGAAAACAGTCTTCTAGTGCCTTACAAAATGCTAGTAAATGTTTTTTTTCAAAAAAGAAAATTTTATGCAGAAATGCACGGCTGGTTCTCTGGGGCTAGTATTGCAGATGCCCCAGACTGGCAGTTACTGTTAAGACTGTTTTCAAGGCTAACTCATTAAATTTGGTCACACACATGAACTTTGAGTTCCTTAGGAGCAAGTAAGTTCTGTGATTACCTGTGCCTTGAAGTACTAAGATCTACCAGGTTATTTGCATTGTATAGGTGTGTCAATCAGGTAATGGTTGTCAGTGACACTTTGTGGTTACTCTTCAGACTCAGACAGTAATGCCTGTGGTTTTTTGCTGTCTCAAATGGCTGATCCTGAGGAGCTTCATCGTTTTCTGAAACACATGCTGTGAGGTCTCTGCCAGAAGTAGGCAATTGAATGAAAAGCCAAGTACACGATAGGAGTATTGAGTGTACAAAGCAACTAGAAAGAGGCAGGGCTCTCCAAGTTCTCCCCCTTCTAAAACACTATGGGGTGGGAGAGAGGAAGTAATTTACTCTCATAATTATTCCCTGTATAAGCTGGGGTTTTTTGGTTTTTTTTTTTTTTTTATAGCTGTGCCTTTTCAAAGCTGCGTATCCTCTTGGGTGGCAAACAGCTTTCAAATGTAGAAGGTCATAAAGTTCTTTAATTGTCTTACTTCGAAAAGTTTGCACATGCTAGCGTTGGAGTCTTGGCTGACCTTTAGAGGAGCTTGTGCGTACTCCAACTTCCACTAAGTTAAAAGAAATCTCAATGCTGACACCTAATACTTAGAATACACCTAAATACTTAGAAGGCACCTAAAACATTTAGAAGACTGTTTCAATAGTTGGAGTTGTTGAGAGTGTAGAGAGGCCTGGAAAGGAAAGCTAAAGGCCAAATACTGACTTGTAGATGTAGCAGATTTGCGAAACAGATTCTTAGTCTTTGTGCAATAAATTGCTGTTCACTGTAAGTTCCTGTATATTCATATATAGAAGTAGATGGAATTTAACAAATGGACCAGTAATCAAATATAATTGAACTTCTAATATGCATGATAATTCTATTCATATACACAAATCCCGCTATTTGCAGCGTACTTTCTGGCACACAGATTGTTATTAAAGCTTAAGCTTTCTTGCCTCCTTTTTAGTATTTTAGAAGAAGCAGGCTCAGAATGGTATGAATAATAATATGAATGGTTGTGACACATACTGATAAAAATTGCAAAGTTGAAGCTGTGACATTTGACTCTTTCAAGCTTTCACATATCTGTTCATTGTCACTTTTGATGGCTTAAATTATCATTGTTTATGAACAGAATACATTTAATGTCACTAATGTCTTTCTCAAATGATAAAGAGTGTCTAACTCATCTAGTTATTCATGAATCAAAATACAAAGGGGCTCTAAATGACGCTAGAAATATTACAACAGAATATTGATCTAATGTTGGCTATTAGTAGCTTTAATGTTAATTGATTCAAGTATCCACAGCTTAATGTGTTCATGTCTAAGACACTTGGAATTTTGATGTGTGATGTTTCTAAGACCTTCTACTTTTTGATTTCTTTGTGTGTTGCCTTTGACTTTTCTATATCAAGAAAACTTTTCTTCAAAAGTAATACCTAATGATGTGTGGTGATGTACTGAAACCAAATCTTTTACTTAGAGGTGACCACTGAGGGTTAAAACATGGCCATAATTGCCATTATTGCAATAGAGTATGTGCATGTCATCATCCTCTCATCATATCTGCTCCAGAGAGAACTTCAAGGTATACTCCAGGAGAACAAAAATCTTTATATTTTCTTCCTGCTAGAAAGCAGAGAACTAAGCTATTTACAGAAATTTTGTAAGTTTAGATACTGCAGAGTAGTGTGAGCTGACCAGAGGTTACAGTGCAGCTGTTTAGGTTCATCTCCATCCAACAAGATTGCTTTGTTTTCAAATTCCACTTTGGCTCACTATATTTGTTTCCACTGTTTTCCCTCAAACTTCAAAGCTTTTTTGCACAAATGTCTTATCAGTTAAATAAAAAGTTAAAATCAAAATTACATTAGAAAATTCTTACTTTATGCAAAAGCTCAGTCCTCTCAAGCTCAAAGTTGTCGTGTGTTCACAGCATTTGGCCATCAGCGTAGCAATTGGCCACAGGAATAAAAAGTGACCATCTAACAGTGAATTCATTACTGTGTGCTTTTTTCACCTTGTGCAGGGGTGTCTCGGGGCGTGGGGTTTATCCGGTTTGACAAGCGAATTGAAGCAGAAGAAGCTATCAAGGGCTTGAATGGCCAGAAACCTCCAGGTGCCACAGAGCCCATCACTGTAAAGTTTGCTAACAATCCAAGCCAAAAAACCAATCAGGCCATTCTTTCCCAGCTGTACCATTCTCCAAACAGAAGGTATCCTGCTCCCCTAGCTCAGCAGGCTCAGCGTTTTAGGTAAGTCACATAATGTGCACAACTGTGCTGTAACTTGCATGTTCCCTCAGGCCTGTTTGTCTGACTACACTTTTGTGCTTTCCTGCTTGTCTGACTTCCGCGTGGGAAGGAAACACGTGAATGTTGAACTGCAGCTATGCTACCACAGTACAGCTAAAACCAAAAATGCATGCCATCCTGGTGATAGCTTTTCAGGGTCTACTTAGTTAAACCAAGGTGGCATCTTTTTTGTACTCAAGTCACTGAAATGTTTTTTCAAAGATTACTTTTCATTTCCTAGGTTATTCTTGATTAATGTGCAAGTTGATTCAGTTCATATTGACCTAGGAGGTTTAGTGGCTTTTTCTTGGCCATATGGCAGCTGCTTCTTTACCCCATATTTTTCCTCTGCATTCTGGCTTTCAGGTTTTTTCCTGGTTAATTGTCTATGCTGTCTGTGGAGTATGTCTCCATACCATACTTTGTCTTTCCTTGTTATAACCTTTCATAATGAAGATTGTTCACATATTTTCTGCATGTGCTTTTTGGGGATTTATGTTACCATCGTGTTGAAGCTATTGCCATATAGTTCCCTGTGCTATTTGAAGTGTATTGAAGAGGCCAGATGGTGAGAACAAAGTGGAACAAACACTGTGTTATCTACAGCCATGAGTACCTTGAATTTTTTTTGGTCATCTTTATTATTTCTTCCCTCCCTTTGCCCCTGAAAAATGTGACTTAATTGTGTTAAATAGTAATACATTCAAAGAGTATTTCTGTTTTGTTTTTCAAGAAACAAAACCAGTTGACAGCTTGCTTCAAAGAGAATATACCAAATTTCAAAAGCTCTGCATTGGCTGGGCTTGCTTATAAGCCAAATATTGAAGAGTTAATGGACTGCATTTCTGAATTTTTCTTTTCTTCAGCTTTTTGGCCTTATGTGCTGTATGTTACAGGTGTGAGGAGTAGGTGTTCTGTTGTAGGAGAGGGGATAACCAATTTTATTTACTTTTTTGTGGCTCTCCTTACCATTTCTTAGGTAATCAAAGGCCTACCTTACAACAGTGTTCTGAATATTGCATAAAAGTGGACTTGCTGTTGTTCTATAGACAGGGTGCAGAGGCAGAAATTGCAGGATGGACTCAAGTGTAGTGTATAAAATAAGATCATGGGTTATGTGCTACAAGCTTCTGTGTTACAACGTTCAACATATTCTGGCAAGTCTTGGCCTGCAGAATCCTTGAGTTCTTCTGACGGCCCATGTTCCAAGATACTCTGTTCAGTCTCACTCAGATGCTGGCTGGGCTAGCAAAAGTATTTCACTGATACTCCAGGTAGATCTATCATGATTTGTAAAAATTCTCCCAGCTTTCAGAGGTTTTTTTCATTTTGTGATGGGTTTTATTTTGGTTTTTGAGGGGTTATTTTGTTTGGTTGGAGGAGGGGTTGTGTGCATGTTTCGCTTTTTTTGGGGATCTTGTTTCTGTATTTTTGGGTGGTTTTTATTGCTTGTTTGTTTTTTGTTTTGGGTGGAGTTTTTTGTTTGTTTTGGGTGTTTTTTGGTTTGTTTTTTGTTTATTTGGTTCGATGGTTTTTTAGTTGGTTGTTCTTTTGGGGAAGGTTTTGGTTCTTTTTGGATAAGACATATTTCTTTGCACTTAGGTAACTTCCCTGTCCTGCAACTTTAGGCTTTGTATCTTAAATTTTGACTGGTGGAGATTTATTTTTCTTTCATAATGAAAAATGCAATTCCATTTAATGTCCATTTACATTGGGAAGCTGTTGGTTTTCTCTGAGATACATATGGGCCAAATATAAGCATAAAGTAATGCTTAAAAGTACCTTGAGAAGATACTATGATTTGCCCCACATAAAAATTTAATGGTAACAAAAAGCATTGAGTAATAACAAATCTGCAGTAAATAGGAGAGTAAAATATCTCTCACTCTTACTGATGTGGAAGAAAGAAAAGGTTTAACTTAACTGGTTAAAAGGTAAACTGAGGTTGCAGACAGATTTTTTTTTAAATCAGTGTTGATGCCTTCGGACTAATGTTATATCACTAAAAGATAGTCTTAACAAGTTTTAAATCTTTACACTGTAAAGAGAAATCATCTTTACCTGGTTTTTTAGATTTTTACCTTGCATTATGTTATCATTCCAGATCTAGTACTGACCATATAGTTGAGATGGCACCAATGCTTCAGATCTTTCATGTGTTCCACATGCAAGAAATCTTAGCTGTTGACATTTCAGACGGGATTACCTGATTCAGTTGTCCCATCTCTGTTAATAGTTGACAGAGGCCTGAAAGCAGCTTAAACTTTAATGAAAAAAGCAACAGATTCAATGCAATGTTTCCTTTTTTTTCTTATTAAGAGAACTTGAGCTGGACTTTCAAAAGCAACTCTATATAATTGCTCCTCAGTTTATCTAAGATGTGTAGCTTAAATCATCTTTAAAAATTTTCCAGTGAATGTCCATGAGAATTTTTCCAGAGTACTTTCTAGTCTTCAAGGTAACTGATGAAAAGTCATAAGTGGTACCATTACTGTATTAAGTCCCTCATCTCTCTGCCTTTGTAACAAGGACCTGTAAGTGGTGGTATTTCTAGAACTCTTCACCTTGCTCTCCATCCCTGATGTCGATGACAGTAGACCTCAGTCATCCACACTGTCTACTGAGGATAGTCAAGTACTTTTTAATTTCTTTTTTTCTACTCTTTAGGGGTTCAGTATTTTCTTGTCAGTGTATTCTGCAAACCCAGCTCACTGCAGAACCAGTGCTCTCTGGAAAACTATATCAAATGTACGTTTTTTTACCTAAGCTCGTGTTTTATTGAGTCTTAAAGAGAATCTATAGGAAGACTTCCACTTCATGTATCTGAGATTTGCCAGAAAGAAACAAGAGCTTCTTCAGGATAAACGTTTTTTGAAAGAAGCAGTTTAAGAGACTCCAGGAATAAGATCAATAGGAGTTGTATGCACTGTTTATTTTGGATATTGGCTAGGTAATTTCAAGGGGCTTAGAGTTGTGGTGGCATTCTATAATTGGGGGAAGGTGAGGCAAGAAACACATGGAGACACCTTGTGTGTGTGTGTATTCTGGAAACACTTCATCCTGGAAAATCATAGCATCATAGAATATCCTGTGTTGGGAGGCACTTACAAGGATTATCGAGTCCAGCTCCTGGTCCTGCACAGCACCATACCCAAGAGTCACACCATGTGGCTGAGAGCATTGTCCAAACAATTCCTCAACTCTGGCAGGCTTGGTGTCATGACCACTTCCCTAGGAATGCTGTTCCAGTGTCCAGCCACCCTCTGGGGGAAGAATCTTTCCCTAATATCCAACCTAAACCTCCTTTGACAGAACTTCAGGGCATCCGCTCAGGTCCTGCACTGTCACCACAACGCAGAGATGAGTGCCTGCCCCTCCTGTTCCTCTCACAAGGAAACTCTGGAGTGTGAGGAGAGCAGACCCCTTTAGGCTCCCCAGGCTGAACAAGCCAGGTGACCTCAGCTGCTCCTTACACAGTTTCCTCTCCAGACTCTTCACCATTTCCTTTGGACACTCTCTTACAGCTCAGTGTCTTTTTTGTGTTGTGGCACCCATTTCTGCCCCAGCACTGGAGGTGAGGCTGCCCCAGCTCAGAGCAGAGCAGGACAATCCCCTCCCTTGCCCAGCTGTGATGCTGTGCCTGATGCTCCCCAGGACACTCTTGGCCCTCCTGGTGCCAGGGCACTGCTGGCTCATGGTCAGCTGTTGACCAGGACCTCCAGGTCCCTTGCCATGCTTTTCAGTGTCTCGTTCCCCGTTCTGTCAGTACGTGCTGGGTTGCCCCATCCCAGGTGCAGAATCTTACACTTGCCCTTTTTAAATGTCATGTAACATTTAAATACCCTATGACATAGGGTGATTGCCCCACCCTCTGATTCATCAGTCTCTCTGCAGTGTCTCGGCCTTAAAGGGGAATCAACAGGTCTTCCCAATTTAGTGTCATCAGCAAACTTTACTTAGTATGTGTTCTTCAAGTCCTGTATCCAAGTAATTTATGGAGATGCTAAAGAGCACTGAGCTTAAAATGAATGTGGAATTCCAGTACTGTGGAATCCCAGTAGTGACCACGTACCAGCCAGGTGTCACCCCATTCACTGTAACCCTTTGTGCCTGATCTGTGAGCCAGGTGGACAGTTTGTCCAGGAGGATCCTGGGAGAGGCACTATTAAAAAGCTTTACTGAAAACCAGAAGGATTACAGCAGCTGGTTTTCTTTGATCAACTGGGTGGGTTATCCTGTAAAAAAAGGAAATTAAGTCAGACAAGCAGGACTTTGCTTTCATGAAGCCATGCTGACTGTGATTGTGTTTTTTAATACTTCCCAGAATAATCTCCATAATTTTTAGCAGGCATTGAAGTGAGACTGACAGGCCTGTAGTTTCCAGGATCATCCTTCTTGCCCTTATTGAAATTTGAGATAGTGTTAGCCAGCTTCTAGTCAACTCAATATTCCTAACATTGTTTAAAAAATCATTGAAAGAGTCCTCACAAAAACCTCAGCTAGTTCTTTGAGTGTTCTTGGATGAATCCATCAAGTCCCATAAACTTGTAGTCATCCAGGTGGAGCAGGAGATCCCGCACAAGTTCAGAGTTGTTCACTATTCTCGCAGCCCACTGTTTGTGGGGTGATCATCCTCATTCTGTAACAGGCTGGTAATATTTTTGAACTGCTCTTTGAGATTGACATACTTAAAAACCTCTTTTTTTTTTTTAAAGTATGTCAGTCTTTTGTCCACCGTGTTATTGGTGAGCTTCAAGTCCTGTTGAGCTTTGACCACACAAATTTTCTCTCTCTGGTGGCAAGCAATATCTCTGTATTCTTTCCAGTCAACCTGACTTTGCCTCCACTGTCCTTACACTTCCTTTTTTTGCCTTAGCCCTGCTCAGTCAAACCAGCCTTCTGTCTCCCAGCATTCTGGAATCGCCAGAAGGAGTAGGAATATGAAAATAAACTAAAATACTGAAAAATATGAAAAATAATGAAAATATTTTTTGGAGTTTATGTTGCAACAGTTGCAAGTGGTCCAAAATACTGCATATCTTTTTAGTCATATCAGCAAACATGTCAGAAGTCCCAATAAAATTATTCTCGGCCAAGTTAATAATGTAGAAAACTTCACCAGTGTGGTCACTGACTGTAACTTTATGATAACATAAATGATTTAGGCTGAATTTGTGGACGTGATTCACTTTGCACTTCAGAAAATGAACTTCTTATCAAAGTGGTTACTACACAAGAATACCTGTTCTGTATTCACTGTGAGGTGTAATAAGGTGCCATGGCTCTTTCGGTGGTGATACATTGCATTGCATGAGGTTCCGTACAGTGTAATGGATGTGACAGTAATATGCTAAGTTTCCTTAGTCTTAAAGGGTGGAAAAGTCTGAAGACTGAACATGTTGCTAAATGTTTTGCAGGTTGGACAATCTGCTCAACATAGCTTATGGAGTAAAGAGGTAATAAAGGATTAATTGATTCATAACAACCAAATTGTTTTGAAGTATTTTGCAAACTCTTACTTTTCAGTAAGACTTGTGTTGAATTTTTGCATGTTGAGACTTCAGCTGAGATTGTTCATTTTGATGCATTTTGCATGAAATAGACAAGCCTTTTGTAGCAGTTCCATGGAATTCCTGTTTCAAATGACTTGTTAATCCTCACTGGTTTGATAGCATGCTTTCCTTTTGATTTTCTGTTACATCATTTCAGACATACCTAGCACTGTTCTCCCTACTCGTGTATATTTTTTTTAATTAGTGTTTGCACAGTTAGGGGGCAAAAAATATTTTTGATCTTATCTTTCTAGTCTGAGCAACATGTTCATTCTGTGAAAAGCTCTGTATCATTCTCTTTTATTTTGACATTTCTTTGGGATTTTGTGTGAACACCTGTATTATGATTCTGTTTTGCTTTCTCTCATTTTTCAGTAGGTTTCCTCCAATGACCATTGATGGAATGACCAGTTTGGCTGGAATTAATATCCCTGGACATGCAGGAACTGGGTGGTGCATTTTTGTGTACAACTTGGCCCCTGATGCTGATGAGAGTATCCTCTGGCAAATGTTTGGACCCTTCGGAGCAGTAACCAACGTGAAGGTCATCCGTGACTTTAACACCAACAAGTGCAAAGGTTTTGGATTTGTGACTATGACAAACTATGACGAGGCAGCTATGGCAATAGCCAGCCTGAATGGATACCGCCTTGGTGACAGAGTATTGCAGGTCTCCTTCAAAACCAACAAAACGCACAAAGCCTAACAAGTTACTCTTAGTGCATTAATACATGAAAACTATACAACAAAGGCAATTTACAAGAAGCTTTATGCATTAGTAAATGCCTTTGCTGTATGCCAGTGTGGAAATGGGGATAAAATGACTACTTAGCATCCTAAGAATATGTGAGATTTTTTTATTGCTAATATTTGAATTAGAACTTCTTAACTATCTTTTATGTTTGAGTATTGACAAGAGGTGCAGGGTTTTTGCCTGTCACAATGCGTATTCTATTGCCTTCTTTGAAGAAGGTGGACCTTTTAAAATGTTTCAGCTAAGGGAAGAAGTTTTTTTTTCTTTATACATGACTGCCTTTAACCTATGAGTAAATATCGAGGCTTTGTGTGATGCTGTATTTTTTTGTCATTTCTTGATTTGCTTTGTGTTTAATTTACATTGTAGTGCGTTATTGTTTTGTTTTATTGTTCAAGAAAAGTATCGGAAGTTTACATTTTATTTATAAAGTTATGAGCAGTATTTATTTCATCATTTTCATTTGGGTTGGGGAATGGGAACACATTATAAAAGCTTATTGTAAGAATACTGAAGAACTTTTCATAAAGCAGTACCTTGCCAAAGAGATAAGAGCCTCTTTGATGTGGGTTTAAAAAAGCATCTATTTTTATAAAAAAAAATAAAAAATTTGGAGAAACTTTTTACTGGTCCTGGAACAAATATTTTGACTTGAATACTTTGAGAAATCTCTTCGTATGACACCTAGTGAGCTTTTAAAACTTACCAGGAAATTTGCAATTGTTGGGAAAAAATTTAGAAAGATTTATGATGTAGAACTACTTTTGAGACCTTTGTATTAAGAAGTAAAGTCAATGGAATGCACTGTTGGTTTCATTTTTTGTAATCATCAGTGGAGTCAATGATCATCCTGGTTATTAAGTGATAGGTGGCTCACTTTAATTTGTGATTTTGAAGCAAATGAAAATTTAAAAAAGAATATACAAGCAAGCAGAAAACTGAGAACACTGAGATATGGGGGAAAAAAATCTGTTCTTCCTAAAGAATTCCCTTCAGATAGAGCTCATGGTGTTTAGTGATGTACTTGCTATTGTTTGAAGAATTGTTTTGTCTTAAGAAAAGACATTGAGCATGGTTCGTGCAGTAGCAAATCAGCAGAAGTGGGTACGTTAGGAGGTATTTTGAAAGTTGTGTTCGAGGCTAACACCTGAGCTTTGTGTAATGTAAATAAGACCTTAAGTTATGAACCTTTCAGCTAATTTTGATTGTAGGGGTTTTTTTTAAGTTACATGCCAAGTGATGTTCAATTTTGAATGTTTTTGTATAAGTTTTTTCTTTGTAAATGGCATTAACATTGTTACTTGAGGTCTGCTTCTTTTTTTCTTTTTCTTTTTTTTTTTTTTTTTTTTTTTTTTTGTCCTGAGGACTTGAATTTACAGTGCATCAGATCTGTTGCTGTTTTTGTCTGTAGATAGTCTAGCTTCAGCTGTTTATGGTGATGCAACTTTTTTCTTTATAAATATGTTTGTGGTAAAAAAAACAAGTATAAACATACGTTTTGAGCAAATTTCCTTACATTTTTCATATGAAAACCATAAATACCTGTATGCTATTGAAGTTTAACTTTGTATGATGCTTAAATCACTATTTGGGGAAATAGAAAAAGTCTTTACCATGTATTGAAGAAATTTAAGGAAAACAAATACAGAATATTTTCTGATTAGCATCTAGCTTATAATTAAATTTTTTAAAAAAAGCTGAGGGTTTGATGCCTTCACCAGGATGCACTGACAACTATGTAGTTACGTCCTGCTTTTTGTATAAACTGAGATGCTCATATGCTTCCCCTTAGAAAAAGCAATGTTCTATGCATAACATAGTTGTACACTATCTTTGCAGTTGTTTTTGGTTCTTATTCTTTTAAATTGTAGTTACAAAATTTTCAGTATAGTACACTACATATACTGTGAAGCGCGTGCTAAAGTGAATAAGCAAGTTTTCATGCTGACCCACTCAATGCTATTCAAAAATCAATTGGCTTCCTGAGTACTTCTTCATTCTTAGATGATGCATTTAGATTGTTAAAGCTAATTCTCTGCATTAAAAGTTGTATATAGTATAGAAATCACAAACTTTCTGATGTGGGAGAAATAGTAGCTACATGCTTCTTTCCTATACTACTGTAGCAACTAACAGCATTGATGAGAAGGCATGTAAATTGAGCTTCACTTTACAGTGTTTATCAGAGCACTTAGTAAAATATAAGGCTGGTATTTATTTGAAGTTGTATAGTATGACTTAATTCACATTTGTTGGAATAGAGAATATATTCTGTTGGGTATTTAAGAGGTTGTACATGTTTTATTTTGTGTTTGGATTCTTTGTACTTTTTCATGTTCAGTACATCAATAAACAAAGTTGAAGGGAAAACAGTCTCATGAGCTGGTCTTCTACCATATTTTCCACTGCTTTAATGAGTAAGCAGTCGCAGTGAAAGGTTTTTTCGAAGCTCTTGAGCTACTTGTCATTTAGTTTAGGATCCTAGTTGCCAATAAGAGGTAAGAGTGGAGCTATCTGCCAGTTCTGTTACATTAAAATTAGTGTAGAATCTTTTCACTTCAGTTTTACATTAACTGCTCAGTACTTCGGCTGATATAATAAATGAGAGTCATTAAATGCATTCAGTAAAAGTGAATTTGCTGTCTGTCTAGCAGGCTGCTATGCATTGTAACTAAGTGGAGGCCCTAGTGTGTTTTCCAAGAGAAAAGCTAGAAAGATTGAGAAGTATCAAGGGCTCCATGGTGGAGATAGGCCAGAGCACAGTTCAACTGATCTTCCTGAGACAGGAGCAGAGACCAGAAAGAAATCAGTGTTGTGTAACCTCCCCCTGCCAGGCTGAAGGCAGTAGATCAGAAGGAAGGAGTGAGTGGAGGCAAGTCTTTGCTTGGCACAACAGGCAAAGGCCCTTGTCCACCTCACCCTCCCAAGTGCCTCTTGCAGTAGGTGTGAGGCTCTGGATGTGGTAAGAAAATCAGTGGATGATTAGGACAACAGAGAAGTGTGCCTCCCTGGCTCATGAGTTATGTGTATCCCCAGGAAACTGCCTAGCCTGGTTCAGCCGTCAGACTCTCACTGCTTCTTGCTGGTCCTCCATGTGCGTGGTGTCACAGCCACAATGTATGGTCCAAAGGCTGTCAAAAGAGACTTCAAGGCCCTGGGATGGTGGGAGAGCTAGCCAGGGGCACAGGTTATTTTTTCCTCTACTTTTGTAGGTGCAAGTAGTGAGATTGAAAAAAAGCAGATAATATATCTGTTTGATATCAGTCTTAATACCTGACTCTGTGGCTGGTGGCACACTTCCACAACTTTGGTTTTTTTTGTGTAATGAGTTGGCCTTCATGGTCCTGAGCATGGTGAATTCGGATGGGTTTCTTCTCTCTAAAAGGGCAAAGAGGGCCTTTGTCAAGGGCTAATGGAGCTTATTGAAAGGGCATTAAACTTGATGTGATGGGGGAAGGGAATATAATCAGATTTAATGGTGATAAGGTGTGGGGTGGTATGCTCTTACAGTCAGCAAGAGGTTCCCAGAGTCTGGAGAGGGTAAGCAGCAGCAGGAGAGCACCTGAATTACAACATCAAGGAATTCCAAATACTCCAGCCAGAAAGCTTCATAGGGGCCCAACTAATGTGCTAATGCACATACAGCAGGGGAAATAAGCAGGAGCAATTAGAGAATGTGGGTTGGCTCCTGTGAGTCATGGAAAGGTGTGGACTCCTTAGGAAGGTCAGGCAAGGGGGATGAGGAGTTGGAGATCATGGAGCTTCAGCTGGGGATTGATGAGGAGCTGACTGAGAGTTAATGGGTCAGGATTAAAGGCAGGCAAGAGACAGGAGCCTTTATAGTGGGGGTCTGCTACAGATTGTCTGACTAGGAAGACAGAGAAGATGAGGCCTCTTATGGACAGAGAGGGGCAGCCTCACATACACAAACCTTGCTCCTCATGAGGATCATCAAACGCTCAAGTCTGTTGAAATGACAGTGTAGAGGCATAAACCTCTTGCGTGAGGAGCTTCCTGGAATTCTTTGTGGGTAGCTTCCCTCTACAGGTTGGATAGACAAGCCAAGGAGGACAGGTGGTGTGGTGGGTTTTGTTCTGAAAAGGAGGGGCCAGGGGGGAAGCTCAGGGATGACTGGGCTACAGTGTCTGTGAAATGGTGGAGTCTGCTGTGTAACCTCCTTGCTGCCCTAAGCACCTCAGACTCACTACCTGGAGTTCAGGAGAGCAGACTTCAGCCTCTTATTGGTGGAGTACCAGGGGATAGAGTCCTGGAGAGAAGAGCTGGATGATGTTCAAAGCTTACCTCCTTGCATGGGGAATTAGGCAAGGATGCAGGGGCCCTGCACGTATAAATAAGATGCTCCTGGACAGATTTAAAACAGATTACAGAGGATGAGAGCAAGGAATGGTAGCCAGGGAGGAATACAGAGTTGTGTTTAAACCAGCTGCTATTGCTGTTTTATTACTGTTAGCTCAGCCAAATCCAGTTTCCTCAGCTCTAGAAATCAGCCCTGCTCACCTTGATCCCCTGCTCTGCCTCAGGATGTCCCTGCAGTAGGGCTGTTTTCCCGGGCAAGTGACAGTTAAACACCCTCAAGTTCCAACCCTAGTCTTTCTATGATTTTATGAAGTACAAGGACAGAGGAGAATTTACTCTGTATCATATGCATTTGTTGTTTAATACTGCATTAATTTCTAGGCTCCATTAATTGGATGTAGTTTGCTGGGGGTTTTTTCCCTTCCCAGTACTTGAAGTAAATTTTTAAAAGCTAGTCAACTCAACTTTCTTCTGCCCTTTTGAGGTATGTGCACATCTTAATTAATTTGCTTCACTCAGTTGAATGAGGGTGAACTGCCATCAGTGAGAACACAATTCCAAAAGTGATTTGTGCAGTATAGCTTTTATTTTTTTCCTTTCACCTTTTTTTTCCATCTGTACTGTGAGATTTTTGATACGAAACTGTAGCATTTGTTGTTGAGCATCACGCTACAGTGTTGTGGAATTGAGATTACATGGATGGTACCATCTGTGAACAGCACACACAGCTAATAGCACCTCAAGGTATCAGTCACAGTTGACAAACTACTGCTTAGGGAAATAGTTGTGTGCTGATGGCTTTTTATGTAGTTACGTGCTTGGGTGGCTGGAGTAATGAGAGGATGCAAGACACTACTTGGCAGCAAATAAGGAGCTATACATGGAGTTTGTATTCCAGCAGGAACACATGTATGTGCAGCTTTCACAGAAGGATAGCTTTTAGTTCTCAACTTAGACCAGTTTGAGTACAGTGTAACTAGCTATATTTTAGGTATTTTGCTATAAGAAAATGAGGACAAAATGTTTCTGTAAGTCTCTTCAGTTTAAAATCAAAAACTTCTTTAGCTGCAGAGAAGGCAGCAGTCAAACAGCAACACTAAGAAGTAGCAGTCAAATACAGTTGCACAGAGGAACTGTAAATGCTGAAAAATAAAATTTGATTATATGTAGCTGACCATCTTACATATAGATTATACTTCTCTTACTACAGTAAATTTTTATAAAGCTAAAGAAAAATTGTGAAGCTGCCTCATGCCGTTTGTGGAGGACTAGTTCCTTTTGTGTGTAAACAGTAACAGTTCCAGGACCTGTGGCACTTGTGGAAGGGCTTTGTTACTGCAAAACGTGCTCAGGGTTTGTGTGGCCTCTTCTGCAAAAGGCACATGCAACAAGATCAGTCGTGACAGGTAACCTTCCCACCTGCATCTAGGAAAGCCTTTGGCAAGAGAGTGTCTTCCCAGGATGAGAGAAAAAGATGCATTTTTAAAGTGGCTGGCTGTCCACTAGGTTGTACATAGTGTGCATTCTTTGTTTTCTCTTAACACCCAGAGGTGATCAAGAGCTAAGAAGTCTGGGATACTCTTATCAGTACTGCTGAGAAGGCCTTAGTCATGTTAAAGATCATTTGTATTGTTACTACATGAAAGTGACTAAATGTACAGAAGTGGTGACTTCAGTTGAGCCGTAAAAATCAGCAACTAATTTGGATTTGCTATCAGAAGTTATAGATGTATTTTATTATTAGAGATAGCATCTCTGGTTTTTATCTGTAACAGTTTGAGAAATGAATGCAATTTGAGAGATGCTCCATCATGGATAGCCTGGGACTGTACAATTTTCACCACATCAATACTGTTGATCCAGCTATGCCAGGACGTGTGTTTTAACATTGGAGTTTGTTTGCCTAGTTGTGGCATTTTGACCTCAGCATTTCAGTGTGTGCATCTCATAATGAAGCAGCTTTTTTTCCCATGGCACTTTCCTAATTCAGCTTCACTGTAGAGACACCTCCTGCTAAACTCCTGCTGTGATGGCTGATTGCTTGGGCCAGCAGATGTGCTAGCACATCAGTGGTCATCCGGGCCAAACAGCTTAAAGGTGGGGGACAGATTGGGTCTTTTGGGATGAGGTAGCACACTGTGATAGTCTATGAAAAGCTGCTGTTGGGGCGACGAGTTCTGGTCTGAAAAGCTGGAATTGTTGCCCGTGATTTCAATACCTGTGACAGAAATTGAGGAAGCAAGGCAAACTTTCAGATATTTTCAAAACAGTATGGCAACTTCAGTGAATTAAGAGGTTTTCTAACTTCATGCAATGAAGTTAGATGGATTACTGTCTTATCTTGTAATTATTCTCTTTTTTCCTACCAACTTTCTGCTCTGAGACATAAATGGGAACAAGGAAAACATAATATTTTTTAATATTTATAAGGTCACTCTAGAAACCAAATATAATAGCAGGGAGTTAGTAAAAACTTGATTTGTTATTTTAGGTATGGTATCATGGTTGTTGTACATAAGTGAGTTTAGACCAATGTGACATTTTTAGTCACCTTGTAATACTGTAAGGAAGTCATTACAAGTGCTGGCAGAGTATTGATTATAAACACTGCATACTTTACAAAAACATAAGAGCTGAACTTTGTTTTGAAGCAATTCTTACTAAATTATTCTCTTACATGCAGTATGGCCCTTCATTAGTACAGCAATGGTATTTCTGTTGCTTTGAGTGCAAGGGTGTTCTTAGTTTCAAGTGTTTACTTGAATGTTAACAGCTTCTACAGCTGTTAAAAGCTTCTTCTATTAGAAGCCCTTATAAAAGAGTGCTATTTCACAGCACTTACAAAAGTGCTGGAACAACATTCTCTAATAAAAAATAAATATCCCTGAAAGATGATCCACCACTTCTTGATATCTACATGTTCCAAAAGTTTGGTATGAGCTTTTAGAAATGCAAGTTACTCAGTGACAACCTGTAATGTCAAGAGGAAAGTGAAGATAGGTCAAAGTGAAACACTTCTTTCCTACTGCTTGTCAGTGCTTTGTGCCATCATTCAAAATACAAGCTTAGCAAGATTTGCTGTAAACATGAAGTTGATACAACTTAGGATCTTATGTGGCTGGCCATCCCTCAGAACAACGTGGGGAAGGAGAGGAGGAAATCCCAAAAGTGTCCAGTCTGGACCAAAACAGCTGTCAAAGTTGTTGAAAATTCAGGTTTTGTCTGAAGTTTATGAAGACTTCTCATTTCAAGGACTGTCCTCTTTGGTCCCTGGGCTTCTTATGACTTACTCAAGGAAAATGGGCACTTAATTTCCTCCTACCAAGCTAGCCTATCCAGAAGAGTAGAAACAAAGCTAAAAAAGATATGAAACCACTATACACAAAGGCAGCAGAAGCCTGAAGAAGATCTTTTAAATTGCGATGCCAAATTTCAGCAGATCTGTTAGCTGATAATGTTCTTTGAAACTTGCACAAACGTGGAAAGCAAGGGAAAAAAAGGTAAAAATTTAGAAGTGAACTTCAAATAAAATTTTAATAAAAATAAATTAAAATTGAAGTCTGGCTGAATTGCCACAGTGAATACAGTGAAGTTTGTAAATTTCTGAAGAACTTCTTGGTAAATCTTTGAGAATACTTTGAGAGCCTCTGCTATAAGCTTCTATTCAAAATAAGATTCTGTAGCTATTATCTAGAAAAGGAAATGTAAACTTACAAAAAATGCATTATCAAATGTCTTCCCTAATGATAGAATTTGAAGTAATTATTAAATGTCAAAATATCAATAATTGATCAATTATCAATGTCAAAATACCTTACTTTATATCAGTTCCACATAGATATTTTACCTTAGCAGTGGCTCTAGATGAAGATTTCTATAGTATCATGAGGTTGTCCATGCCAGGCACTTGAAGGGAAATTCAGTTTTTTTGGAAAGTGGAAAAAAAACCCTTTGAAAATTCTTGAAGACACTGCTGCAAAGTCAGTCTTTCACCTCTTCTCTCAAAATTAGCAGATGCTTTCTTCCCAGTTTCATTAAATATGCCAGTTGGGAATGTTTGTGCTTTAACTTCAGTGTGCTAAAGCTGCAATCACCTTATAGCATGGTCTCGTTCTTCTGCTTCTATAAACTTTGATCTGTAAACAAGCCTTACAGTATCTAATTCAGGGCATATGTGGTGTATGATTTCAGGGAGTCTTGTCAAGGCACTATGAGACCATGTTTGCTGCTACTTGACATAATTTTCTCTGTAGATGGTTCCTAAGCATGAAAGTTCCTTCAGCAGTGTGGCTGCATTGTGACAGATGTCACAAATATTCCTTATCAAATTTTGATTTTTAGCTTTTTTCAAATACCCTGTTTTAAAAACAGCCCACTAATCTGATGCTTCTAACTCTCTGTCAAGTATTCCTTCAGCAGAAGGGACTTTGATTTTGCAAGTTTACCTGTTAACTCTTTAAAGTTTTTTGTCAGAATCCAGAAGTAGTCGCAGTAACAAGTACCAGCAGGTTTTTGGACTGGAAGCTCATTTGTGTGAGTTTGGACAAAGCAGTCTTCTCCAACTATTAACATGCTGGGAGAGAGGAGTGATAGGCCTTGGGAGAGACACATTCCTAACATATTCTGGCTTCACTTGGTCACTAAGACACGTGGGAAAGAGCTGATACTTTGGGTTCAGAACATGGCTTTGACCTTCTCCGGTGTTTCTCCAAGAATTCATACACAATACAAGTGGTGGAAGCCACCAAAGTGGCAGTAAAAAAACAGGATTGAGTGAGCAGCTGTGCACTTGAATGTGGGAGCCTGTTTAACCAGAAGAGATGCACTTCAGCCTGGCTGTAGAGGAGGGGAGACGGAGACTGTTGGAGGCATTTAATGTAAACTTTCCATCAGACATGCTGATACACTCTTCTCGACCTAAATGGACATACTTGCACGCCAGAGCTTTGGGAACGTGGCTGCATTTTTGTTCATGATGGTACTGGTCTTTGGATATTCTCAAATCTCACAGATTCTGAGCTGTTCTTTCTAAATCTAGACAGCTGATCACCAGCAGGGCTCTATCAGCCCACTTAAGAATCAATGCTTCCTAGGAAATCAAGCAAAGTGAATTTGGGGAAGGATTTTTTTTTTTTTTAATTATCTCTCAGCGCCCTATATTTTCAGTTCTGGCCTGATACTTTGTGCATAATGTTTTTATGAAAAGAGCATGACTCTTGTTGAAGTACATTAGTATTTGTGTATCTGTTTGGCCAGTGTAATGTTTTCAGACTCTGAAGAGGAGGGGAGCAGGAGGATGTGTGCATTATTTCATGCTGTACTCTGGTATGTTTTTCTCTCCTTTTGGCTACTAGCATGAACTTGCAAGCCCTTTGTTTCACCAGGGCTGTGCTCTTTCTTACTGCGTGGCTTGAAATACAGCATTCAGCTCAAACGTGTCTGTATTGTTAATTTCTTTCTGCCTAAAATTACAGTAGTGTCCTCGTGCATCTCTTGCTGATGTAATCAGAAGACCACAAGTTCAAGTTACAAAAGAAATCATGTGTTCTGCAGTTTCTGTAGATTAGCACAATAAAAACAGAATTCTCCAAACAAAAGGGGAAAAAAATGGCAGTGAGATTTAGGCTGGAATGAGTATTTCCATCTTGATGTGGAAATGCCATGTGTTTTTTTCCCTTTAGACTGCACATGTTTTT